>OX608082.1:13765779-14365779 GCA_951509765.1 Sphenella marginata
GGGGTTGGTCGTGGATTTCCAGGAGCGCAGCGAAGGGACAAGAAAGTAAGGCATTATGTAGCCTGTCTTCAGTCGTGAGGAATAATGATATATAAGGGAAGTCGCAGGACGTGAGTAGCAAGAACTACGGCTGCTCCACCATTAATTACGGCTTTGATTTTATCCCGCGTTTGCTGGCAGGAACAGAGCGAGGCTGAGGACTCCCCTTCACAGCAGATGCTTCGACCAAAAAATTGAAGTTGAAAATGGCCCCCTTGCCCTCGAGCCATCTTCAGCGTCCGTTCCTGACGAAAAAAAATCCCTTTCTTACACTAAAATTAAAAAGGCAGTCAACTCTCAATTACCTGTTATTTGCTCAACCGCTCCTGTACTCAAAGCAAGCATTGAGCGCCACTTTATTGGCCGCACGTTTTCTTAACACATTCAAATAATAATAAGCGGTCGGTCGCTGCAGCCGTTAATGTTGTTGTAACCAGAGTAAACTAGCTGTTGGCCTCAAAAACTAAATGACAGTGATGATACGAACATTAGAGTGTTCCAAAATGTTATGAGGAAATTTATTTCCTAGTAATTGTATTCATTTCTAGTAAACTCAGCTCGCTTTGCTGCATCTCAGAACTAATAGTAGCTTTCGTTTGATACCCATATTGCTCTAAACACATTTTGGATCACTTTTGCCCACATATCGGTCGATATCTCCGAAATTAGTCGAGCTATCGGAACAACTGATATGCTAGATTTTAAGTTAAAGGTGTAGTAATATAAAGGTAAAAGTTCCATTCAATGCAATTCAACACTTTTTGAGTGATGCGTGAACAAACATACAGACAGACATACAAGAATTCTAAAAACGTTTGATTTGACTTCTATTGGCCCAATAATGATCCCTGTTATCGATTTTTCTGCAACCCTGTAAGCATTTTATTTTATGTAGTGATAAACTACCTTTTTCAGTAAATAAAATAAATTTGGATCAGTAATTGTAGCACCCTAATGTATATCCACATACAACTGGCATTAGCTTTGTGAACACAATTGCAACCACTCAACCGCAAAACTCATAAGTGCCTGTATCAGTTTATAGGCTGCACAAAGACCGACCCAGAATTAAACTTCATAAACAAAAAACATCAAAAATCATAAAGCGTTTACCTTTCAAATCACTGTATCATCCATCGCGCGGGTTGGCTCGTGCCCTTTACAGTGCGTCAAACGTTTTTGTGTCGTGTTATTGTGCGTAAATCTGCAAATCCTGAAAAACATGTGTTTCAGGTCACACCGCACGCGCCACTCAAACGCTGACTATGCCTACTTGCTTGCTTTTGGGCTCGTGGACGCTCAGTGTTTTACGCAGGGTTGATGCGTGTGCGGAGCGAGTGGGTTGTGATTGTTTTGGTGTTTGCTTGTTTTATAATATTTTTGTTGGGTTAAAAATTATTTTAGCATTACAAGTACATCTGGGTGGGTTTATTTAGGTTTTTAATTAAGTGCTTAAGGGGCTATTTCGTAGGTTTGCAGGTGGAAGATTGTGTGTGGTGCGCATCGTTGGTGGCGCTGGTGGTATAATCATCTTGTTCGGTGCTTAGATGGTGGGATGCGCTTATCTGGTTTTTGGGTGCAGAAATATGCAGCTGCAGTTTCAAAGATTTGCAGTTCAAAAGATTGGGTAAAATTTAATTATTTATCTAATAAAAATAGCAAATACGTAACCGTATATCTATGAGTAGATGAAGGACAATCTTATTTTCCAATTTGTTGAGTGCTACTTCTAACAATCGATGGGAGATATACATATGTCAATTGCTGACTCTGATCGGCACCTGCAAAAGAGGGGAATTTTTTCCGAGTAGCTGTTTCACTGATAGAACTTTTTCTCGTCACTTGAAGGTAATAGCATTTATATGAGTCTTTTGGGTATAAGAAATTCGGTCTTAATCTCTTCGGAGGTTAAATACCATAACTAAAGTTCGGCCGTGTTTGTAATTCACCCATAAAACTCTAAGCGCTCTTGGTGCGAACACTTGTTTTTATTGGTTCACTACCAACTCTTTGCGCTCAAAGTGAGAGCCGAGTAATACAACAACATGCATGTCATGTCAACTCAAACAACTACATGTTTGGCTTTGGTGTTGGTGTCATTTTGAAACATATTTTTCTATATTATAATTAATTTATTTTTTATTTTTTTTTATTGCCTGCACTACAGCTTGGCAAGACCTATCCATACATATAGTTTGGCCGTAAAGTTAGACAATATTTCACAGACGTTTGTTCACTGAGCTAGAAACGACTTGACAGTTTTAACCGATATTTGGAATACACATAGCTCAGCGAGAGAGAAAGAGAGGTAGGCGGAAGCAATATTCTAGTATGAAAAAGTAGTTTTCCAAAAACCCACAAGAATGTATGAAAACTCAAGTAGGTTTGTATGCGTAAGACTAGCTTTCCTATCTGATTCCGGTTAATGAGACGAATGCTTAAATTCATTTACATTTATTTGTTTATATTCTTAAACAATAGCGTATTGATTTGCAAAATGTAGGAATATAAAATAATTAAATTAATTTATCAGCAAATGATATCAACAAAAGGCATACATATAAATCTGTCACAAAGAAATATGCTAATCGTGCTTATTCGTTGCTTGATTGCTTGACATTGAGCGTTTTATTTCAGAATCACCATGTTCAAGCCTTAAAAGCAAACGTGCATACACACGATCGCTATCAGCGATTGAGGGCGAAAATATGTTGGTCACCACAGTTGTTGCATTTCGCAAGCTGTTGCAGATGTTACATGGCATGAGTTTGCTTGGTTTGTGTGTGGATGAGTGTTGATTGTGAGTCTCATGCATATTGTGTTTGTCAACGGTTGTTGGAGGGGTGTCACCAAGCTAATTTATCATTTTTCGCATCTAATAGTTATTAAACGTACCGAAACACATAGAACTATGAAACGAGTGTGCGCCAAGTGCATTTGCTGGCTTTTGTTTGTTTAAGAACAACTTAATCTATACGCAACCACAATCATAACCATAAATATGTACGATACACCCGTCCATTGTTTATGCAGCTACAGTGTTGTTTAATAAAATAGTAGTATGAAATGATTGGAATTTAAATTTAAGAGAGAAGAAGGGCCAGCAGCAGAGGGATATATTTAAAGGAGAGGAGTGAGGTGAGGTAGCGGGAGAATGTCGATAGAGTGAATGAAAGGAAACGGAAAATGAGAAGCACAATAATGGAGAAAAAGGGGAAGGAAATCATAGAAAGAGACGGGAACACTTTACTCAAAAATATCCTTAAAAAACAGAGTTTAGGGTGTATATAAAAAATGACAGAAAAACGTTCCTACTTGTTTTCGATACAATAGCACACATTCAAAAAATCAAATATAACAGAATAAGGTGGCAGCACTGGGTGGTAACCCTATTTATAGATATTTTTGTTGTAATACGAAGTTAAATGCCACTCGTTTGTTATTTATAATGGCATATTATATTTTATTAAATCAAAATTCAGAGAGGTGGCAATCCTGTAAAAAACATGCTAAGTGGCAAACAATTCAAAAGTTGATCAAAATGGGTTAAGCGATTTTGAAAAAAATTAATATAAGTAATAAAAAAAAAAAAGGAAAGCCAATAAATTAAAGAAATGTTCAACTGAAAAAAATTTAAGAACTGTAATACTTGAAATAAATATATGCATCTAATGTAATTAAGATAACTGGTAATGCAAATGCTTGCAATGCTTAGAGCACCGTTAGGCTAGCGATTAAGAGAAAGCAGATTTAAAACAAAAAAAAAAAAAAAGAAACAAGAAATGAATGCTAGCAAGAAAGCTGAAGCGCAGCGAATGATGTTGCGTAGAACATACCAGCGATTGGTAACAAGGTCCTAAAAGGCGACTGAAGGCCATAAAGAAATGCTTCGACGGGATTTTACATTTAAATGTAATAACATCGGACCTTACCGGATCTAAATGTATACAGGGTTGTTCACGTCAGCAACACTCCTGCCAACCTGCGGCCTACACAACACCAGAAGGCGATTTCAATTACAATTCAGAAAAATTCAATTAATTTGAATTACTGCTTCATTTGCATAAAACGGCCTTAGGAACACAAAATTTACCAAGCTAAAACCAGATTTAATTATAATTTTAAGAAATAAACGCATACAGCTACTGATATGGTATAAAAAAGCTATGCGCATTGTCGACTGTATTCAAAAATTTGCCAACTCTTATTGTAGCCACATAGCTAAAACAAAAGAAATTATCATTATGATGAAAGCTGTTCTCATCTTTGCTTGCCTTTTCGTCGTTGTCTTGGCTGAAGTAGAAATTGTTAATTTAGCTTCTGATGTCGGACCCGAGAGCTACGCCTACAATGTGGACACCAGTGATGGCTCTCATCATGACGAATCTGGACATTTGGAGAATGCTGGTAGCGAAAACGAGGCGATCGTTGTGAAAGGTAATTACCATTACACCGATGAGAAGACTGGTCAAGTTTTCTCCGTAGAATACACAGCTGATGCGTCTGGTTTCCATCCAGTAGGTGCACATTTGCCAGTTGCACCAAAAGCGTAAGTGCGCATTTTGTATTTGGATTGATGGGCTGTGAATTTTGTATTTTTTTTTTGTTTTTTTTTTTTTTTTTTGAAGAAAATGTTTAATAAATACAAAAACAATTTTTAAATGTGTGAATATTGTTTTATTGTGATTAATTGTGTGATAAAATATAGGATTCAATTAATTAGGTTAATCTAATGAAATAAAACCCAGTGGTAGAGCACCCTTTTTTCAGATTATTTTTAATGGACACCCTAGAATGGTTAGTGGAATACATATAGAACGAGTATAAAATGATATTAGATACGCAAGAGTTCCAGTGTACGGGGTAAAGAAATATCCTCGATCTTCTTTGGCAAGCAATAGAGGCCTATTCCAGTGAGCCCACATTTTACACTTTTTAGATGAATAGTAGTTGCTGCTATTGTATCGCACAGCACTATATGGTTCACCCTCAACAAACGTTAAAGCCCTACATGCCTCCACCCTCTTCGCTAGAATTAGCTACTGAACGCAGTTTTTGGCAGTGTAGCTAATACGCATCGAATACGCATTCGAATTCTCTACGCACATAAACTTAATAATGTTTTATTTCATGAAATGTTATTAAAAATTAAAAGCACATTATTTAATATGTTTTCTGTTTGCAAAAATGTTAGCAATATAGTATAGTCACACTCATTAGAGTGTACGCTATTTATGAAGTAGTTTCTTTTGCTTGTTGTACTGTTTCCACACAGCGTATTAACCACATAACGGCGAATTGTAACGGTGTAATGAAATCGATTTTAGATATAGACAGCAAAGCAACAAAGTTTTATCAGCAATGATTGCTATTTATTTGTGGCTAAAATCTGAATAATAATCAACTAAATAAACAATTATTAATTTTCTATCATCTTTGAAGCTAATTTTTGTGAAATACTATTAACGGGACATTTTCCTAAAACTACATATACTATATCGTCCGTAAGACATCGAAAAAACTTCCAAATAGGGAAAAAAATTACCAAATTACCAAAAACCAAATCACCAAGTTTGGTTAAAAATTACCAAAATGGCAACACTGGTTTATAGTGCAACTTGGGGTTCGCCGAAAGACGTACGAAATCGAAACGAGCTTTTGAAGAACGAACCCAATAAATTTATTATTTATTTATTTATTTATAAAGTCATTACTCGTGATTTGATTAATCAGAAAAATTATAAATTAAATTTTTAAATCGAGTTTTTTACTAGCATAAAAAATGCTTAAAGAATTTTTTTCCGGCATACTACCGAAAGTCGGTATGCACCTTTACATGTAGATCCCAACAATTTGTACCTAAAGCACTCCAAATTTAAAGCAAAAAAAAATAAAAGAAAAAAAACTTGATAACTAGCGGACACTCTAATGATCATTCACATTTACACCAATCCACGCATGCATTTAAGTTGCCAACCTTCATTAATAGCTTTCATACAGAGCGTAACGGTATATGACAGCATGTGCGGCGGCGCAACGAGTGCGTGAAAAATTGTTGTAATGAATTTTTTTTGTTGTTGGGACCAACAATTGTTGGTTTCTTGGCCGGTGATATGTTGGTGCATTAGCAAGTGTACAAAACACCGGCTTTTACCATTTCGCAGAAGGGTGTTTACTTGTTTTTGGCTTTCGGCAAAACTCGACGGTCGTTGTTTTTGAATATTTTCATTGGACGAGTAGTGATGTTGGTGTTGCAGGGTACTTGCTTGGTGGTACATTTAGATCTTTTGCCCTACGTTATGGGGTTGAAGGTTGGTTGTAAAGTGCGTCGTAACAAACTTTTGCATTGTCAGAGCAGCAGGACGTCAGTTGCGTGAATTCCCGTGACGATTAGTGTGTTGGGTTTAGCGTTGACATCATTTAGCACTGCCTTTACCTTTTTTATGATGGATGAAGAAACTCAGTGCTTTTAGAGATGAATCTACAATTTTGAGAACAATCGAGATATGAATGATTTAATGAGCTAACTTAACTCTATAGTGGTTATCTTAATCTTTCTCCAAACAGCATCTGCGGTTTTGTTGGTTCATTAAACTGGAGTACGATTTGGTACCGGGAGATATTGCAAAGTTTTTGTAAAAATAAATCAAAATTAAAAATGCTAAATAATGATTACCGGTTTGATTAATTATATTAATGAGAATCCATTTAATCATTGATTGATTCAATTTTTAATGAAATGAAAATAATTAAAAAATCATGACTTTTTATTACAAAAAAGATGAAAAATAATACAAAAAAAAAATTGAAAAATATTTATAATAAAAAAATTATCAACTTGTACTATTAAAAAGGATCAAAAATAATAAAAAATATTCCAAAAAAAAATCTAAAATAATCAAAAAAAAAAAAACTTTAAACATATTTTTATCTTTAACTATTAAAAAGGATAAAAAATAATCAAAAAAAATTAAAAATGTTCAAAAAAAAATCTAAAATAATCAAAAAAAATAATTTTTTAAATATGATTTTTTACTATTAAAAAGATCAAAGATAATACAAAAAAAATCCAAAAATTATGATTTTTTACTACTAAAAATATATTAAGAAAAAAAAATTAAAACAAAAAGGGACAATAATAGTTATTTAAACAAGGAAAAATGATCAAAAAATCTGATTTTTTACTATTAAAAAATAACAAAAAAAAGGAAGAAAATTTTAAAAAAAGGATATTAAAAAACAAAAAAAAAATATTTTGTACATTTTTAATAATAGTGAAAAATTATGATTTTTTTATTATTTTTAGATTAATTGCAAAAATTTAAAGTAATTCTAATCAATCATTAAAAGAATTTCCAGGAAAATAATCAATCGAATCGGTAATCATTACGATTAGTAATCACTATTTAACAGGTCTGGGTTTAACTCACACCTACCCAAACTAAAACCCGTTATTCCTAATGTATACATTACTAAAATGCGGAAATGCTACGAAGATTGGGCATGTCGAAGTCCTTCTGCAACAACAACAAAACATATAAAGTCCAGCTCCGTGTATTGAATTTAAGTTCATTTTTGACTCATCCATAAACTAATTCAATCTTTGAGCATAATCTAACAACTTTTTTAAATCTCTAACAACATTCAATCTCACCACCATCATTTTTCAGCATTATCAGGCTAGCTAATCTCAATACATACATACATACATAGTACATATCTGCTTCGTAGTAAGCTGAGAAATCGTCAGCTGTCTGCATGTGCTACAAGTAAGTAGGACAAGTTTGTCATGTCATCATTATTTCGTTTCAATGAGCTTCAGAGCCAATGTTTTACCAAAAAAAGAAGAAGCTTCCCTGCTTAACGCACTTGCACAAAAACCAACACTAATTTGATACGAATACGATTTCAAATTGCCCTGCTTAATCTAAGACCTACAAGAAGAAAACTTGTAACGCATAGTCAAGGACACCACGAATACATGCGCACATTAGAGTTTGCTGACAAAAAGTTAATAGACGCTCATTGGATTAGAAGGCCCTTGTGAGGTCGTCAGAAGATGGGGTATGTGTGTATGTGTGTAAGTAGGCAAGGTATGAATATCCGTAGTAAAAGTGTAGTAAATTACATTCATTGTGCATTAGCAAAGGCATTCTGTTTTGTTTTTGCTTTTTGTGGTGGTTACTCGATTTTACGCATAATACTTTGGACTAGAGGAAATGCGTATGCACTAGGGTGTGCCTTATTTGTATGGTAATAATTAAGACAGAACTGCAGTCAAAATAATTTATTAGGTTATAAAAACTTTGCACACTGTGGCAGGACGATTCATAACCTCACATTTTGATCAGGCATTTTAAATTCTTAAAATCATTACACCTCACCAAATTTGTTTAATGAAATTTCGAGAACATCTTTTATCCACAGTTCTTGAAAATTATGACTTTTTGAATTCCGAATAGGGGTTTGGACCCGAACCCAGGCTATTCATTTTCTCAAATACAACAGTTATAAAATTTAAAAAAATAAAATTCAACCCTTTGCCCGACTAATTTTCAAAATAAGGCACACCCTATGCTTGACTTTGTTACACAAAGTTCTGTGATTGTTATGTTTCTGAATGTCCTATGGTTGTTGTTGCAGGCCATGCTACTAAACTGCAGGTGTTGATGCTTTGCTATCAGGATGAGAGCGCGGATGGCGTTGCCTGATTTCGATTTTTGTTGAATTTGATTTTTGGCATTTAGTAGGCTATATGTACATATTTTGGAGCTTTTCAGATTTTATTCTGTTTTTATTCAAATATTTTTAGATTTTGCACCAATGTTGATTTTTTTCATACGGTACGAATTTTACTAAAAAAAAATGTGATATTATTTTAAATACTTTTTAGTTCGATTTTAATCGAACATATTAAAAAATTAAAAATATTTTTAAGTGTTTTATCCATGATGCAATAATACAGGTCGTGTCGATAGGCCAGCTGATTTTTATTTTTTTCTCGAATTTTGACAATCAAAATATTTTTCAGTACGATTTTGACTATAAACCCACAAATTACAAAAACAAAATACATGGAAAATTTTTGTGTGTTTGTATGTTTTTTTCGAGCTGCTACGACCTGATATGGTTGGATCATGGTTTTATCAACGCATATTTTTTAAAGTTACTTAAACATAAAAAGAATATTTTTTTTTGCATTTTTTGATACAATTTTTTAATTAAACAATTTGATTAATCAATTTTTATAGTTCTTAAAATTTTTTATTTTAATAACAAATATTTTTTATGATCAACATTTTGTTTACTCAAAAATTATATATAATCTATATTTTGTTTATTAAGTCTACATTTTATAAAATTAAAAATCAAACAAAAGTAATAAATAAAAATTTGGCGTTGTGTTTTTATTTAAAGTTCTACTTAGGAATTAAGTGTTTTAAGTTGTTTTTGGGTTTTCAGGCTATTTTGACCTTTTTTGAACTGAAAAACCAACCACAACCACAAGAAAAACCTAAAAAATTTAAAATATTTTATTTTTCATATCAAATATACGAATCTTGGAATAACATTTTTAATAACCATAATTTAAAGTACAAATGCTTCTACAATAATAAAAAAAATCACGACTATGCACAAAGGAACAGGTAAAAAATTGTTCAAGCATTTCAAGTTGTAAGGGAACGTAGTTAAATTAGGGGTAGGTGAGTGTGTACCTAAATACGTATTCAGGTATGTAAATGCGATATTTCAACGACTGGCTGCAAACGTTACGAAACGTATGCAAGTAAACTGGAAAATATAATGAAAGCAGCATTATTATTTTTGTTTGCTGGATTTGTGAGTTGTGTGTTTGACGGGCAACATTTTTCGTTGACACTGGTTTTTGAAGTGTGTAGTCTCATCTGAATTCTCAAACATTTTATAACTTTTACCACCTAAATAATACAATTCATGCATTGAAATGTCATCGCTTCTCGGCCTCAAGGCTTAGATCAAAAGGATAGTATCTGTTCTTATTAGCTTAACATCTGATAGATCCTTCAACGAAGGTCACCTAATGTTAAACTGATTTTTGTAAACAGACGGAGTGTTCAGGAGCTTGCTTCACCTCTGTCACGGGTTGGCCTGGTATTGCAGTATTACCAGGATCGACCCAAATAATAAATACATTTAAAGGTTTTAAAATTTTTTTCGATTAATAGCCAATAAAAATAAAAATTCAAGAACCTAAAATATTTTACTGATTTCAAAAAAAAAATAATAAAATTTGCTACCGCACATTGCGGAATAATCGAAGAAATGCTCAACAATAAAAAAAGAATGCTCATAAAATATTAACTAAGCTGCAAATGCACCTTAGACGCGCCCAAAAAAATTTGCTTTCAAGCTATATGGTCTAACAAATAACATACTCTGCCCGGAAAACTTGTCAGAGTGCTCTTTGAAGCTGGGAAAAAAATATATTATCATATTCCTAATGTTCGATGGGATTGATCGCGATTAATGATAAAAATCCATTTTTTTCAAACACTCGCTTTCTCTAATTTCTTGAAGAGAAAAATATAAAATACTGATGTATATTAAAAACGGCCATGCTGGCAACACTACACATTTCTACAACTAAATGTGCTGTTTTGAATGAGTTTTAATTAAATTTGAAGTTTACTTGTCGCACAGCGGGTTTTGTTGTTTTGAGCGATTAAGTCGGGCATGTCCAAATCCAAAGTAACACAGTCGCATACGTAGCAGTGTATACACACATACATACACACATGTACATATGTATATACAGTGTTGTTGAAGGGGTAGGAGGATTTGAGTTGGTATCAATTTATCAAGCTTTTATCATTTGTTAGAATTAGTCAATTGAGATACCGAATTGCAATGAATAAAAATCAAAGCAAAATTTTGTTTCGAAATAATTTACTCTTGGTTGTTTTGCTAAATAGCCACGAAAGGGGGGTACTTTTTTTTTTGAGGTACAGAAAGGCTTGCTTATAATCATTAGTTCTATGTGCCCAGTTTCTTTGGTTGTTCGATTTGTCTGAAAGCCTACGAAGTAGAATCAACTTTAAGAGTTTCATCACATCGAAGCTTACTTTTCAATGCGTTGGCAATGATACGGCCATTATACTTTCGAAATTTTCTATAAGCTCCGTTTTCAAGGCAGACATTAGCGTAATCATTTAACACATTTAACGCTTATTATAACAGTCGGGTATTCCATTGGTCGCACATGCTCACCTTACCATTTATGAAGCGGTGCGAAAACGCTGTCGAAGAGTGTGTTTCGATAATCATTGCATTATTTATTTCATTATGGTTGATATTTACTATATACATACGAGTATATGTATATGCATATGCGTTTACGTATGGACATTTCAACATAATGGATTGGAAAATCACAATAACAATATTGGTACACTGAGAGAAATTTACTTTATATTGTGCTATGGATTTTTGTTTGACCCGAAGTTATGCATTGTTATGCTTCAATAGTATACTCTGTTATACTGTGTCATGTTATGTTATGCTGTGCTATGTTATGTTATATTATGCTTACTGATATTTTGTCGATCTTAGATAATTTATTTCCTGAATTGCTCCAATATTGTTATGTTATATTATGTTATGTTAAAGTTAGTTAATAATGCTGATTTATACGTAGTACTATTATATCATGTTAGGTTATGTTATGTTTTGTCATGTCATGTGTCGATATCGCATGTTGCGTTATGTTGTGATATGTTTTGTTATTTTATGTTATATTATCTTATGTCATGTTATGTTATGTTATGTTATATTATGTTATGTTATGTTATGTTACGCTCTTTTAATTTATTTAGTTATTACAAAAAATTGAATCTAAGCTACCGATTTTTCTCAGTGCTTACATCTTTATCACTTTTCTAACTTCTTCGTCGACTTTACCAGCGCCTCCAGATGACCTTTTGCACGTGAGGATCATTCAAGCGTTGTAATACATTCAGAATCACCAAAAGCGTAAAACCAAACAAAAAGTTTATAAAATCGAATCCCATGTGGCTCCTAAATTTAGTACAATTTCGGTAGTTGTAAGTGTTGTGATTCATATTTTTCCACCAGCCAAATACAGAGCTCAGAGCTCTTCTAGTAGCATGCAAAGCGTGCAGGTTCGTGAAATCAATTTACAAGTTTGACATACAAAAAAAAAACTATAAGAAAAATATCGTCTTTTGCAGTTCCATTTTGTGATTTGTTGTTGCATAGTCGGGGCGACACTGGCGGTACCGCGTGGTTATCCTAAAGGTGGACCACCAGCACCACCACCAAAGCCACAACCACCTCCTAGTGGAGGTTACTCTTATCTACCACCCAGTGGTGGCGGTGGTGGTGGGGGTGCACCAGGTGCCGGATCGGATATACCTATTATCAAATTGGAGTCCAAAGTTAATGTCGATGGTTCATATCAAGTAAATATCATATGCAAACCAACAACAATTGAACGTATTTAAAATTAAACTTTGTAAATATTATGCACCTTTCATTTGTAGTACGAGTATGAGACGGGCAATGGCATTATGGCTCAGGAGTCGGGTTATCTTAAAAATGCCGAAGATCCTTGTAAGGCACATATAGCTGCGGAAGGCTCATTTTCCTATACAGGACCAGAAGGCCAATCTTTTATGGTTACCTACACGGCTGATGAAAATGGATTTCAACCACAGGGTGATCATTTACCCACACCGCCACCAATACCACCCGAAATACAAGACGCTTTAGATAAGATTGCAGCGGGTGGTGGACATCCAGATGATGGTGGTAACGGTTGTCCTAGTGCTGATGTTTGTAGTGGTGGTGGTGCTCCAAGTCCACCAAGTAACGGTTATATTTATAAGTAGTCGAGAGCGGTTTCAAAGTGGTGTTGTTGTTCGTTCGGTGTGTTTTGGTAAAAACAAAAATTATTTTGAAAATTTGAAATCTACATACGAGATTCAGTATTTAATTGGAAATATTCGGTTCGCTAAATAATACTAATAAAACAAGAATTTCTAAGAAATAATGTAAAAATGACTTCTTAGTCTTTCAAAAGGTTTGATTTTCAAACCCCAAATTAGGAGTAGTACGATGTGGATAAGGACGCTTAGAAAAGAAAGAAAATGCAATGATTTTGATCGAAGGAATCTTTTGCCCTACAATTCAAAGGTTCAATGTCCACGCTTGAGTATCTTTTAACAGAAGAAGGTTGCTTGATTCCACATTCTTTTATGTCAGTCAAGATAGTTCCATTCTGGAGCGCCAAAAAAACGTTCACCCCTCGCCTCGGCTGCAAATTCTCCATATGGTCCGTAAGAGGTAAGAAAGGAAGAATCTATAATCTAGACAAAAAGTCTACAGGCATCTTTATGGATGACTTCAAATTTAGTGGTAACGTAGGAAGTGGCTTACTCTCCTTATCTGTAGCTTGATTTTTCTACAGTTCCGTTGTTCCGAAAGCGCTCAAATACACCTAACTCACTCTAAATCGAAAATCACTTCATGATCCTTCACTTCTGATAGTTGAAATAATTTCAGTTGAAAGTTTTTATCCGAAAAGTTCTTTTTAGAAGCTGTAGGAAGTATGGGAGCGACGAAAAAAATTTATCACCAAAGCTAAACTTCTTGAAATGTATACAAAATCAATCGACCTCCATACTTCGACAAGCTGTCAACGCGAAACGTTCAATTCATTTAGAGTGACGCTTCATTCAGTCTGGTTTTTGTAAATAATTATTGTTGTTCTCCAACATATTATAAGACAAAATAAGAATAGTTATGTATGTACATATTAACGGCCATAAATTTACCTAATCTTTCAATAGCTACAGTCGAAGAAGTCAATTTGTGATAAATGAATTTGTGTTAGAAATTTGTTCAGCCAATGATGAGGACATAAATTTAGCCGGCTACGAATATAAGAACAAGAAAAATAAACAAACAATAAAAACGTCATACGCATATTCACATACGTGTCTAGTATTTATGTTAATACAAAGTTGTTTAATTTAAAAGCTTAAATGGAAATAGTTTACTACGTATCAAGTAAATATGTATATATGTATGTATATAGTAATAGTACATGTCGAGTGATATTAGGGTGGCGCTTTTATAAATTTTTTTTTTTACTAAGGAAGAGACAAAACAATTGCGTGTAATACATTGCCAGCTACTTAAAAAAAATTTCAATTCATCTCTGCAATGGAAGCCAAATGAGCAGCATTTCAAATTTGTGTCTGTGCATCACACAAAAACTGCTTCACGGATTTTAATGAAATTTTCACTGATAAATTTCTAGTGGGCTAACTCATAGTGTAGGAGTCCTGCACTGCAGTTACAGTGGTGTTAGTGTAAGTAGTTATAAATATATTGTCAGATCAATAAAATGTGAGAATTTATGTTTGCACGCGCATCACTGAACAACTAAAGCAGGGAGTTGAATATGAGTGACAACGATATATTCCGTGAAGTTTACCTTAAAATATAGCATATATGTATTGTGTATATTGACAATTAGAGCACTTGAGGAAGCCCCTCACACATATTTATGTGGGTGCAACTCGCTAAAAATAAAATGAAAACTCTCAATTTTCGACTGGTACGCATTTGAGTATCTAGTCGATTTTTAATTAAAACGCTATTTAAAAATGCCGGCACAGTCGCATAAAAATGTCTATACATACATATCTATTAGATATTATCTAATAAATAAGTGGCGATTTTACAGAATGGTTAGTTTATTTTTGTTTTTTTATTTATATTTTTCATTATTTTGCAAATTCAGATAAGCAAAACTTATCCCATAAATAATGACGTAATCTATTATTATTGTATTTCACCGGTCTAAATGATCCATCTTCAAGTTTACAAGCATTTCAGCTCATTTGCATAACCTCAAAGTAAAATCAAAACAAAGCGAGCAAAACGGTGACAAATCTCAAAAGAGAAACGATGAAGAATATGCAAAAATATCGGCAAAAGAGTTAAGCGTCGACGCCTTTTGTTTAAGCGTAAAGCAATATTACAGTTGAGAAAGCAAAATTTAACTGCCTATTATCTTAATGCTTTTAGAATCGTTTAGCGCAACGCAACAATTAGTTGAAAGTTACAATTTGAGCAGAACGCAACGTTTGTACGGAAGTTTGATTGAAGAAAAATATTTTTGTTTTATAAAATAGCTAAAGCCAGTTAGTGCAGATTATACAAAAGATGAAGGCGAAAATTGTGAGTAAACTTTATTATTTATTTATTTGAATTAAAAGAAAAATTTGACAAAAAATCTCAAAGACTAGCTTTATATTCAAAAGCCGGCTTAGAATTGTCCTTAAACAAAAAAATGGTGTTTGTGAGTTTTGACTAGTTAAAAAAGCTGACTGTTTTGAAACCAGTGACATTTTTGGGGACCAAGAACTTTTTTTGGAATCAGTGCCTTTTTTTCCAAGCAGTCTTTGATTTTTTAAACTTACATTTGTGAAAAGGATGAATTTTTAAGAGCGGTGACCCGTTTTAGAGTTTGGTTTTTGCTCGAATAATTAACAATTTAAAGATGAAAAATTTGCTAACATTAAATTTGAGTTTGATAGAAAATTTTGTTTGGCACCTTTTTAAAATAAGCTACCAAAAAAATTCGGCAAAATATTTAAAAAAAAGTATCCACTAATAATTTTTCTGTAGCGAAGATATTGTTTTTGTTGTTTTTTTAAATAATTTATTAATTATTAAAAGTTTTTTGTTCGAAGAAAAGTAAACAAAAATGTATGAGATGAAAAAAAAAACATGAGTCAAATGTGATTCATTGAGTGCGCTTATATGAGTCACATATGACTCATTGTACATTGAATTCAAGTTGTGTACATATAATATTTCTATAAAATCGCTAACACTAAGAGACTAAAAACGGCTATAACCAACGATATTTATATCCCACAAATAACGAAAAGAAGAAAGTAACTAGGATTCATTAACCTCTGGGAAATACATTTGTATTTACTCAAGTTATTAGCCAAAACCCTCAGGCAACTCACATGCTATGGATATTTAAACAAAATTGTAACTCTCTTCATTTGCAGATTTTTGGCATCGCTTTGGTATTGTTCGTGGAATCGATGAACTCTATGACGATACAACCTTCGAATAACGCCGAACAAGTGCAACATTTCCAGTAAGTTGTCCGTAAAAACAAAAAAATAAAGCACAGAAATTATTGCTTTCAAATTCTTTGTTTCAGTCTTAAGCTAACGGTATAAAGCAATAAACATTAATTTCTAATAATATTCCATGTAAATTAAATACGCTCCAGTTATAAGTATACTTAAAAATTCTTGTTTATTTACATTCAAGCTATGATATCATTTCTTTAATGAACAAAAAAAAAAAAAAAAGCTAACACGTGTTCATGGCCAGAACAAAATATTGCCATACAAATGTATTAAACAATAGACGAAAGCCGCAAAATTTTTGCAAATTATTTTCGTATCTGCATAATTTAAAATTTTATAAACAAAGAATCTTTAAACGGCATTCAATAGAAGTTTTTTTTAATTTAATTTTCCTTTTTTTATTTTTCACTTTTGACAGCTTCAAAACAGAGAATGGTCAATCGCGCACAGAGGATATCAAATATAATAATACAATCAATGAGGTGATCACAAAAAGTGATGAACAACAGAAGCAACAGAATTTAACAACAACAACACCTGGGCCTGTGGAGTATAAAGGTGGCTATAGTTTCATTTCAGCGGATGATTACGAGTACACCGTGCTTTACAAAGCAAATAAAAATGGATTCTATCCTTATGTGACAGCGCGTAAGCTTCATAATGACAAAGTTTGAAGGCGAACACAAAAAAAAAAAACATAAAAAAAAAATTAAATATATAAGAAACATATCTAATTGTAAGTTAATATGTTATTGTAATTAATAGTTTATGTCATTGTAATAGTAAATATGTATGTACATATGTAAGCTGAAGTGTTATTTTTAAATGTTTTTGTTGTAGTTATTTTAAGGATCTTTAATTAACAAATAAAAATTGTATGTCCATCATACTTAACAAAATACAAAATTAGTTTTTACCGAGTTTGAATTTATAGAGACACAAAAAGGTTTGATATTGTAGTTCACTGATTTATGCATTCTGGAATACCATTATACCAACTACCTAAATGTTATCAAATCATGTAGAACATCTACTTAAAAATGGTTTCAAGGACCATGCATTTATATATAAAACATGAAAATGAATTTCTTGGAAACTCGAATTTTGTCACATAACACCTTTCACCATACAAATCCACATATAACATCAAATATTTAAAATCGAAACCAACCGAAATATAAATCTACACTCAATCCAGAACTGTAACATAAATCGGCGAATCGATAATCCAATCGAAATTAAGCCGAATGTCTAAATCGACATGGAAGTTGGTAGGGAGCAAAACTGGGAACAAAACAGAACCCATAGTTGGGGTGTGGTATCTGGAATTCAAACGATACTGGAAACGTTGTTGTTGTTTAAATAAACCCTAATACTTTAATCTCAAATTGAACTGCATCTGAAAATCGGAACTGAATTTGGAATTCAAAGTAGAACAGTAATTGTCATCGAAATCGAAATTGACACTGGAATCGAAAGCGGAACCAAAATTCTAACCGAAAGTGAAACTAATACTGGAGTCGAAACTGGAATTGAAACTCTAACCGTTATAGAAATTGGAGCCTATAGTTTAACTGAAACTGGTATTGGAACTAGGATCGAAATTTGTAACGAAACTAGAACCGAAGTGGAACTAATACTTGAACCATTATGAGTATAAGATTTGTACAATCAATAATCATGTTATTGCTGGGAAAAAATTATGAAAACTTCGATTAGTTAAGTTATGCTTGCAGCTTTAAGGTAGAGCTTAAACAAGTATGAGAAAGCAGCATACGAAAGCTCAAGTAAGCTATTAATGATCACATCATTGACGAAGCTCAAAATTCGGTTTGTGAACTGGGTAGAACTTCACCCAAAGCTCAATCGAGCGCAGATTCTCCATAACACCAACACATAGACATTTGTGTATATGTTTATATGAAAGTATATGTAACTGAAAAGCGGATTATTCGATCTCCGATGTTTGGTTTGCGATCTTATGGACAAACTTAATTTAAACTTAGTTTTTCAGCAGATGTTTTTTGGAGTCGGAGTAAGGGAGTAAAAATGGTAGGTATTTCTAATTTGTAGCAAGCTACTTAGACTAATCCACGCACAAGAATTATTACAATTAAATTAAATAGTACTTTAATTTAATAAACAAATTATATTTAAATATCATTGAGAGTCTGCGATGCGCATCTCTTACAAACAAATTAGAAATTTCCATTACGCAATGAACTTTCTTGAATGACATTGAATTACGTGCCGTACTTTTAATTGAACCTTTTGTACTGCAAGTGTGTATTTGAATGTTTATGTTGTTGTTGTGAGTTCAAGTGAATGTTGAGGAGATTTCAATAAGCCGATGGTCAACAAGCGGATGAAATGAAACTCTTGAAAGACTTTACGGTTAAAACATGTGACAGAGTAGAGATGCTAAGCCCGAAATTTTTTGATTTATAAAACACTAATAAATTTGATTAATTTGAGGGTCTAAGACAATTAATGAAGAAGAAGCAGCTTTGTAACAAAAAAAAAATAAAAAAATAAAAATCATGTTCACAAGAGAAAGTCTATGGAAATAGAAGAATATCGAAAAAAACCAAAATCCGATAATTATCGATTTAAATAAAATTACGAAACCCGATAAAAATCTGTGAAAACTACAGACACAAGCAAAAATAATCGAAAGGAACATCATGAAATTCAGTAGGAATGGAAGAAGTGAAAGCAAATGAAAAAATAAATAATTAGGTATTCAAATATAATAATCGATAAATTGGTAAAACGAATGTAGAATCTAACAAGTAAAAAATCGATAAATTTTGGGAGCAACGTTTAAAAATCTATGCAAAACTGGAAACATGGGGTAAAACGACAAAACGATAATAACAGGTAATCAACGTAAAAAAATATAAAAAACTATCGATTTCTATATGGCTCAAAAATATAAGAGAAAAGGTACAATAAATTTTAAAGATGTAACAGAAAGCAAAATAAACAATAATTGGTGGAAACTGATAATCAGTAGTCACTACTTAAATCGTTTAAAAATTCTGAACCTATATAAAATTCAATAAAATTGTTAGGTATCGATAAGTGCAAGAAACACGATACAATAAAAATCGATTATTACCGAAAACTATCGGCCGCGATTGTTACGTTATCTTAAATCGATAACAAACCATATAAAATAATTTTTTGCCATCCAAATAGCAAATCGAAAACAAATTTAAGAAACAAACAAACCTGCGCTAATCCCGAAAAATGCCCTAATTTGCCAAAAATAAAAAGTTATGCATAATTCATTCAAACGACCATAAAATACCGAATGCGAAACAAATTAAATATTTTGACCACCAGCCTATTCATTGTGAAATATAAATTTTTGAAAATTAACATATATGCATGTATTTTTTAATGCTCACTCTATGAATTGGCATATGTGGAAAAAAAGCTCGAGTCATACAAAAACACTTCATAATGAAACGGAAGACTTAAACAACGAACTTGCAAGTGTTAGTCAACTGCAAACAAAACCCAATAACGATTTTCTAACGATATCGTGTGGTCAATGGGCAAAACAACAAAAAACGCCGCAAAAGAGCGAATAATTACAAAAATAAAAAATAAAAATTAAAAACAACATTTGCAGCAAACAACAAGACAAAACAACAAAATCGACAGCTGTAATAGTGGCATATGTCAGAGGTAATTGCTGTGCTGAGAAATGAGATATGTTGGTCATTGTTGTTGTTGAAATTTTGTTTCAAACAAATCTATTTACTAACACACATGCAAGTGGTGCTGTTACCACTTTATGCTTCACGCGCTTTGCTAAGCTACAATAAAAATTTGGTGCGGCATATTGTAATCATTTTGTTTGTGACAGCGCAGATGAACAGTTGCAATTTGTGGTCAAATATGAATCAAACGAAAATTGTAAGTTTAAGGCGTGATAGTGAGCTGTGATTGCTTGTAATTTTTCATTTACAAAATGATTAAATGATTTATAGATTTTTGTTTGTTAAATATTCTAATTTGTTTTGTGTTTTGTGTTTTTCTAGTTGCAGTTCTTGGCGTTGGCCTCATTCATGTTCGTCTTGAGCGAGGCATATTTTCCGTATAATCAGCAACAACATTATCACAATCCGCAATATGGTGCGCAGAGTTACTATACAAATGCCAATTACAATGGATACAATAGTAACAATATTGCTTATAGCACCATTCATGATAATAATAACAACAACAACAACAACTACAACAACTATAACAACAACAACTACAACAATAACAACAACAACTACAACAATAACAACAATAATATACAAAACGAAAATACGCACAAAAACATCAACGAATTTATCAAACATAACAGACGCAATGGACAAAATAGCAATCCATCGCTGGCCATAAAACTACCAAAAATCTTCTTGGGAGACTTTGAGTATGCGCCGACGCCCAATGGATATCGCTTTTCGTAAGTAAAAAGGCTGTTGTTAAGGCAGTTTGAGTCGTTTTACAATGCATTACATAATTTTTGTTGTGTTGATTCTGAGAATGAAAGGATTTTCGCTGAGAATGAAAGGAGTTCACTTGCATGTGTGTTTTGAATGTACAGTGTTGTGTAAAATAATAGCAATTGTGGGTAAGGATAAGCGGGAGAATTGTGAGACTAATAAAAAATAATTTTTATAAGTTGCTTGGGCAATTTGAAGGGAAGAGAGCAGGATGCAGGGAAGAGGAAGAGCTAAGATAATACTAAGAATTGAAAGTAGCGATGATTTTTGGGATGATTACAAACTTTTTTTTACTGTTTTAAACTGCATAATCCACAACACCAGGGAAAGCCATTTGGGAGACCTAGCAGCGGCACCTTTCGGCTTGGAATGCCCCATTATGCAAACATCAACTTAATTGATTGTTAGGAAATGAGAAGAATATCTGCTGGAACTGACTTGTTGAATTTTGAGCGGCATTTGGCAGAGTATATAAATTATTCCTGAGCCACTTTTCATTCAATAAAATGTTCCGACAATTTTTGTATTGCCATTTTATTGCACACTACTGTACATACCAGTGCATTAAAACGTATTATCATATATATTTTATTACTTAATTTCCCTTTCGCTTTTTTTATTGCAGTTACGACAGCACCGATGGAACACGACACACTGAGGTCGGTGATATTCCTGAATCCGAAAAGGCTGGCATTTATGAGCGCGACGAGAGCGGCCAGGCAGAACGTATGGCGTTACGTATGCGCGGCAGAGAGAATTCGAAAATTCGTAAATTATCACCCAAATCATTGCAATCGTTGGCAGGCTGAGCTGATGACTATAGCAAAAATAAATAATAAAATAGTAATAAAATCAAGGAGATAGCTTGAAGAGGCAGCAGTAGAGTAGGTTAATGGCATTTTGTCGTAGAAATAACTTGAAATGTGTATAGCTAAACGCTTAAGTAACCATAAAACATGTCACAGTGGTGGTGTACGAGCTAGCTTGTGTATGGTTGTTGTAAGCGCAGAAATCAATAAGAAGAAGTAAAGGTCATCACGGGCGACATGTTGAGCTTTTGGGTATTTTTGTGTCCATAATTCTAGGTAAACGCTTAAAATTAGCTATTTTACTTTTTTCTTTTTAAAATTTTTTAAAATAAGCTTATTAAGTGAGTAAGCAAGTAAGTAAAGATATAAGTTTGTATATGTATGTGTGTTAGTTGCGTTTGTGTGTGTATGTGTAGAGGTTCGTTTGATTTGTAAATGTTAATGAATTTATTTTTTAGTTTTCATTCATTTGAAATTCATTCGAATTTTATAGCTATCATATCTGCATTAAGTTGTTGTTGTTTTTGTTGTTATTCAATTTGTAGTGCTGTATGTATTAGTGTATATGTATATATGTATATTTATTGTATTAAGTTCAAATTATAAAATTTTGCTAATTACAACAATAAAGAGCAATTATTTACGTAAAAAAAATATCTACAATTGGAGCTATTTATATGACGACAAGTAGGGATTTTTTCATATGTCTGGATTTTCCGTACACTTTATTTTAATCACTTCCTCCATTCTCTTTCTAATGGCACAATAAAAAAAATTTATGAAAGATCAAACAACTTCTGTAAAGTAGCTAATTGTTGGTAATGCCAATGGATCATATCATGACAGAAGTTATTTATTACCTCACTTTAAATTGAAATGCGAACAAAGGGTCGTAAAGACAATGCTATTTATTGAAGGAAAAAAAGAGCTATTTAAAAGAAGTAAGGAAGTCTAATTTCGTGTAGCTGACCCGGCAAACGTTGTTTTGCTACAAAATGCATATGTATTCTGTTGAACAGAAAGTTGATATTGTCTTGGCCGAACTTTTGGTTTTCACCCACTATCTTCTACAACCAGCATCTACTCCTACTCTAGCTCGACCTCTGGTTATCCCTTTATCGCCTTTTTTGTTTCTGTCTCATTCTCGTTTAAGTCTACCTCTACCTCTACCTCTACCTCTACCTCTACCTCTACCTCTACCTCTACCTCTACCTCTACCTCTACCTCTACCTCTACCTCTACCTCTACCTCTACCTCTACCTCTACCTCTACCTCTACCTCTACCTCTACCTCTACCTCTACCTCTACCTCTACCTCTACCTCTACCTCTACCTCTACCTCTACCTCTACCTCTACCTCTACCTCTACCTCTACCTCTACCTCTACCTCTACCTGTACCTCTACCTCTACCTCTACCTCTACCTCTACCTCTACCTCTACCTTTACCTATCAATTTACCTCTTTTGGAATTTCGCAAAGTGACTTACTTAAACAAAATTTAGCCAGGTTAAACTAAATCATTTCGACTGCTTTACATATCTTAAAATATGGAACGAGAGCACAGCTAAGTATATTAAATATGCAAAATAAAATATTTGTGCCTAAATGTTAGCGCAACGAATTGAATTTGTTAATAATTCAATCAATTATAAAACTCACGACAATGATCATAAACCTTGTACTGTTGGATATGCATATCGCTTTATCCGTAGCTGTTATATATGTATACGCAGAGGTCTTTGAGCTTATATAGATTAGGCATAGCAGATATCTTTTTTGCAGATAAAAAAACCTTTATTGTATGGCCTGAAGCCGCTTGCGTATGTTTGTCGAGGACGTGTGTCAGACTTTCCCATAAAATCTAGATCAGTGATAGGCAAATACTTAGAATATGTTCTATACTTCAATTACTATCTTACTTTAGTTAAACGTAATTTCTAGTAATTTTTTTTAATACTTGTTATTGTTATTTGTACAGAGACATTTTTTTTAGAAAAATTTCGAACCAAAATTATAGACATTTCAAGAGATACAAGTTGCTATATACAAAATTTCTACAATTTTCAAATCTGAATAAAAACTATTTAAAACTACTTGCCTTTAAAATTCTAGATGCCAACGGTTGTACGAGGCTTCTCCACGTATCTAAATGAAATCAATATTTAAAGCAAAGAGAGCAGAAACCGTCCGATACTACAACCAAGACGAGCTCTGTGATAAAAAACAAAAATAAAATCTGAAGAAAAGTCGAATAATTTTAATCGATTTATTGAGACCAGAGTTAATCAAATAGCCATAAATAGCGTTCTACAAGCAACCTTGACAGGCGCCGTGTTATCATCTCCTTCATTATCTCACAATGCACATAATTATACCATGCTCATACCCTATGGAAAGATAAATAACGTAAATGCAGGCGGTGGCTGCTCTATAGCCACCTCTTGCAAAATCGCAAAGGTCATCTTAATTATTTAAGTATAAAGTGTAATTACTGCGAAAGACCTGAACTGGTTATAAATGAGAAATAAAATTCATAATAAGGAAATTTATTATTAAAAGATTAATTAAAAGATACAAAATATTTCTTCGATAAGCTGATTGAATGTAATTCACCACACAAATTTTAATACAATGAAATATTTGCTATGTCTGAAATAAGCACAATAAAAAAAGCTTTCCGTCTATTATTGCGGAATACAGAGATTTTTGATCGAGTGAGTGCTGTAGCTAACATTTTATGTGCTGAAGTTATAGACATAATCGACAAGCTTTTCGTTATAAGACTATTTGGAAGCTTAGACATTTAACTTTTGCTGTTATTTTGAGTCCACTGAAACGCCTAAAATTATTTAAAAAATTTTATTTGCTAAGCCACTAATTTTTAATAATATTTAAACATACATATGTATGTATTTGTTATACTGGGCAAACATTTTTGTTTGCAAAACTATATTGTATATACATACGTATTAAGTTCCATGTGGATCTGCTATAATTCTAAAACAAAATTAGCAGTCTAGTGCGTATATTTCCCACGTAAACACATTTTTTGAGCTTTTTACAGAGAGCCTTTAAAATAAAAAAAAAAAATTGGGATTTTATTTACAAAATCTATACTAAAAAATTAAACCTTAAGTGCGTTTTAAAGTTTCGTTAAATAATATAGCAAAGGACATTCACAGAACTCAAACAAGCACAAGGCCACCGCTGTTCACTTTCAATTTCCCTCGATTGTTTCAGTGTCAGCATTGCTTCTTCTCTACGTCAATATTGGTTTCAGTTTCGCTCCTCTTCAGTAATTTTTTGTTTCGTTTGCTTTTGTTGTTAGTTCAAATTTAAAGAACCAGCTTTTGGCTGATGGCATTCAACCATAAACTTTCTTACTACAATGACGTAACTTAAAATACGCACGAGCATTCAGGTGTGCTACGTATCTTAATTGCACTGCCCGAATTTTCGGGATCATCTTTGCGATCCCGGAGCTCGGAAAAATGGACACATGTATTCTGAAATAGTACCAGAGCCTTCCATAAAAAATAAATAAAATAAAATAAGGTAAAATAAAATAAAATAAAATAAAATAAAATAAAATAAAATAAAATAAAATAAAATAAAATAAAATAAAATAAAATAAAATAAAAAAAAAACAAATAAAATAAAATTAAATTAATTTAAAATAAAATAAAATAAAGTAAAATGAAATAAAATAAAATAAAATAAAATAAAATAAAATAAAATAAAATAAAATAAAATAAAATAAAATAAAATAAAATAAAATAAAATAAAAAAAAACAAATAAAATAAAATTAAATTAATTTAAAATAAAACAAAATAAAGTAAAATAAAATAAAATAAAATAAAATAAAATTAAATAAAATAAAATAAAATGAAATAAAATAAAATAAAATAAAATAAAATAAAATAAAATAAAATAAAATAAAATAAAATAAAATAAAATAAAGTAAAATAAAATAAAATAAAGTAAAATAAAATAAAATAAAATAAAATAAAATAAAATAAAATCAAGTAAAATAAAATAAAATCAAGTAAAATAAAATAAAATAAAATAACAAAAATTAAATAAAATAAAATAAAATAAATTAAATTAAAATAAAATAAAATAAAATAAAATAAAATAATGTATAGTAATAGAACATTATTAAAAAAAAATTAAATACAATAAAATTAAATAATACATAATTCTAGTAGCCCGGGGTCAGCGAAATTTTCGGGATTTGGTATATGTTACCATACACTCAATCAGCATATTTTATAATGAACCATATCTTATTTTTTGTGTGAACGTGGAACTGTCATTCCTAGGTGGCGTTGCTAATTTGCCAACACACCACAACGATAACAGATCTTCAATATTGTCCGTACCAACAGTTTCGTACCCGTCCAACGTGTTTGCCATCTTCCATTCTCCAATGGTGTCAGCATCAGCGCTGTTGGTTGTAATTGCCACTTAAGAGTGTGTAGCAATAAGTTCTTAGCCATTGGAGGCCGTCTCAAGATTTTCATGTATTTTGCCAAAATTTTTTTTTTTTCTCATAAATTTAGTATTTTACGTTAACTTGGTAACATTGTATTTTAGTTTTAACTATTAAACACAAAAAGTGAAAAAAGAATTTCCAAACCAACAAAATTTGCCTTGCACTGCTGTTGTTGTATTGACAGTCATTTTTTGAATCGCCAATCGTTGTTGCTTACATTAATCGGTCGTAAATTTTTTTTTTGGTGTCAACCTCTTCTTGTTCAAAGTTAACTCTTTCCCCCCGCTTCTTTGCTTCACCACAACAGCCAGTGAAATCCAGTTTTTGTTTGGCATTGTGTGCGGCATGTTGGTTGTTTGCTGAGGCAATTCCTACTAATTTTTGTTTTTGTAATATTTTGGTACATAGTTGTTGTTGTTATTGTTGATTCGAATGTTGCTGTAACATTTACGTTTTCAAGGTCGTCACACAGCTATACATCTTCACTTTACGCATAGCAACCAAAACAGTTTCATTCTCTTTTTTTATTTCGAGTTCACCACAATTTAATTGTTGTTTTGCTTTCCCTTTCGTCTCATGTATGTATGTATGTTTTAGCCGTTGTTGGTATTGCTGCAATGTGCTGATGTTAATGGTTTTTATTTCCCTTTTGTTGGGTGTGCTTATTTGTTATTGATTTTCATGAGCAGTCATTAATTTCTAAGCGATTACTAGTTTGAAGTGTGATGGCACTGAGGTTGGTTGGGCTAAATTGACACCTCACTTTTGATTGCAAAGAGAATAATTACATACAACAAACATTGATTGTCTATTGAGATATATGTATGTTCATATATGTATAGAGACAGAGTCTAATGAAGAAGTGCTGGCCAACTCTTGTGATACCTATTTTAGCTAGAGACTCACTATGGAGTTTTTGTGAAGGCGGACAACGCTGAGAGGTCTTATTTCTATGGGAAGTAAGTAGTCTTTAGTTTACAATCAGAAAATATGGTCATTTAAAATTCCAATTTCCAATTTCAGTAGCCACCTAGCTATCTTCCAAATAAGCAATCGACGATGGTGATGGACAGCAGACAAAGCTCCACCATTCTGGACGTATTATGGGAGCTCCCAACATCGACTCGTACCTTCATCTCTTGGCAGCCAGAATAATTTCCCGAGATGCTCGCTTACGGAAATTATGAACAAAAGGACTCAAGGATCAAGGGAGTAGTGAAGTACTATTTCGACGAATGAGGTTCACTCTTCATAAGTTTCACTTAACGGCCAAAGTCGTATAGACAGCTAAAAACGCTGGCCAATTACGAACAAATTAAAGATTTGTATTGAAGAAACTCTTCTTCTCTGTATTCTCTTCAAAGTCGAATGATGGATTCCGAAAATTTAGTAATAGATGTTTTAGGCAGAGGGAGTGGTTTTCGGTACCCCTTTCGGAATCCAAAAATTTATACTTTTCAGAAGATGCCTTTGAAATTAAAAAAAAAAAAAATGCCTCCCACCTTTCCAAAGTCATGGATCCGCCACTGGCTAAATCGCTAAAGTCAAGCAATAAAATAATTTTTATTAAATTCCATAAAATTTACTTCCTCTTATGTCTTTGTTAAATTATAAAAAAAAGTATTTCATATTAAATAGGTAAATCTTTTTCATTCTTTTTCTTTCAATGCTTTTAATTCTATTTCTCCATGCGTCGCTTAACTTGAAGCACGTGTTTGCTGCTGTGGTTTGCTTCTAGGTAATGTGGTGGTAAATGTGCAGTAGTTCAGTGGAAATACCAACAACTTTTGCTTCTTTTTGTTAACGTTACAATTTTGCATAAATATTCTAGCTGTTGTTGTTAAGGTTAGTTTAATATTATCTTAACTCAACTGACGCTGCTTTTTCTCACATTTATTTTGCGCCAATAAATGATGTTGTTGCTGTGGGGTCAACTTCAAGTTGCTTACACGTATTACTGCTAAAGGTGCTTCTTCTTTTTTTTTTTTGGGCACTTAAAAGTGGTTAGGTAGCAATTTCAAACAATTTTTTATCTCATCTACACACACACACACGCACACACAGCGACAGACAAGTGTGCAAATGAGTAAACTTGAAATTGCATACACCGTAGCGACATAAATATCAATTTAATATGCTAAACTTTTTTTTTTTGTTGTAACCATTAATGTAAGCCGCATACCCCGCTGTTGTATTGTTGTTGTTGGTTTTGCATTTAATCACACATTACAAAACATGTCTGATTCGCATTGCATTTATTTAGTAAAAAAAAGCAAAAGAAGCGTAGTGAATTTGTTCGCAGAAGAATCTTTTTTTTTTGGACAAAATCATTGTCTGCAACAACAACAAGTAACACAAAAACATTTAGCTATATTTATGCATGTTTGTTTATGTGTGTGTTTCAATATTAAAAGATACAAATTTTTATGTTAATTCTTCAATAGCAAACAAGTCGAACAAGTTTGGTCGGTATTTTTAATTCTGGCGTTTAATCTCTTGCGGTGTTAGAGATATACTTGATATGCTCAATGTGTTATTTCCACTTTTTGTTTCATCATTTGTTTAGCATCTTCTGCTTGCCGTTGTTGAAAAATATTAATTATGGTACGTTTATGTTAATTTTAACTAACAAAAGTATTTAAATTGACGTATAAATGTAGATTTTAGTTTTGTTGCTTTTTAATAAATAATTATTATATATCTACATAGTTTTGTACGTACATACATACATACCTACACACATATGTGCTAATTTGTTGAGTTCTTATTGCTTATGGTCTTTTGAAATTTTTAATTAAACTTATATTAAACTAGTTTTTTTTGTTTAAGCCTATACCAAAAAAGACTTAGGAAACAAACTTGGTTTGTGGCAGGCATAAATTAGTGCAAAAGACTTAAGCAACAAACTTGAAATTAATTATACTTTGCTAGATATATTACAAAAAGCACAGAAAGTTGTTTCGATGATATAATACATGATTCTATTTCTTTTTTAACTTAAATGCTGTAATATATTGTCGCTAAAGAATTTGCGGTTTAGGTAAGATGAAGCACTGATAATACAAAAATGCAGTTTAATCCTCCCTTATATGCCTTAGAGATCGATTTTTGAAGTTCAATAAACTGATTTTCGCTGAAGAGTATTAACACAAACCGCAAGAGAAATTCGTCCAAAATCTTTTCGAAGCTATATTTCAGCATACTAATATTGCTATTATTAGATTGTTGCACATATTAAACACCTTAGATGAGGCAGACGTTTTAAAATTAACAAACAACAAACAGATTTACACAAATCAGTTTGCAGGTAATAAACAAAAAAAATAATTTTTAAAGCAACAAAACGTCTCGAAAACAAACAAGATCAATTCAACAAAAATTCGTGTCAAACCAAAAAAAAAATGCAAATAAAATAATGCTCATCAAAAAAATTATAATCGCATTAAAAAACAGCAAAAGAAAAACTGAAATTCCATAGAAAAACCGCAGGAAAAGAGTCAAGGGCTCTACGCTTACGAATGCCAGTCTATGTATGTCTATGCGCTAGTTGGTGAATGAGTGAATTGATGAGAAAAATAATTGATGGACAAATATGTATGAGCAATCGTTAAATATTGTTGCTGTTCGATAAAGAGTTGCTAATCCAAAAAACGTGTCGGATGTTGCGCACAAAAGCAACAAACTTACTTCGATGTACATACATAGTTATACATACATATATGAGTGCATATGTACAAGAGTGGTTCAAAAAATATTTAATTCATTAACATAACCTAGAATTTTCTTTTTAAGTTTCAACAGTCACTCAAAATGTGTTTGTTATTTATTTGATTTTGTTTGAAACAACCCTGCTAAATCTGGATTAAAATTAATAATCAATTATATTAAATTGCTCTATTAATTTAATTGTTCAATTATGATAATCGACCACTTTTAAAACAATTAATCGATTAGGATTACATTTAATGTTCGATTAATGAGGATTAATCAAAAATTTTAATCAAAGTGAAATTTTGATTAATTTGATTAGTTAGTCCTAGGATTAAATTTTAAAACGGAATAAATTCTCATTAATCCTAATTAATTTAACCCTAATCGTTTAATTATTTTAAAAATGTGCGATTATCATAATTAATAAATTATTACAAAAATAACAAAAAATTTAATTTGATTCTCAATGATTAAGATTAATAATCATTATTCAGCAGGTCTGGTTTGAATAACATTATCAGAGGAGGCATCAACTGGATACCGAGTTATAAAAATATCATCTGACTTACGATGAACTGCAGTAAAGTTGCATAGCTCATATAGATTACGATTCTTTTCCAACGCTTTCTGAAATGATCTAACTACTTTTTTTTTTTGAACCACTTCGCTATACATTTTTATTATTGGTGCACCTTAAACTACCATAGACAGCGCAAATGAAACAATAAATCGTGGTTTTACCGTGAATGTCAGGGGCATTGTGTTCACTTCAATTACTATAGAGCAACAACAACAACAACTACTACAGCACATTGCTAACATGACATAACACCAGCAGCAGCATTCGTGCAGTCAACAATTTATTGGCGCATGGCTGCACGTAGCAACAACAAAAGGTAGGCCAGCAAATCGATTTGATTTGATTTGATTGGCGGCGTGCGATATTGTCTCACCGTTGCCAATGAGTAATTGTTGGAAGTTTTTGATAGAAATAATTTAGTACATATATATATACTGGTAGCTGCTATAAATAAGTTTTAAAGTTTTTTTTGTAAATTTAAATGGGGTTTTTGCAATTATTTGTTTTAATTTTTGTATGATAAATTGGGTATCGGTCAGTGGAGCATTTGAAAATTTCTTTCTTTTCCAGACAGCAATTAAAGAGAATACTTGTTTTAATATGGAATTGCCGAAGCATCAGTACAATAGCTGGGTATCACGTGATGAAGAAAGAGATTTGAGCCCCACAACCATTCTGATTGGTCCAAGTTAAGTTCGTTCTTCTGCGACAATGGGTATTACTTCTTTCGCTGGGCCTCAGCAGTTCGAATAGCTTTATATATCTTTAGATATCTTCGAATAATTTCATGCAGCATCGTTACAATGGAATATTTTTAACCTAAAAACGATAACAATTATTAGTCGCAATGCTTTCGTAAAACTGAAATATACACAAATAAATCTAATAGCGAATAGATTTATTAAAAATATATAATTTAATGCAATTTATATGAATTTATAACAAATTGTATACTTAAGTCGAGCTACATATAAATTCTTGAAACGGTCGCAAACCTAATTTAAATTTAATAAAAATTACTAAAATTACTCACCAGTTTCCATCGTAAAATGCCAATAGCAATGGCTCAAATAATGTGATGCACTGCTCTGACTAAAATTAATGAAATTAAGGTTTACAATAAAATTAAAAAAAAAAATTGTGTTACAATAAAAAATATTAATAACATATAAACATTTTTGTTAATATTATTTAAAAAATAATTTCAATTTATATTGCCATTAGTTAGTTCATTGTAAAAGATGTTGGCCTGACCCCATCGATTGCGCGAACGATTTGTGCATAAAAGCAAAAGCAACATAAACTATCATATCACAAGGCCTATCAATGACGTTGGATCGATATCGAAGCGACGTGAAACACGTACTCTTTATTTTTCCTTGAAATCACTAATAACACACGTAGCATCTGTTTAATTTTCAAAAGAATATATGGAATTACTTGGATGCTTAGGGCAGATGAAATGAAAATGACTTAACCTTTTTCAAGAAAAGTATAGTGACTGCTCGTCAAGCTTGAAACCTTAATAACGGTATTTAATTTTAGCCAAAACTACTTGCCGGTCATGTAGCCTAAACAGTTGTATAAGGTTGTATGGTATTAAAAAAAAATACAATAACAACAAATGCACACAAATCAGTTTTGACTATAAATGCATCAGCATCACAACGGCAATAAATTTAAAAATTTTTATGTCCAATCTTTTCTTTTATATGTTTTTGTGTACGGTCCAGCCTACCACTCCGAAGCGCATTTATTTAGTTTGTTTGCTTAGAATTAGCGCTAGACGACGATCACCACCTACTTTTCTGTTAATTACACAAATGGCCATTGACTTGATGAAAAGTCAAAAATATTTTCGTAAGAATAGCAAATGCTTTCCCAACAAAATTTTTGTGTAAGTGATTATCAGATATACCGAGTAGGGCAACAATCTAAATTTCATCTACTCAAATAAGAGCCTAATATAAATACTTCATACTCAGTTGACTTTTTTTGTATGGCAAGAGTTCGCTTCTGAACGATTGACCTACTTTGGCTGCACTCTTTGATAAGGATAAAACCCTCATTAATATTCCACTGGAAGCAGTGTAAGTTTCTATATCCACCCATGGTATTAAAAACGTCATTGTCAGCTTAGTTTCGGGTCTTGAATTTATCTCAACTCCCTCTACTGCACATCTTCTAAACTCAAATTGTACAAATTTGATCAAAACTACTAATCACATTTTTTGGTGGGTTTATACAAATGCACGCTCATGTGCGTTATGTTACTGGCTTTGACTTGATTCTACCCATTGGATGTCAGTAAAAAAGAATGTTTTGTGACCGTAAGATGGTTGTTATGTTGTATTGCGGGTGCTTCATGTACATAGCTTGCAACAACTTGTTGCTTTTGTTGCTTTTAACTCTGATCGAAGCACCATTACTGGCTTGGCATACAATTTGTTTCATGACTCATTTAAATTTGATGAAACAACTTAAAAAAAATTGCTATTTAATTTGATGATCACCACATCAGCTCTGACGGACGCAACGACACATCACAACTGACCCGGACGTTCTGTTGCTCGACTCTAGTACGATTTTTTTTTTTATTTTTGAAATACTTGGATATGCCATTGCCCATGCTGTTTTACATTTGTTGTTATTTAACCAGTATTACAAAGTAAAAGTAATTCTAAGACTCATGAATAAATTCTTAGCCTAAGACGGATTTTCTTTTAACTGATACTCGTTTGTCAACTACTCGAATTACCATCACATTTAGTTGCTTCTCTATTAAAACGTTCTTGGCATATTATTAGTAGTGAATAAAAGCATTAATCGAATTGCAATAAATCACTGTTTCATTAGCGTTTGAGTTCGCTTTTTTAGTACATTTGAAGCGAAACTAATATATGTAGCGTGATTTTGCAAAACAGGTGGCATTCACTAAAACTTGTAATCATTTATTGATTACCGATATATGTATAAATAAAAAGTAATTTAAGTAATTAAAAATAAAAAAAGTAATGGTATTTTTTTTGTTTTCAAAAAATATGTAGGTTTAAAAGTAATCATTACCTATACAATAATCGAAACTAATTATTATTTTTTATTTACATTAAAAATTTTTTGTCTTCCTGTTTTTTCAAAAACAAAACAGCGTATTAAAGAAAACTAATTAAAAAAACAATCAAAGCAAAAAAAAAAAAGTTCAAAAATGAATAAAACAAAACAATTAAAAAATAGTAATCAAAAAAATAAGAATTATTAAGAAAAAAAATAAATAAAATTATAAATAGTAAACAAAATAAATAATCAAAGCAAAAAAAAAAAATTTTATGGGAAAATTCAACAATTAACAAAACAAAAAAACATAAAAAATAAAATTAAGAAGTAATAAAAAAAAAATAAAAAAATTATTTTTAAGCATTATTTTTTAATTAATTGGACAGGTCCGGTTTATTTTGTAACACCTTTTTTAAATTTTTTTTTGATTATTTAGGACTTTTTTTGGTGACTTTTTTTGGAAAAACAAATGAAATAATCTTTAACTTTTTTAGTTTTTTATTGTTTTTATATATTTTAAAAAATTAAATTATCATTACTTTCAATAACTTTATTTTAAATATATTTTGGTAAAAATTTTTATTCTTTTAATTTTGGTGACTTTTTTTGGAAAAACAAATGAAATAATCTTTAACTTTTTTAGTTTTTTATTGTTTTTATATATTTTAAAAAAATTAAAAATTAGATTATCATTATTTTATTTTAAATATATTTTGGTAAAAAATTTTGATTCTCTTAATTTTTTTTTAGGTTAAGTTCGTTGTCTTCATGCATGTTTCACAGACTTCTAAGCAGTTCAAGAATGAAAAGAATTCGGACAAGTTTTCAAAAATTTTTTTGTTTTTCATTGAAACAGCAAAAAGAATTAAAAAATGCGTATTTTCGCACACTCTATAAAAGTTTTACTTATCTTTGACTGCGAATTAAGCCGATTATAATCTTTTTTATCGAAATGTCAATGCAAACCATCTACGAGTTCTAAGATGCGCTTAAAGAAAAGATATTTGTTATTATTTTTAAGCAAGGAATTAAGCAACAACAAGAATTTTATGTGAATAAAACTGAAGTTCAATTTTGCCATTTAAGAGCTCGTTTATGAAAGGCCTTGGCCACAGACACAGGTGCAACGATATTAATGCACAACTTTGTTGTTGTAAAATCTATTAACTCAAATTAGTATTATTATTGTTTAAACTTTATGAAAGTAGTAAATCTTCGACAAATATTTTCGGTTTGCCCGTGAACCCAAATGGTGCCGAACTACTAAGTTTGTAGCAGTTTTCAATACTTTTAGCACCAACAACAACAACAGCAACAATACGCCTGGGGCATAGCAACCAAACTCATCTTAATAACCCCAACTTGTTAACTATTTAATTTTCGTTTTATTACACATTTGCCTAAATCGCACAACAACTAAAATAATTTGGCAATAAATTACAGAAGGCCATTCGATAACAAGTTGCCAACATTGCGTTAGAGTGCGTTGTGGCTCATAACATAAAAATTCTTGTTCATTTGTTGTATTTGTAGATTACTATGCAATTTCAGCTTACCAATACTCTTGTTTTTTGTTCTTGTAGCTTCTTCTTGTTATAGCTCATCATTGAAATAAATCTTAGAATTGCTTATATAGAAAAAATAAGAACTTGTATTACTTGCCCAAAACATGTTTCATAGCCAAAGTCAACTTAAGCTGCTGACAACTCTATCATCTGCAAGTACAAATGGTATTAGCAAACGATTTGACAACACTGCTCTTTGCACAAAAAAGTTATGGCTATGTAATGATAATAAAAATTTCTACATTATTTGCGTAAATCAACGCATGTTAAAATTTGTATTTTTTTGTTGTTGTTAACTGAAAAGAATTAATATTTGCAAATGCTCGAGCATTTTTGCGCAATAGGGCCACACCCGCGCGTCTTTTTGGGTGCACTTTATATGTGTGTGTGTGTGTGTTGGTGTGTTGGTGTGTTTGTACAGCGCTTAAACAAGTTAAACTGCAGCTAGACGCTAGTACTGATGCGGCTTTGAAAATTAGTTGAAGCAGCAAAATGTCAATTTGTACTGTAAGCCAGTAAGTTACTGGCCGCCATGGCGTATGAGTGCTTAAGACGAAAAATTTGCAACCCAATTAATGCCAAACTATTTTTTCCAAAAGCTCTTAGAAATGTTGATCCTATGAAGTTTTTTATTTCGGAGAATAACACACAATTTTTTCTGTTTAGCATTTGGAGTTGGTTATCTTACATCCTTGAAATACCTTTTCTTATAAATCAACAATACCCCGGTAATGGCTCAACATATTTGAATCAGACTTGTTAAATAATGATTACTATTCGTAATGATTACGGTTTGATTGATTATTTTCCTGAGGATCAATTTAATGAATGAGTACCATTACTTAAAGTAATTAAAAATAATCTAAAGTAATCAATCATTTTTTTTTGTTGTTTTTGATTTTTTAGTCGTAATCAATTTATAATTGACGGACAATTATATACGACATATTTCAACAAGGATCCATGAAATGATTGATTACCAATAGTTAATATCATTTTAATGATTATTTTCCAATTAATTAAATAATAATAAAAAAAGGGTTTTTTACGACTATTAAAACTAATGGAAAATAATCAAAAGTAATCCAAAAAATGTTTAACTCGATTATTAGAAATAATGGAAAAATCATTACTTACCATTACTGTAAGTTCTTCCAATTAATTAAATAATAATCAAAAAAAAATTATGATTTTTTACGACTATTAAAACTAAGAGTTGTCTATTAAAAGAGAGTTGCCACTTAACTGATATTTAAAAAAATTAAATTAAATTAAATCATTGTAAAGTTGTGGTTACTTTAATTTTATAAATATATCTTTGTATGTATTACATATCTTCCCAAGCGTAGTAAACAAGCACTTTTCAGTTACAAAATTAGTAATCACTAAGCGTTGTGCTAACTGGGTTACATGCAAGTGCTGAGCTCATAAACGCATGCCACTGCCCCATCGATCACTGTTTGCTAGATTATTAGCATTTGCGTTTAGCAATTCGTAATGGTACATCAACTGCTTGATGCGGCATTCTCCATGCATTTCATGCATTTTTTTTTATTTATTTAAAATCTTGGTCCGATTGACCATAGCGCCCTGTTGCTAAGGTGCTTCTTCGTCTGCTTCTTCTTCTTCTACTACTACATGTCTGCATGTATATTACCTTATTTGTAAATTCATATGACATTTTGCAGATTCTAAACGCTTACTGTTAGCGCATTCGCATTGAAGACGCGTGCCATGGATTGCTCGTTCAAGAAAACTATAAAATGCATTTGCTTTGCACTACAAAAATTATTCTTGGCTACCATCGTGTGAGCAAGACGTGCAAATTATCGCATTTAAACGGTAGCGTTAAAAAATTGTATAAAAATTGAAAATAGTTCGTTTACGCGCTAAAAGTAAAAAAGGAGTAAAAGTGATTTTTTTTGTGTGAAATTTAAGTTAATCCTCCATATTTACCAATATGAAATTGGTGAGTGAAAGTGGTTGTGAATGCGCTAAAAATGCGAATCCTTTAAAGGACTACAATTGATTTTCATTAATAAATGTGAAATTTCTCCTTTCTTCGTGTAGATGCTAGTCTTGAGCTTTTTGTGCTTGCTCGTAAGCAGTTTGGCGGCACCACAAGCTCCTGTGGAAATTATAGAACAAGAGACGGATAATATTGGCATCAATGGTTATAAATTCAGGTAAGTAATATCTTAGGGCTTTAGATTAATATTTGCACGATTAGATCAAGTAAGTAATGTTATTTATGAAAGGAATTCAAAATAGTGCTACACCAGCCATCTCTCGCCTAAATTAATTTTGTAGTCTCTACATATAATACAATTGTAACAGAACGAGGTTGTTATATTGCAGATATTTAAGAAAAATCAGTAGCTGGGAACATTATTAAGCCTAATCCGCTGTTTTTATAATTTTTGTTTGTCTGTCTGTCTGTTTGATCGCGCATCAACCAAAAACTGCTAAATGGAGTTGAATGTAACTTCTGTCGTTTTATTACTAGACCTTTAACTTAAAACCTAGCATATCACTTGTTACGATAGCTCTACCAGTTTCGGAGATGTTATCCAATATGTAGACCAATGTGAGCCAAAAAGAGTTTATTGCAATATAGGTATCAAACGAAAGGCAATAGTGAGTGCTGCAGTAAGAGATGTAGTTAACTCCCATATCTTATCTGGTAGGGGATATAAAGATTAAAATCCCACTAAGTCTTTTATTAGTTCTGAGACGCAGCGAAGCGAGCTGAACAGAATACCATGCAAATCCCTCTTAGAACTCTGACTTTTTCTTTTATATTCGAAACTCAGATCTACTTTTACTTTTTTTAACTTTATTTATTTTCTTTCCCCGCTTTCAGCTACAAACTAAGTGATGGTACAACGCGCACAGAGGAAGCAGTTCTTAATAATGCTGGCACTGAAAACGAATCGCTGTCAGTGCGTGGTACAGTTTCTTGGGTGGCACCCGATGGCGTTACTTACACAATCAATTTTGTTGCCGATGAAAATGGTTTCCAACCTGAAGGCGCTCATATACCAAAATAGAATTTGAATTACGTTAACTCGATTGAATGAAATGCGATAACTACCTACGAAGGACGTCGAAACAAATATTCGAGGTGTAAAAATTGATAAAAAAACAACAAATTTATAAAAATCATTGTTTTGCTTCGATATTGGAAAGACGAATTGAAAAAAAAGAAACATTTTTTTATAATTTTCCTATAAACTAAACTATGAATTGCGATGATGTAGTATATGAATATGAAGTTGATGATAATATGTGTGTGTGAAAGATTAAAAAAAAACTATATATTTAAATAAATAAAAAGAAATTGTAACGGCCTCAGTCAGTGTCAAAATGCTATGTGTTTCATTTTTTATACTTTTTTTTATGCCGAAATGTATCATTGTATAATAACTTTGGTCCGATGTGCCCAAGTATGAGAAGAAGAAGAAATAGATCCAACAAACCTAGTCCCTCAGTTTTAGAGATATCTTGATGAAATTTGGTATGGGGATCGCCATTTTGCATTATATTAATCATTTGTCGGAACCAATGAGATCGGGGCAATACAACACATAGCTCCCATATTTAATCGATAGTTCAGATAAATGGGTTTTGGGCTATAACTCTTGCAATCGAAAAGATGGGAATGGAAAATTTTGCATATTATATGTGTAAGTTATGTATTGAAAATCACCCAGATCGGACCAACTTAATATATAGCTCCCATATAATCGATAGTTCCAATAAATGTGATTTAGGATATGCATCCCTAGATTAACAGTTTGGAAGGGCTTGTACTAAGTGGTCGTAAGCATCGGACATTTAAAACCATGATGAGTATTCATGAAAGATACAAAGAAGCATTTGTCTTAAAGAGCAGGTGGGCGTGTCGAGTGTAGACTCTCTTGGCTGTCTGTAATGTGAACCCAAACTCCACCGCAAAATGTTTGTGTGTTCAGGTGGAGAGAATTTCCTTCCGCTTTAGTATTTCCAACTGGCGTCGGTAAGCACTTACACGATAAAAAGAATGTAAACTATCAGCTGATTTACCAATCTACTAGTAGATGTTAATATTAAATTGCATAATACAATAAAATATTAGCTGTTAAGTAATTTTGTAATTGAAAATTCCGAGCACGCGATATCGCAAATGACAAACTACCATCAATTAAAACAGCTAAATTGTAATAAAAACGATCGGGTGACAACCAGAATCTTTGACTACCGTGAAACTAGTTCCAAATCACTAGCTAAAGTTTAAAGCTTTGAAAAATTCTGGAGTCTTCAAAGTTTTCTACACACAACACAAAAGTGATTTGGCAGATTGTGGGATTTGCGCAAATCAGAGAGCTGTCTATACCGAGAGATGTGAATACGAAAATATATGTATGTATACCGCACCTCTTCTTTTTTGAACCTTTGTTGTCTAAACTTATGCACGCATAGTCATAGTCAAATTAAAATAAAGTTTTATCTACTTAAACATGATTCTAGACTAAACATTACTTCACGTCTGTCATAAGCAACTTAGACTACATTTTATGTCTAAGAGGGAGTTTTAATTTTAAAATGGCGAAAACTACATTTTAACATTTTGAAATCATGGTTTGTGACCATGGTTGTGCTTTCGACATCCTTTACTCCAAAATTGAATTTGGCTTTTTTCGCTTATAGCCACAGCTAAGCTATGGTTGGTGTATTAAATAGTTGACACAGGGTGACCTTGCAAAACAAAAAAAATTCTTCATACCACCCACCAAATTAATTTTTTTTCATAAGAGGACCCTGTTACATTTCATTTCAGCTAAAATCTTTGTTTAAGGTGACTATGATTGACCAATATCTTAAATGTCTTCTTAGGTTAAGTATGACTATGATTATGGGCCATGATATTTTTATACATGTGTGCTTTAGTCAAGATATTAATGTTTATTGCCGATCTCTATGAAACTAACACAGAGTACATTATAGAAAAAAATTAACATGGTAAAGGTGGGGAACGGGATATGGGGATGAAGGAAAGCAAAGAAGAAAGAATTCGGACGACATAGTGATAAATAAAGAAAATTCGCCAAATATGGAGAGTACAATTTGTCAAATGTAGGCAAGTTAAATTTTAGGCAGGACAGACTGTCGGGTCTGCTAGTCAGAGATACCAATACAAGTTTTCGTATGAATGAAAATGACAGCTGGCGGAATAGTTGGCATGAAACTAAAAAAATAGTTGTGGGTAAGTTTACAATTAGTTGATTTGCTTGTGGGGAAGAACGCTTTGCTGTATGTAAATCTCATATTTGTCAAATGTTTGAGGAAAACTCGATTTGTGTACATTAAAATATGATCTAAATTCTTAAGTAATCGACATAGACAGTTTGTACTCAGCCTACTTGTTAATTGTGACGTAAATTATGTAGAATAATTTGCATAATAACAACAGTTCGTTGACCAGCGGATATATCAAATATTTAGTTGACGCTTAAAAATCTCGAACGTGTTAACAACGCCAACAACAAATATGCTAGCTAGGCAGATCAGGAAAAATAAAAAATATTTATTTATATGAAATCCGTATATACGCATATTTATGTGCGTAGTTAATGTGTTCGTATGTATACATATATTAAAAATGATATCGATTAAGCAAACCATGTTTTTTGATTTTTAGCTGCCTATAGTTTTAAGATAATACACATACGCACTATTAACAGAAGTTATATATATTTTATGCAAATTCTGATTACAATTAACTTTAGTAGGCTAAAAAAAATAAGCACAAATATGCATAATCAACATATTACTTAAATATTGTCACATATACTTACATATGTATGAATACGAAGGTACAACAACAGTTGTGTATAATCTAGTTTAGAATAACTTATGTCGAGATCGAAATTTAAATATTTGAACTATCAACAAGATTAATACAAAAAATTTTACTATAAAAGCGCTGGATTGACATCTCATTCGGTAGTCTAATTCCGTGATCTGCAAACTAAGCAAACCAAAAAAACAAAACAAAAAAAACCAAACCGAAAATGAAATTCGTTATCGTTTTTGTCGCACTCTTCGCTTTGGCCTTCGCTGCCCCAGCTGATCCTGCCGTAGAGATTGTTGAGTTAAAATCTGAGGTAGAACCAGAACACTACACCTACTCGTAAGTACAAAACAAAAAAAGGAAAAGGAATTCATATCCACTAAAATTTATATGCAATCCTAGTAAATGATCCTTAGTTTAAAAAACATTAATCATATGATAAACTTATTTTTTTCTTTTTATCCTTCACCAGTTTGAAGACCAGCGATGGTACATCGAAACAAGAAGAAGGTCAATTGTTGAACATTGGTGCTGAAGATGAGCACATTTCTGCTAAAGGTTCATACTCTTTCGTTGCTGATGATGGCGTCACCTACACAGTTACCTACATTGCTGATGAGAATGGTTTCCAACCCCAAGGTGCTCATTTGCCCGTCGCTCCAGCGCCATAAAATGTCGTTGTTTTTTGATTGAGTGAAAATGTTGTGGTACTGTTATTAGTGTTTAAGCATGAAAGTGATGTTTAATAAAAAAAAAAAAGTGTTACAAAATATTTGTTGTGTTTGTAAATTTTGTTGAAACCCCATAGAAAGCGCTTACTTGAAAGGATGAGAACTTGATCAATGAGTAAATTTAGAATGCTTTTTTGTCTTTTAGCGTTCCATAGCTAGCTCTCACGGTTCACTAAACTCTCTACAAAGAGATTGCAGCTGGAGTTTTAGTGCAGTAGAAAAGGACTCATAACCTGAACTAACTGCCTACCGTTGCTAGCTCTAATAACTGATTAGCTACACATACTTCTGTTAGTGTTGAAAACATTTTGGAAAGAAGTTAATGGAAATCCACTGCGTATCTTTCTTTCTTACAACTGAATATACAGAAAAGAGAGACCCGAAAATCCACCCGTAGAAACGTCTGGCATCTTATATTTTCAGGTTTTAGAATACGCATTTCGATATTTATTTCACAACCCTTCAGCAGCCGTGCAAAACTTTATTCAATCAAGCAAAAATTACAACACAAAAAAAAAAAACAACAATGTACTAAAATAATGACAAGCTTGACAAGTGTGTATTATGCAGAATGCAGCAAATAATCAATCTTAAACTTTGGCATTGACAACGCATATTCGCAAACGATCAAAATTTTAGCATAAAAGCCAGCTGTCAATTTGGTAATTACAACAGTTATCAGCCTGATTTCAGAGTACGCATACACGACAAAAGTCAAACATGAAAGTCATCATCATCGTTTTGATTGCGCTCTTTACGCTCACACTTGCAGCTCCACCTGCTTCCACGGGAGTTGAAGTATTGGAGCAGAGGTCTGATGTTGAACCAGATCGCTACAGTTATGCGTAAGTTTACAAACTAAAAAAATTGATCCTTTCAAGGGTTTACAACAACAGAAATATGTATTCTTCTCTTCTCTTACTTTTTCTAGTTTACAGACAAGTGATGGTACAACGAAGCAAGAGGATGGTGAATTGGTGAACGCTGGCGCTGAGGATGCGCATATTGTTGCGCGTGGTTCGTTCTCATTTGTCGCTGCCGATGGTCAAACTTACACGATTAATTACATTGCCGATGAGAATGGTTTCCAACCACAAGGTGCTCATTTACCTGTTGCTCCAGTGGCTTAATTTGTTAGTGTTTAAATTTCGTGTGATAATTGAAATTGTTGGTAGTTTTAAGTAAACTGATGCTAATAATAATAGAAATAATAGAGTAAAGTTAATAATTAATAGTTTAAGTTGTTTCTCTTGCTCTATTGAAAAATAAGTATGAATAACATAATAAATTTTATTATAGATAACAAACAATACCAGTAACTGGTTGGCTACAATACTCCACTCTCGTTTTTCTTAAAATATTTTTATCAAAATTGTTTTCCAAGTTCCCGCACTCCGCCATAAATGACTAACGTAGAACACAGCAGCTTGTTTGAAGAACTAGGTCATTTCAGTTTATGAGCTTAATATATTCGAGACAAAAAAATGTCGATGGTAATTTGCATTACTCGCTTCTTCATTTGCAACTTTTTGGCGTCACTAATAAATTTGTTGGTTGATTGAATCTATTTTAATTTATTTATTGCTTAATATTTGCATTTTGTTTATGAGGGCTTCAACTTTTTATTCTAATTTAATACAAGTTCATGTTGCTTTAAAAACGCAAAACCTGCATAGAACTCATAAGGAACTGGCTATTTGGACTCCTTGTATGCGTCAGAACTTTCGTATAAAAGTTGATTGAAAATTGCAACAGACCAACAGTTGATTAGCATACTTTGCTCAATAGACAACTCAAATCTCAAGAAACCCATATCACAAAATGAAATTCCTCATTGTTTTCGTTGCGCTCTTCGCTCTGGCCATTGCGGCCCCAGCTGATTCTACAGTAGAGATTGTTGAGTTAAAATCTGACGTAGAACCAGAACAATACAATTTTTCGTGAGTAAAAATATCAAAAGTCAAAAGTAAAATGAGTTCCACACAATCAGTTAATCATTTCTCCTCTAGTTTGAAGACCAGCGATGGTACATCGAAACAAGAAGACGGTCATTTGGTAAACGCTGGAGCAGAAGATGAGCACATTTCTGCTAAAGGTTCATACTCTTACGTTGCTGATGATGGCGTCACCTACACAATTAACTACATCGCTGATGAGAATGGTTTCCAACCACAAGGTGCACATCTACCTGTTGCCCCGGTGGCATAAATTTCAATGAATGTGAATGTTGAAAAAAGAAAAAAATAAAAAAATTTACTAAAGAAAAACAGAATTTGTTTAATCAATCCTTAAATACTTAAGTAAATATGAAAGTATTGATAATGTGACAATGCGCCCAAGGAAAGCTCGTTCACGACTTGGGATCAACCCAAAAGCTTCGCCATGACTTTTGATACTAATATAAAGACGCAAAAGTTTTCCATCGTCAACATGGTTTTCACCTTGGATAAATTTTATATCTCGCAGTACACCGCACTTACTTCTGTGGGCCGAGATGTTTGCTCATGTCATCAGAGTATCAGTGGGGTACAAATGCTCTCAGAGCTAAATACCTACATATCTATCAAACAAGGAAATATCTCCGTCAGGAATACGTAAGCAAGATGAGATTCAAGTGATAATTAGGAGCAGTGGCGGAAACAAGATTTTGCGAGGGGGGTTCACATTTTGTTATGCATTCTCGAGTACACCTTTTATTCACAGAAATATGAGTTTTTGGATTTTGAAGGGAGGCAAGGGTTGGACCCTCCCCGTGGATCGGCTTCTGGCTGGTAGGCTTAATAGATTTCTTTCGTTTTATTAATCGAATATGATCCGAAACCATGGCAAGTGTTCGGCTAGTCTGTTCAAATATTCTTTATCGAACTTAGAGCGTAAAATCATTCGAGCCCATTTAAACCAGATTTCAATCTAGAAAATATGTTTCTTTTTTCTGTAACTACAACAGCACTTTACTTTGTTTCATTTAATAACTAACAATTTCAAAAATACTCTCACAAAGGATGCAAACAAAATAACGCTCGTACATATCCTTAATACACAACTAAATTACAAACAAATTAAAACACAAAAAAAAAAAAAAATTGCTTAAGCTACGGGCAAGTGAGCACCCTGTGGTTGGAAACCATTTTCGTCGGCAATGTAGTTAACTGTGTAGGTGACGCCATCATCGCCAACAAAACTGTAAGAACCACGTACAACGATAGCCTCATCTTCCGAGCCGACATTCTTCAATTGACCTTCCTCGTCGTGTTGTGATCCATCACTGGTGGCATAGCCGAAACGATAACCTTCAGGTTGTACATCGGATTCCTGTCGCACGACTTGAACTTCATTTTGTGGTGGTGCAGCCAAAGCCACGGCGAAGAGCGCAACAAAAACAATAACGAATTTCATCTTGTACTTAAATTATTTGACAACTAAGTTGTTAGAGTTATTATGTTGTTGACTTGTTGTGATTGAATGACAAAATCACATTCTTTAGCAGTGCTTTTTATACTACCGTTACTAAAACAAATTTCATTAAGATCCCAAAATAATCATCTTCGAATGCCAGCGATTGAGACTAATCAAGTTAGTTGTTGTTTTTGTTCTTCATTGAAGTTTATTCAAAACTAAATATGGTCTTTATTTTGTTTTTGTTTGTGTGTTTTCTGTTTTTGTACAATTAGTTTTACCTAAATTTTGTTAAATAAAAGACGTGTTTTTGCGTATGATAATTGTTGTTATTGTTATCGCGGAAATTGATTAATTACTTGGTAGCGTCATCAACAATGCAAACCCGAAATGAGCTGATACATTGATTTAGTGCCACGAAACAGAGCTGCGATTATTCATTTCCTCAGTTTTGTTAATTTTAATTTAAAATTTGTGTTTAAGTTTTTATATTTTAACATTTTAAAATCACGGTTTGCGTCTATGGTTGTGCGATGTCACAACGCTTGTCCAAACTTGAGTTTGGCTTTTTTCCCTTATTGCCACAACTATTCTTTGGTTTGTGAATAAAATAGTTGACACAGGGTGACCTTGCAAAATATAAAAAATTTACTGATACCATCCAACCAACTTAATTTTTATTCATTAGGGGACTCTGTTAAACTTCATTTTAGCTAAATCTTTGCATAGTCTGACTATGATAAACCAACATTTTAAATATAGTTTTAAGTTAAATAAAGATTTTAATTAAAACGAGTGTTACGCAGCGATTATGGTTGTGGGCCACTATTCTTTTCATCGCCAACCATCATCAACCAATTTTCCCTAAAAAATTATGTAACATTATTAAATCAACCTGAGTGCCTCTTCATTGTTCAAGAAAAATTTATGGGGCATGATTTTTGGTCTGTTTTTATAAAGGTAGTCTAATACAATTTTTTGTTTTTGTAAATTGTTTTTTTTTTGCTCACACTTTTTGATATTTTTGTATTTGCCATTGCATACCCAACAAGCAAAGTCAACTTAAAATATATGTTTAAAACAGATTTCCGAAATAAATATTAAGCTTACAAAATTCAAATTTTTTCTTTATAAAACGTTTGAAAAAAAAGCGTGCTATAGTAAAAAATTTGATGGTAATACTTTCACTTTTAAGTTGAAATAGTTTATAAATTTTTTAATTTTGCAAGCTTAATTTAAATACTTTTTAAAAACATTTACAGAAATGCTTGTTGGGTATATGCTTGAACTCTGCTATAGATGAAATTATATTTAGGTAGGCAATTGTTTATTTTTAAGCTTTGTTTGTGTAAACAAGTTTGTATCTCTTCTTCAATGCGTGCATTTTTTTAATTTTTTCCTAGTATTTTATTTTATTATATTTTTTTATTTTTTTACGAAGCATCAATGCTATTTACCATATGAAATCATAATTCACGCCTTTGGGTGTTGGCAAGGTCTAGCACTTGTTTTATTAGTTGAAGGTGTTGTAGAACAAACAACAACAAGTAAGTATCTAAGCTGTGGAAAAAACCTGCTCCAATCAAATAGCTACATAGATTTGTACTGAGTAGTTCATCTGTTGTTATAAATTTGGTGTCAAAATCAAACTGTAACGATTTTGATAATCGAAGAGAAATGTCACGCAAAATGAAAGCTTGAAAAAAAAAAATGTACTAAACTTGAGTTAGCTGTACAGAGGCATCTCAGACACACCATAGTTGACATTTTTGAGAACTGTACTTTTTTGAAAAGGATATTGCTTTAGCTATCCACCATCTACCATCACATGAAATGTCAAAATCCCGAAGTTCGACAGTTGAAAAAAAAAAAGAATTTCATTTTGATTACAGAAATCTCAGAGAATAGAAAAAATTCTATTTGGATTAATGGGCATTTCCACAATTCCAGTCACCAGTATAAACATTGACGAAACAGAATTTTTTCAGTGTTGCATAGTGTATTTTATGCATGTTCTATCTGCTAAAATATAATACAAAATTAGGCATGATCTGCAACTGTTAATTTTAGTCAAGTTTGAAAAATAAAAACAAACAATTCAAATTGTTTAAGTAATTCCCACGTTGTTTAGTCACGATCAAACTAAAACAACAACAATTTCTAAGCATAACGGAAGCGGCATGTTTGGAAGTTTATGGTTTTTTTTTGTTATTTAAATTTATATTTGTGTTTAAGTTTATTTTATATGAAATATAAATTTGGTAGATGATTTCTTTTAAGAGATTGTTGAAGAAACTTTTAATATTTTATTACCTCAAATCAAGGTATTCAAACGATTAAAATGCTATGCTGGTTCCGGTTTCGTTTCGTAAGACGCTTCGGTTTCTGTTCCAAATTCGTTCTCTTAAGCAAGTTTTTTGATTACGAACCAAATTTTGTGAACAAAAAAATTGTTAAGTTTATAACTTCACTACAAACTTCAAGTGGTTTAAAATAGTTTTAGTTTTTTGAATTTCTTTCTGCAGACATTATTAATATTTTCCAATATAATAACTAATATTGTTTCTGCCAAGTACAGGCAAAATGTAGTCATATAAAATCATATAAGTTTAGATTTTTTTTTATTACAAAGATTAAAATAAAGTTGTATCTACTTCAACATGATTCTAAAATAAATATCGTCTCATGTCTGTCATTAGACATTTTATGTCTAAGAAGAGTTTTAATTTTAAAATCTCGGTATGCGTCTATAATTGAGTGATGTCACAACGCTTACTCCAAACTTCAGTTTGGCCTTTTTCACTTATTGCCACAGCTATGTATGCTATGGTTTGTGAATAAAATAGTTGACACAGGGTGACCTTGAAAAACATACAAAATTTCTTTCCATAATGGGATCCTGTTACATTTTATTTTAGCTAAAATCTTTGTTTAGTTAATGCGGTTGTTCTTTTTCGGTTAAGGATTTTGTTTTAGACAAAAGTTTTATTTTTTTTCGAGTGAATGTCGAATAATAAATTTCGTCTAGATTTTAAGTGTAAATTGAATCCATTTGTTTTTTTTTTTGTAAATTATTTATTCAACATCATTTTGTTCTTACAAATTAGCAGTTCGATCCTAAACATTCCATCAACTATCGTATACTTAAGCCACAGGAGCGACAGGTAAATGCGCACCTTGTGGTTGGAAGCCATTCTCATCAGCAGTATATGTCACACTGTAGGTCTGACCATCATCACCTACAAAGGAGAATGAACCTTGTGCAGCGATATGTTCATCTTCAGCACCAATGTTCACCAAATGTCCATTTTCCTGTTTTGATGAGCCATCGCTAGTCTTCACACTGAAATTGCAAAAAAAAAAAATCAAAATTGAAAACAAGTTTCATTAAACGTTTGTAAGTTTTCATATCGAGCAAACGTTGATTTATTAAAACAAAAAAAAAAAAAAACTTACGTATAACTGTAGTGTTCTGGTTCTACATCAGATTTCAACTCAACAATCTCTACTGCAGGATCAGCTGGTGCCGCAATGGCCAAAGCGAAGAGCGCAACGAAAACAATGAGGAATTTCATTTTTGATTGGTTTTTGGTTGTTGAGTTTTGCAAGCTTTTCTGCAGACGAAATCAGACTAATGAATGACATGTCAATTCGATGCTTTTATACGAATTTCGTTTGCTGATTTCCTAAAATGCTAAAATATTGAAATTATCAGTTATGTACATATTCTTAAACTTGCTCGATTTGTGCATGCGTAGTGGGTACGTGTTGGGGTGTGTGTGTGTGCATGCAAATGTGCGACAAATTGTGGGCGCTTATCCACCCTGCAGGGATTTCGTCCAAACCAAGGAGAAAGAATGCAATCGATCATAGTCATATTAAACAAGGGTTTTAGCGAAAATGAAAAGTAACAGGTTCCCCTTATGAATACAAATTAAGTTGGTGGGTGGTATTAAGAAATTTTTTATATTTTGCAAGGTCACCTTGTGCCAACTATTTAATACACAAACCATAGCATAGCTGTTAAAATAAGCAAAAAAGGTCAAACTCAAGCTTGGAATAAGCGTTGACACATCGCATTACCATAGACATAAACCATGATTTTAAAATTTCGTAATTTTAAAATTAAAACTCCGTCTTACACATAAAATGTAGTTTAAGTTGCTTATGACAGAAATGAAATAAGTCTAAAATCATGTTTAAGTAGATAAAATTCTATTTTAATTTAACTATGGGCCATAGAAATTGAGAAAGCGGATCAAACTAAAATGCACGTGTTGTGTGCTAGAGGTACATATTTCCTACAGGGTAGTGGTGCGCGCTAATTAATTTGTGTCACAAAACTGTGTTTGACAGCCAGTATGTCAGTCAATGTATATGTATCGAGGGTGTAGTACAGATTTTATATTTGCATAGTTTCATTCGAGCTTTTGTTAGTTTAAATATTGTTTAAATGCAAAGTTTGCTTTTTTTATTGCGCCTATGTTTTGTTAGTAGATTGATTTTTAATTTTTATTTTTGTATAATTTCATGTTATGCAGATTGTGTTGCTATGCAAATAGGGCATGTAGAAATAAACAGTGAAGTGGATGCTAATGAAATGCGGAAGGAGTTAGCAAGATCTCTCAATAGGTGAAGTGGGAATATACTATGTATATATGTATGTGCTTGAGAATTGTGCAAAAAGTCGCTCCGCCCATCATACGAACTAAAGAGGACAAAAAAGTTTTGCCTATACATATTATTGTGCGAAAGACTGGAGACAAGTTGATTGCATCCTATTAGTTTGGAGTCAGACCTTGTAAGTCTATCATCCACTAGATCCTCACGACAAATCCTTAGAGCAGACCTATGCTAAGCAAGTCGATACCTACCATTCCTTTGCTAATTCCACAGTTCACATTCGATCTATCATTCTATGCCACAAGGCTTACACCAAACTAGAGTTTAGCAGCTTTCGCTTATTGGCACAGCCATGCTATGGTTTGTGAATACAATATTTGACACAGGGTGACCTTGCAAAACATAAACAATTTTTTCATACCACCAACTAACTTTATCTTTTACTTTCATAGGGTCTCCTTATTGCATTGCATTTTAGCTAAAATCATTGTTTAATATGACTATGATTGTCCAACATTTTAAATTTATTTTTAAGCTAAATAGCAATTTTAATTAAAGCGCTTTTTAAGCCAAGCTTGTGATGATGAGCCAATAACTTTTGACATTAAAATCTCGTTGTTCATGCGTTGCTATTACTTTGTATAAATCTTTTTTTTTTATTCAGTTCTTTCTTCAAAAAATATGTCTAACAATTATTATTACATTATCATAAACACACAAGTTATTCTAACAACTTAAAATTGTTACCTTGCGCCAGTTGGCAAATGAGCACCTTTTGGTTGGAAGCCATTCTCATCAGCAACATATTGTACGGCGTATGTCTTACCATCATCAGCAATAAATGAGAAAGCGCCCTTCACAACAATGCCCTTGTGTTTGCTGCCAGCAGGCTCCAAATGTCCATTTTCTTCGCGATGAGTGCCATCGCTGGTATCAATATTATAGGAGTATTTCTCATGACCGACATCAGAGTCTAAATTCACAATTTTGTGTTTGGGATGGGCTAAGGCCACAACAAAAAGACTGGCGAATATGATAACAACTTTCATTTCGTTCATCCAACTTTGTTGTTAAAAACTTACTTGTACGAAATGCAGATGTCGCATTGCTTTTTATACTCTCATAAGAAATGTAGAATATAATTTTGTTTCGTTTTTGCATTTTGTTCTTAATTTGTTTTGATTTCTAGTTTACGACTCAAACCATTTAAAAACACAGATAGTCGATCATTGGTGTCTTGGAACGTATTTGAATTAATTTACAAACGTTGTGACTTTCACCGAAAACAAATTTTTATATGTATTTAGAAAATTAAAAACATGAATCAGAAAGTGGTTTTATAGCCGCCTGCGCATCTTCTTAGCCGTCTCATACAAAGCTGCACACTGGGGAAGCAAAGGATATTTGCCCTAAAATCACATAAAAGAAACAAAACTCAATGGCCCATAATCATTGTTATTGCCTAACACGCATTTTAATTAAAATCACGATCACCCTGTGTCAAAAAACATAGCATAGCTGTGGCAAAAAACTAAAAAAGCCAAACTTAAGTTTAGTGAACGATGTCAAAAGCACAACCATAGACACAAACCGTGATTTTAAAATTAAAACTCCGCATTAAAAATAAAATGTATTTTAAGTTGACTATGACAAACATGAAATTATGTTTATTTTAGGATCATGATTAAGTAGATAAAACATTATTTTAATTGGACTATAATTATGCGCCAGTATTTTAAGAAAATTTGAAATTATGTTTGTAAATTCAGTGCGAGTTTAGATGAAAAGTTCATGCAAGGGTGTTTTTAAATTTTTTTTTCGTTGCAGAGTTGTACCTTTTTTTTTTCTTCTTCTTTTTTTCAATACACAGCTGGTTATATCATATTCATCTTTAACTGTAAAACTTGATGAGGTAATTCAGTCTTTTTCTAAATATAAACATTTGTTTGTATGTATGCACTTTTTCGTTCAGACTGTATTGCCTGTTTCAGGATTTGCTTAAAACGAGATTTATTGTTTTCAAGTTTTTGCTTATAGCAGCTGGGATATTATTCTATATTTGACGGCTATCTTAAAGTAGAAACTTTTTCATTTGATTGCATAATTTCACATATATACATACATATAGATCGAGTTCCACTATGTATAAGAGCTATACGATGTATTGGTGACATCTTCTTGGTTTCGGAAATTAAATGGTGAATCGATACCAAAATCGGACATGATATCTGCAAAACTGTGGGACTAGCTTCCGTTCTAACAGACAGCCAGACGTATAGACGAGCATGACTAAGTCGACTCTTAGTTCAAGCTTCTAAAAAGCGACTTAAGCAATATGATTGAAGGCCTGCAAAAAATTGAAAGGACCTGAAAAACTGTTGCTATATACATTTAAAAGCAAATGATGCCACCGGGCTTTGTTGTATTTTGTGCTTTTTATAGAAAAGAAAGTCCGTGAACGTTCTTGTACTGCACCCGTCGATAACTTGAAAATAATATGTACGACCGTTATGAGGCCCGGTTATTTATACATCAGCTTTGTATATGTTTTAATTATTTTTTTTTCATTTTTATATACATGAACGAGTGCCAAATAAGTGAACAATTTTCGTAGATCTGCCAATATACAAGTTACAATTAAATTAAACAACAAATTCTTCTAGATTTTTTTCTCTGCAATTCTAATTCTTTTGTGTTTATAATAATTCAGTATTCAAATGTAGCAAAATTTGAATAATAATGTTGATTATTGAAACGATTAAGAGGGAAAAAGCTACAACGCCGTGTATCAGACTCACTTTCTATTTTTGTTCATTAACGGTTGCTAATAAAATACAAAAAAATATTCATTGACTCATAATGATAGACGTTAAAGTCTATATTTAACTTGAAATACATTAAAAATGTTGGTCAATCAAAGCCATATCAAACAAAGATTTTAGATAAAATGAAATGTAACAGAGTTGCCCTATGAAAACAAGTTGTGTTTGTTATATCAAGAAATTTTTGCCACCCTGTGGTAAAATAGATTTTTATTAAATTGAACATGATTCTAGAATAAATTACATGTCGGTCAAATTCAACTTAAAATACCATTTACATATGTCCAAGTTGGAGTTTTAATTTTCAAAACCGAAATTGTAATTTTTACATTTCAAAATCACGGTTTGTGTCCATGGTTGTACCACTGACATCGCTTACTCCAAACTTGATTTTTTTTTTCGCTCATAGCCACAGCTAAGGTATGGTTTGTGAATGAAATAGTTGAAACAGGGTGACCTTGTAAAACATAAAAAATTTCTTCATACCCATTTCTTTATACCACCAACTAACTGAAATTTTCAACCAACATGAGTAAATATCTCATTAAAATAGTGGAATTAACCTTTTTACTACGAGTTACATATCTTTTATAAGTTATACCTATTGAGAGATGAGAAATATTTCATATCCGTTCATCTTTTTCGAGTAAACTTCTTTCTTTCTTTCGATTGAGCCAAGGACGCCCAAGTCACTTAACGCTCTCCCTTTTCAACTAATTGAGATTTACTTCCCTCTGCTAGCCCAAAGCGGTTGAAAAGAGGACATGCCATACATTTCATTGGACGAAGCAATTGCACCTTATTAACAGATAGATTTTTTGGTGATTAGAAAGCGCAACGATTTTTTGTTGTACATTTTTTAAAATGTATGTGAGTAATATTGAGTATGCAAAACAGGCAAGCAAAAGATGAAAGAAATTCTGAAATAGAAATGAAACAAGTTAGATATGCACTCTCATGTACCCACTCGACTTAAGCTAACTGGAAATGTAAATTCGTTCGACTAATTCTATTTGATGTAATAATTTTGCCTAAGCAAAACCAGATCTAATTAAATTTGTTTTTGTTTTTCAGAAATTTTGCAAATGCAACAAGTGAAATGGTATAAAATAGCTGCCCTCATTCCAAATTGTATCCAAAAATTTATCAACGTTTATCGCATCAAGACAGGAACAGCGTCAAACCAAAAATCTAATCAACATGAAATCCGTAATCATCTTTGTCTGCTTGATCGGTGTTGCTTTCGCTGCAGTTGCTGTTAGCCCTAAAGAAGTGGGCGTCGTGAGTCAAATCTCTGAAGTCGGTCCTGAAAGCTACTCCTACAATGTTGAAACCAGTGATGGCACTCATCATGACGAATCTGGACATTTGGAGAATGCTGGTAGCGAAAACGAGGCCATCGTTGTGAAAGGTAATTACCATTACACCGATGAGAAGACTGGCCAAGTTTTCTCCGTAGATTACACAGCTGATGCGTCTGGTTTCCATCCAGTCGGTGCACATTTGCCAGTTGTTCCAGCAGCCTAAATGTGAATGGGATACAAAGATAAGATCATGACTGTTGATGTACATTTTTTTCTTTTCTTTTTCAAATGATATTAAATAAATCATGTATTTATGAAAATGAAAAAAAAAAATTCTTTTTTATACTTTAGTAACATGTTAGATAATGGTCATAATGAGTACTAGGACTTCGGATACTAAGCAGGTCCAAGGCGATCTACCTTAAAACATGAAGTAATCAGTTTGGGTTCGGGTATTTTCAGCACATTTTTTTTTGGTTGAAACCTCATTCTATAAATTGGCATATTTTGGGCCTAACCGACTTGGGTATTCCTGTTTCCAAACTTGTATAGTTAATGATGAGTCTTGCGAATGTGGACCTAAATAAACCCGTCGTTGGTTTCATGATCTCAAACGTCACAAGCAAGATTTGAAGGTGATGTAGAGTGTGTAGCACAGTTCCATCAACTTGGACCACGATGTCAATAGTGCCGCCGTAGGGATAGTTATTTATCACTTTAAAGAGCTCATCGGTGGATGGGTCCTTGGTGGTAGCCGTAATCGAGGCCTCGAAAGCCTTTTTGCCAACACTACCCACAACCATTGGATTGCGCAGATAACGAGAGTGATTTAGACGAATAAAAATCAATCTCAAAGACGAAAGGTAAATGAAGTAAGTATCTTTTTAATTGAAAAGTCAAAAATATATCAAAAACTTTTTGAAATGCAGCTGATGAAATTTTGATTAGAATATGAATGGTTAAAACCACATCGCTTAGTGAAGTAAAAGTAAAATAGCTATTAGTAATTGATAATCGAGAAGAAGATCTGTTTGCATTATGATCATTTGAATTAGTCTGCCTTTTCTCTGTTACTCTCGTTGCCATCCATGACTCTAAAGAAATCGTCAGACAGGAATCTGACGGTAAAGGCAAGGAACACAGGCTTTCCGAAGCTGAATCACTAATCACTGCTTTCAATAGATATCCATGTCAAGCACAGAAAGCCTAACCCTTTCCCAATTCCTTTTCCGAACTCGACTTCCCCTTCTACTTCTCTTCCGACTTTTCCTCTTCCATGACCATTGTGGGGACCGTGGAGATAATTTCGTAAAATGCCACTCAAAGGCACATCATAACAAATTATGTCAGGTGATATGCGATATCAAGTGAAACCAAATTAATTTTATGTCATGTGTTGAGAGGTGATATGTGATATCAATTGATTTCAAAACCATATCACATCATGTGTTATCATATCATATCATATCATATGAGGTGATATGTGATATCAGTTGATAACAAAATCATATCATATTATGTATTCTCGTATCATATTATGTCAGGTGATATATGATAACAAAATCATATCATATTATGTATTCTCGTATCATATTATGTCAGGTGATATGTAATAGCATTTTATTGAGTAGAAACACTTACTTTTTCGAAGATGAAAAAGTAGATCTTTACTGCCTTTAAAGGATTAAAAAATAACTTCAAATGATTAAAAAATATGGTAACTCTAGAAATTTCAAAAATATTGTTGAAGAAAAATCAGTTGTTTGGGCTTTTTCGTATTTTCATACCGATGAATTTTTAATTATTTATATTTGTTTAATTAACACTAATAAATATGTACCTACACATTAAAAAATAAACAACTCTCTGATTCCTCAAACTAATTCCGTTGACACTATTCAGGCATTCAGTTCATTGGTCCGTAAGATCATTTGATACAAACATATGTACGTATGTTTGTGTATGTGTGTTCGTTTCTTTAATATCCTTTGCTAATATTTTATTTTATTGAATACCGGCTTTAGGTAAATGAGCACCTTCAGGTTGGAAACCATTCTCATCTGCTATATAGTTAACCGTATAGGTTTGACCATCATCGGCAACAAATGAAAATGAGCCACGCACCACAATCGATTCATCCTCAGCGCCAACATTTTTCAATTCACCTTGCTCTTCATGAGTTTTGCCATCACTGGTTTCCAAACTATTAAAGGAACACAAAATTTTTTAGTACACAGCACAAAATGGTTTTACTTGAACCATCAGGACTTACGCAAATGAATAACCATCGGGTTTCACATCCGAATCTAAACGTATAATTTGTGCTTGCGAAGGATCATCGATGGGCACCGCTGTGACGATGACGAATAACGCGACGAAAACGATAATAATTTTCATGTTGATTTAAGTATTTTTCTGTTTTTTTTTTTTTGAAAACAAACCGATTTATAGGCGACAAACACGCGCTTGTGTAAGTTGTTGACTTATGATCGTTTGTCCAAGTACGCAACATCAATTTATAGTGTTTGGACGACGACTAGACCAAACTAATGTTCGAATTATATGATGATGATGGACTATCATTCAACTGATTTACTGTGAAAAAAGAACAAGAAAAGAAGCTAAAAAAAAAAAACAAAATAATAATAAACAAAAGTTGTATGTGTGCATTAAGAATATGAAAACAATATTAATAACTAGTAGCAGGTATAATTACTCGTGCCCGAAACTATTTAAGCTGACAAGTTTAAGATGTGTTAGTTGTTTTTACTTAATACAATTAATATCAACATGAGACTGAGTCAAACAAATTTTGTTTTGCTTAAATTACACTGACAATATTTTGGAATGGCGAAAAAACGGCATGCAACTTTCAGACCCTAATATTGGTTGTTTTTTATTCGTCAATTCGATGCTAGAATTAAGTTATTTTCGCTTGACTAGAAAACTGTTCGAAATGAGTGACAAGTTTAAATACGATTTACCAAGCAATTTACAAATTAAAAACAAAAAAAAATATCATTTTCTATTTTATTCGCAAGTCGCTAAGTGTTACCGAAAAAAATGGCCATTAACTTTTATCGGCTTAATTCTATGATCTATGATTTAAAGCTGCCAAACCATTGTAATTCAAAAAATTAACCTCATATAGGTTTGCAGAAAACTGAATTCCCCACAAAATTTTCAATTTTCGCTGTTGAACCGTTTCCAACCGCTTAACATACATACCTATGGTTTTTCTAATGTCAAGTTTTTACTTTGTAAATTTTTTTTTGGTACAGTCTAATGAGCACTCATCAGTTAAGACTTATTACCGTCAAACATAAAATGCTCAGCATTTTTTGTCTCCAAAAAAAAAAAAGGAACTTAATTCTGCCTAGTTCTCAATGACATATTCAACTAAGTTTTATGTTCTATGCACACACTCGTGTTACCTTATCTCCAGGTGAGCTTAACCCTGTGATTGACCGTCGGGTCAGATGGAATGTTTTCATTTTCATTAATAACTTTGCTGCTCTTTTCTTGATGTGACAAAGCTACGCTAACTTTTCAAGTATGCGATCATTGTTTTTAATTAATTGTAAGCTGATACAAATAAGTAAGGAAATCTAAGTTTAAGTGCAACAAAAGTTTATATACCTAGTTGCATATCTTAATGAATTAAGTTCAGCTTTTAAAATGCGGGTATGGCTCTTTACTAACGGATACAAAAGTGTTAGTTGAATGACAATTTAAAATATTAGATATCGATAAAAACTCACACCCCCAAACTTTGCGAAATCGAATAGTCCAATTTTCTGCAGGGAATATTGCGAACTGAAATTTCATACAAACGCAATTATGAGATTTGTCATCTTCAGCGTAGATTGTTTATTATACTTTAAGACGGTGCAGTAATGTATGTAGTAAAAATTATTATTTGCCCATTAACCTAAACAAAAATGTTAACTTACACATTAGGGTGTTTCGATTTGTATATTTTCTTTAATCCCATTTTTTTTATTAATTTTTGCTTACTCAATTTCCTTTAACTAATTTTCAATAGAGACTGTGGAGCAAAGCTACAAATTTCGAGTTTTCAAAAAACCGAAAGAGAAGATTTAATTTTTTTAATACCATTCAGAGGTACTTTTCAAGGGTTATCATTTTAAATGGCTGCTGAATACTTTGATATATTTGCATTGAAGATACCAAAAATCAGGATGAAACCAAAAATCAAATTTATTCATAGGATAAAATATGTTTTCATGTATAACAAAAAAAAAGGGAAAAAAATCGATTAAACATCAAACACCCTAATACAATGAGAACGCTTCTCCCCATCAATTATCTTAATGAGGTTTTTTTTTGTCAAAAAATGTTTTATTAGCATTTTTGTTCAATTTATTACTAAAAGTTTCAAATATCTCACTTTTATGTTTATTTAATCCTTCATTAGTCGCAAACAAGTAAAACCAGAACAAAAGGTATTTACAGTTAATTAGCCTGTTAATTAATTACTAATTTTATTATATATCTGTGAGAATAAAAAAAATTATTTTTGGTAAATGCGTAATAAAATGTTTTGTGAGTTATTTGAACTTTTTAGTAAAGCTTTTTAAAATTTACAATCGTCTACTGAAATCTGGAAACTGAGATAAAATTAATATTTTTGCACCCAATCTAAAAATAAAGTAATATTTTATTTACATTTTGAAGTACTAAAATTGATAGGAACATAGTGTAGAAAATTTAAGGCCAGAGACGCCTTTGGCTGGGTTGCGATATGCGATCAAATTACCTTCCCAAACTTTTTAGTTTTGACACACACAAATGCGACAGCAGAAATGTAAGAAACAGTTGAAGAACGATTTGTCCTAACATTTTCTTACAAGGAAGTGAGTGTTAAGCACAATTTATTCGATGACCCATAACATACCCTAATAGTCATACCTTAGTCGTTAAATGATATTATACAGTCATTCCACTGAAGGCACTCAAAAGCTTTATTGGAGTCCTAAAAAGTTGCAGATTTCCCAATGATAAATTAGTGCTTAAAGCTCATATACACGAGTACTAAAGTTTTTTTATAGTCATTTGTTTATTTCATCTATCTAAATTTTTTCTAAACTAACTAACTACAACTAGTTAACAACAAATTAGATCAGTTCTTAATACAACTGTTTAGGCAACTGGTATATGAGCACCTTGTGGTTGGAAACCATTTTTATCGGCAATATAATCCACTCGGTATGTTTGACCATCATCACCAATGTACGAATAGAAGCCGCGCACCACGATCGCCTCATCGTCTGTGCCCAAATCTTGAACATCACCTTGCTCCTGCGCGCTCTTGCCATCGCTGGTTTCAACGCTGCAAAAATTCAAGGAAGAAAAAGTTTTTAGAAATGAAACCCAAATTATTACCATCGAGTTCTACGGCAGCTGTGGACTCTACTTACCTATACTTGTAGTTCAATGGCTCTACTTGTGAGTCATAGCGTAAGGTTTCTGCATCCCTTTGTGGTGCAGCCAGGGCAACGGCAAATAAAGCGAGAAATACAATTGTGACCTTCATAATTTTTTTTTTTTTTAATTTTGGGTTTTGCTGTGCAAAATGTGCGTGACTGCGCTGAACGAAGTTGTGCTTGTAAATGAATAAACGATAAATTCAAATCGTCTAATTTATAGCCCAAACTTCGACTCATTTAATATGCATCCACTATTAGTTGAATTGAACTTACAAACAAAAGTGCAATCAAAATGTTACAACATACAGACAAATTAAACAAGCAGTTGACAGAGATAACATGAATATATCATACAAATTAAATCAATCGATTTGCGATTGCTAAACATATGTACATTAGAGTGTTCCATTTGATTTCATGAAAATATAAGAAGAGGGATACAAGTTTATTCAGAAGTTTTTTTTTTGATTGAAGGGCAATCTGTTTGCAATTAAGTACAACGAAGAATTTTGATTTTAAACTAACCCAACCAGACACCTTTGTGGAGTAAAAAAAAGGGGTAAACAGCGACATTCAAATAAAAAAAACTAAAAACTCAGAACTAAAATATCGCCGAAGAGCGGCACACTCCAATATACATAAAAACAAAAAAAAAACAGCAAGCAGTGCTGCAATAAATTATGCACAATATATCTAAATCATAAAAATATACGCGAATGCAGAGGCGTAGTAAAGGGGAGTATGGTTGGTGGCGCGGCTTAAGTAGTTTGGTCACTAAAATTCTTAAATGGTGGTTAATATAATAATCATCGTTAAATTAAAATTGAGTTTTATCTACATAAACATGATTCTAAAATTCAACAACTTAAAATCACGGTTTGTGTCTATGGTTGTGCTTTCGACATCATTTACTCCAAACTAGAGTTTGGCTTTTTGGCTCATTTTCAGAGATATGCTATTGTTTGAGAATAAAATAGTTGGCACAGGGTGACATTGCAAAAAATAAACAAATTCTTCATACCACTAAGCAACTTAATTTTATACCCGTAAGTAAAGGTTTAAATTAAAACGCGTGTTCAGCAATGACTATGATTATGTGCCAATGTTTTTTTGGGGTTTGGGTTTACAAATAACTTTCCCCCCATTAGCAAGTAGAGCCTACGCCCATGCATCTATGATATATGCAAATTAGATGCACATTTGTGAATGCAAGATATTAGTTGCGCCCATGCGCTGATCTACTGATCAAATATATTTATGTATGCAAATTTATTTTTTGATGAGTTGTTGAGTTCGAATTTGTCATCATTGTAGAATAATTTGATTTTTTATGGAAATTGCGGAAATATTAATTTAATATACTAGTTCTGCACACGAATACTTATTTGCATGTATGTGTGATTGGTGTCTTGTGCATTTACTGCTTTTATACAATTTACTCCCATCTTAGAGAAAAGATTGTGATTGATATACTGACCCACACGAACCGAATGAACGGAAAAAATAAAACCAAATAATAACTCAACTAACTAATTTGAACGAAGATGTTGTAAATAGTTTGAACTCTTACTTAATCATTTCAATCAATTCAGTTCAATCCCTGAAAATATATGTATCAAATTTAGCATTGGTCGCATGGTCCTGGGATTTTCGGGACTCGATTTTACAGTCCTTCCATACAGGACTTAGACCCGAGGTGTGAAATTTTAGCTAAAATGACGGGGTCCCTTTATGGGAAAAACTTAAGTTGGTTAGTGGTATGAAGAAATTATAAGCAAAAAAAGCTAAACTCCAGTTTGGAGTAAGCAATGTCACAAACATAAGCATAGACACAAACCATGATTTAAAAAAAAAAAAAGTTAAAACTCCATCTTGGACATAGAACGTATTGACTGAAATGGTGTTTATTTTAAAAATTATGTTTAAGAAGATAAAACTCTATTTTAATTAAGTACATATTATAGTATTATTTTATTTAATCAATTTGAGTCCGGAACTCAGATAAGTTAATTCCTAAAAAACATACCTTGATCCTCATCGCTAGTAGAATCCCAAAAACGGCCTTCGCTGGTAAGCATGACAATAGCTTTATGAAATTTCACTTGTTAATAAAGTAACGGGTTGAAATTTGATTGTTATATATATATTACAGTTATGTATACATAAATATATAATATCTTATGTGGCATAGTTTTTATTATTTTACGATTTCCATGTTTTCTTTGACTGACTTCTTTGTACTGACTTACATGGCCTTAATCAATTTACATCGGATACGCTGTACATATGTATATATTCATATAACGACAATTGATTGATTTTATTTCATGCTTATTAGTTTGCAGATTATGTCTCTGTTGGTTGCAAAAATTTCTTGTTTGACCTGCCCTCAGCTTCCACTTTTGAAATGCCGGCAAGTATAACAGACAGGCGATTGGAGTAGGTCGCTTATTCAATTGGTCATTGGACAAAGGTAAGAAACTCGTTCCCCCAAATGTAAGCGTCAACTTTAGTTATGGCCAATTAATGCATTGCGGAATGCGTCATTCAATGTCGTTGCATTGTAAAATATCTCAAGAGCTAAGATGCGATGCTCAGAGTTGAGATTGTGCAAAGACAAAAACCGGCATACGAAATTGAAATACAAAACGCACATAAACGCAACTAAATCAAAAGCAATATTTTGCAAAATAAAAAAAAAATATATTGAAATAAACTATTTTTAAAAAATTAGCGAAAAAAAAACGAAAAACAAGAATTAATGCGTACGTCATAAGTTTGAACGAGTTGCTGGCTTTGGTTGGTGTATTATAAATACTCTGTCACAGCATTAAATTGCCATCATTAGCTTACCGGCAGTCCATAAAGCGCAGTTTAGCAAAAACTAACAGAAACAAATCTTCCCAATTTTTGCAAAAATGAAATTCGTTATTGTTTTTGTTGCCCTCTTCGCCGTCGTCATGGCTAACTCAGCAGATCAAGCAGCACAAATTGTGCGTTTGGATTCAAATGTGGAGCCTCTGAACTACCAATATACGTGAGTATTAATGCAAATGTGTGAGGTTGTGATATTTCCAAAACAAAAAAAAAATAAAACAAACCGTTTAATGCAATATTTCTTCATTTTGCAGGCAAGAAACCAGCAACGGCATTAAATCTCAGGAATCTGGACAAATTCGTAATTTGGGCACAGAACAAGAAGCTATTGCCGTCCAAGGCCAATACTCATACATTGGTGACGATGGTCAGACTTACACTGTCACCTATATAGCTGATGAGAATGGTTTCCAACCACAGGGTGCCCACATTCCTGTTGCATAAGGCGGTTCAGAGCCACAAAGACTGAATACTTGTTACATAGTTCTAGTTCGTTGAAAGAATAAACAAAAATTTTAAATATAAAATATTTTTGGACAAATTTTAATTTATTAAGGTGGCATATTTAAAAGTTTTCCGACCATAAGTTTTCAGATGCCTAGGAACTCTGATAACATTTAAGGGTTTTTTGGAACAATTTACTTTATAAATTTTGCTTTGAAAACAGCTTCATTCCAGGCTACATGCACCTCGAGAAGAGTTGAGCAAAATCTGTGCTTGGCACAACAAAATGCATTGCCTGACAAAGCAACTAGTCTACATATTTAGTAGACCAGTCCAAAAAGGAAATAAAACCAGTTACAAAGTTAGGAAGCGAACATTGTGAAAGTTTTAAATTACCTCTTAAAAATATTTCCTTCAGTGGACAGTACCTACCATCTTAATTCCATTTTCGAAATTTTCTTATTGGGAAAATCAGTATATTAGAAGAAGTTATTGCTAGTAAACCCCACTCGCTTCGCTGAGTCTCAGAACTAATAATATACTGAGTCGGATTTTAATCACTATATCCCAACCAGATAAGATATGGACCTTAATTGCAACGTTTATGGCAGCACTCACTATTGACTTTTGTTCGATACCCATATTTCACGAAACTCTTTACATATTGCACGATATCTCCGAAACTGATAAAGCTATCGAAACAAATGGCACTCTAGGTTTTAAGTTAAAGGTCAAGTAATACAATGGTTAAAGTCCCATTCAATTCCATTCAGCAGTTTATGCGTGATGCGCGATCAAACATATAGACAGATAGACAAAAATTCTACGACCAATTGATTTGGCTTCTATTGGTTTAATAACGATCCCTGTTATCAATTTTTCTTAAATATCTACAGTGTACAGACATCTATAATGTTACAATTTTATTATACATATTGGAGTTAATTCAGAAATTCGTCTGACAATGCCCAATTTCTCAAAACCAATATATTTCCTTGCTTGTATATTTGTAAATAATATGCCAACAGAATAAAATTGACTTCAATGAAGGTTTCGCCATTCTAGTCTGAAGTTATAAACAGTCGAATTTGAAACAGTTCCTTAATATGTAGGCGGTGCCACGCCCAATTTTCAAATTTAATTCAGACATCTCAGAGTTCAGGCAGCTCCTTTTTGAGCTGGTTTTGAAATAAATAAATATACCCATTCTCTTTTGATAGGTTTTCCGTATCTTTATTTAAACAGAGCTGGTGGATGAACTGAAGAACTCAAAATAATTTCTTACTACTTTTAAAATTCTATGGCATTCATTTTCTTGGCTACGATTTCGTTTAGGTTATCGAAAGATCTTGGTAAACTTGGTTGCTTCCAGGGATGGTGAACCGATTGAATCTAACAAAATTTTTCGGGGTATTTCATGTCTTTTGACTTACAAATTCCTATGATTTTGTGAAGGTTAAGAAGTGATTTGAGATATAAATAAGTCACTCAATTTCTCTTCTTAATGTTCTTAATTTATTTCAAGGGAGTTATAATCAAAAGCTTCCTGTTAATCTTCGCTTACCTTCAAAGACCACTTAGCCCAGTACTTACCTCAAAACTTAGTCTTCAGTAGTTAATACAAAATTTTCCAAAATTCAAAACAAATTATTTTCTACTTTATCAACAACATTTTTTTTATTTTATGCTTATTTTTCTCCTTCTTATACTTTCTAGTTTATGGAATTTTTTTTTGTGTATGTAGTACCTTAAACCTAGTTAACACAATGAGTATAAAATCGCTGGTTATGCCCGCTCTGTAAACTATTTATATTTTCGCACTGATATTATGGTGCACTCTCAGTTCTCTCTCTTTTTTGCAATCAAACGAATTAAATAAAGGAAATGGCTTTCGTTAAATGGAACAAATGATCTAGGGGTGAATTAGACACGTGGTAAATGAGCACCTTCCGGTTGGAAACCATTCTCATCGGCAATATAATTAACGGTATAAGTTTGACCATCATCACCGACATAAGAGAATGAGCCACGTACAACGATTGCTTCCTGCTCTGTGCCAACATTCTTTAATTTGCCTTCTTCTTCGTGAATTTTGCCATCGCTCGTCTCAACGCTGCAACAACACCAATGAGTGCAAGTATGGATATGTAGGTCACCGGGACAATATGAAAAGAAAAAGTAAATAAGAAAAGAAAAAAAAAAGAGCAAAAAAAAACGTTATTAGTGTTAAATGTTAAATAATTATCATTTGCCGCATGACCTTGTGGCTTGACATACACACTCCACACTCCATACGGACGCACAAGCAAATGTTGGCTAATAAAAATGCCATTTCACGCATACTTCAACTTCACACACACACACCCATACAATCAAGCTTTTTATTGACAATTACGCATATCACTTACAGAAATTTATATCCCTCAGGCTCTACATCGGAGTCGTAACGTAAAACCTGTACATCTTGTTGGGGCGCAGGCGCAGGCGCTGCCATGGCGGATACAATGCATAAAGCAACAAATACAATAACAAATTTCATTTTTGTGGAGATTATGTAATCTTCTTAGTATAAATGGGGACACAGATTTTTTTTTGTTTATTCTTTTTTTTTGTTGTTGTTGTTGCTTTGCACACAAACACTAACACACACGCGTATTTTTTTGGATTTTGTTTGTTTTTGTATTTTGTTGACGATTCGATTTTTCGTAGGTGGCTTTTGGATGTTTAGCTAGTTGGCCAGTTGGTCAGTTGGTTGTTAAGTTGTGACTCGGTGAAGTACTGAACAATTAATGCTTGCCACAGCCTTTTATTACAGACATTTTATACTCGTCGCATGGGTATACGGTGTAATGTATCGGCTGAAATACATATACACATACATACCTACATACTAACATACATACATACATAGATATGTAAAATTTTTAAGTACTCCCATTCGTAATGGATGGCAACTCAATATGCTGACAATCGGTGTATAATTTTGTACAAAGGAGTGTGAGTATGTATGGATGTGGCAGTCGAGTTGGAGATGGCCAAGACGGGAACAACAACAAAACACATGCGCCGAACTGTAATTACAGCTAATTTTAAATACATACAACACTTACAGGTAGCTACCATGCGGGGGAAACACAAACTAGTGACTGCAGTTTCTGGTTAAAAACTAGAACTCAAATGGTTAATATTAACTTACTCCATTGCGACTAGTTCTTGGTTAGTTTGAAAGCCGTCTAAATTTTTTTTGCTGTTTTTAAAATAACAAAATTCAAATTATATTTCAAATCCTCTCCATTTTCTTTTATAGTCGAAGTACGTCTTCACTCAAAATAAAGTTTTGAGATAGGTGGTTCTTCCGATAAATTATTGCGGACGAAGTACGCAACTAATTAACGAATGAAAGAAGATTCAACGGACTTATGTATATCTCGTTGTTTATCGATATTATAGACTACACGGGTAAGTTACACGAGGAATATATACAAAAATTCACCAAAACTGAGTTCGACTAAGGCCTTGCATAAACCGAAACTTCTAGAATAGGAAGACTTTTGCTTTCCACCCAACTACTGAACAAAAAAAAAAGGAGCATTGGTTCAATGAAGCCTCGATTGCTTTCCAAGGCTTAATCTGCACCATATTGGAGAAATTATTTTATGTATGTAGAAGTTTTTGTAATATATTTAAGGAGCTGTAATATATTTATCGTCTCGTCAGTTGATGGTCATGCAAGCTTTAAACTAAAAAATACTTATCCCGGGATCACTAGGAACTCTCTACCTCCGAACTAGTTATTTTCACTACAGGTTAAGTACTTACATGCCTATACATACATACATACATATATATGTATGTACATGAGCATTTAAGTACATAAACATCTCTTAACATAAGTCAATAGCAATAACAACAATTTTGTTGGAGAAGCTGAAATAGCCATGAGATGCTGTTCAAGTGAGATGGGTAAATTTTGCAACGATCTTCAGCAGGAATATTCACGCGCATTTATCGAAAGGTAAAAATGAATAAAAAATAAAACAAAAATTTATAAAAAAAAAACTTGTTTTCACGCTTCTTAAGCGCAAGAAGTAGAAGTTGCTGCGAAAAATGAAAAACAAAAAATGTATGGTTGCATGTTAGCTGAGATAACTCATACCTTCGGAAAATTTCGTATCAACATTTCGTATGTAAATTGTATTTTCTACGAGGGTTATACTTTATTTTTGCTGAAGTGGAAAAGTAAATATTATATATATGTATATAAAAAGAAGATCCTCCCAACGACACTCCACAACCAAACGTGCCTTAAAGTTTCGTTGTAGCTGTAAACCAATCCATCGTTCTACTATCCATAATGGGTTCCTTGTTCCAGAGTTCGAAATTATTCAGTTTTGGATATTATATTATACGTTTTTGGGATCCGATCGGGATTGCTTCAGGACTATATCAGGGTGGTTTTTGAACTTTCTCGAGATCATTTTGAAAATTTTTCGATGCCTTTAATAAATAAAACACCATTAAAGGAAGTAAGTTTTAATCGAGCCTAATTAAAAAAACTGGAAGTTGATTTTAGAATATCCGAAAAATTGTTACAAAAGACTATTTAAAGGTTTTGAAAGAACAATAAAATAATTTCGCCAAAACATATCATTCATCCTATCCCTCTCTATTCACTTTTACCTTACAGTTTTTTCCCTCTTCTCACTTTCCCTCTCAATCAACCTTTGCATTTAATTTCTTAGTTTCTCTTCTGCAACTCGATTCACGTAAAAAATTGGCGACGATAACCCTTCACATGCATATATTTATATATTTCTTATTGATTCATTAAACCTCTATTGTGAATTATCATCACAAAAGAAAAATAAAAGCACATAATGCAATCAAGACGATTCGCGTAAATATTAGCAAGAAGTAAATGATACGCTCAGAGCATGAATGATTATTTCCATATACAAATATGTCTCTAGAGTCTAGACATATTTTTATTTAACTATTTAATACAAGAATAATATGTACATAAATGAATATATAAATATGAATATGCCATAATCTCCGTTAGTATTGGTAATAACTATTTTCATAAAAGTGGGTTAGCCTACAATTGGCTGCTGTAACTACTTTTTGACGGCGCTTTGTCTGGCCTGCTGGAATGACTAGACTCAATGATTTAACACTCCAAATTTTGCTACAAAAATCAAAAAAAGCAAACAACAACAAAAACATGAAAAAACAAAAATGTAGGCACATAACTATTACAACAATTGACTCAGTCATTGGTCCACTGCTGTGTGACCGTCTACTGCTGCTGCTGCTGCTACCCAACCTCTTTGACCGTCACAAATACGCAGATTCATTACGTTCACATATTTGCCAATGTACAGTTAGCTTATGTTCAATCACTCATCAAGTGCAAACAATAACTTGGCCTTTTGACATCTCAAAAAAAAAAAAAAAAAATTCAAATAAACCGTAAAAAGTCTTTTGAATATAATTTTGTGGTTGTGGAAGCGTGCTTTTGTGCTGCCTTAGATTCGACCATAACATTTTACACGCACGTTGAGTAGATCGTACTTTGTAGTTGAGGATTAGGATATATAGCTTACTGTTTGGAATGTTATTCAATAAAAAAAGTGAGGACGCAATTTTAAATGTCCGAAATTTGTTACAGAACTTTTTAGGTAGGGCGCCTGGCAATCTGATTTCAAAGTATTTCCAAAAAGTTCGTCAGCGAAACATGACAACGAACTCAACAAGAGGTAAATTGTTTTGACTAAAATTTTGCTCCGAATTTTATTTCGCCAAAAAATTTGGTAACAGTTTTCTGTAGCATAACAATTTAACTCTTTTTTCTTCTCCACATCATTATTGCTATCGTCATTATCAGTCGAATGTTCTAGTTGTTGATGCGGGAATTTTCATGAATCTCTCCAAAATTCAAGGGCTATTCTCCGTTTTCTACAGCTACTGGTGGCACTTTTGTTGATAGGATGACCTTCACCTGAGAAGAGTTGGCAAATGAGCTAACTAACCAACTCTTAATCCAACCGGCCTTGGTATATGATAACGACAATCTACGTTTTCCATTTTTGTTTTCACTGATTAGATGGATTTTTTTAATTGGTAATGATTATTTTAATTGATTTCAAGAAAAGGCAAATAAATTGATTACGATTAAAAATAACATCAAGAACAAAAAAATTAAAATTTTTTACGATTAGATATTAAACAAATCAAGTAAAATAAAAATAAAAAAATTAAAAAAAGAAGTTAAAAAAAATCAGAAACCACCAAAGGAAATTTATAAAAAAAATTGTTTTGATTACTTGTGATTACTTTTTGAGTATGTTTTTTTTGATTTTTATTTTTTGATTAATTTTTTGAATTTTGAAATTAAAAAAAAATTTATTCAATTGATTACTATTAAAAATATAAATAAAAAATCATTACTTTTTACGGTTATTTAAAGAATAAAATACAATGAAATTGAAAAAAAAAACTTTTATTTTTAAATTAAAAAAAAAAATCAGAAATAACCAAGTAATATGTATACATTTTTTTTTTTTGATTACTTGTGATTATTTTTGTTGCTTTTTAATTTTTGGTTTTATTTTAGTGGTAATCAGTCATTAATTGGATTCTCGGGAAAAGAGTTAATCGAAGTTGTAATTATGATTAGTAATCATTATTTAACAGGTCTGTTGTCAACTATTTACCTGGCCAATATAATATATCAATAATCATACCCGTTTCAAGAACCTCAAAAGCATCCTAATTGAAAAGTAAAAGAATACTTTTGCTTTTCTTTATAATTCTTAAATTTGTTACATGCGATTTATTTATGACTGCAGGACTTTTCTGTTTTGGGTTAATAATTATTCACAGCAAATGTAATTTCACTTTTTTCTGTAAGCAAATGCCATTTTAACTTAGAAAATAAAATTGAACTAAAATTAAACAACATAAACAAACCAAAATAAAAAAAAAACATTTTACAAAACTATATGCACATACATAAATACAACTTCATATCTGCGAAATTATAAGCCATAATAACCTAATTAAAACTTAAGTTGCTGGCTCTGGCGCTACAGGTAGATGTATGCCTTGCGGTTGAAATCCATGCTCATCAGCTAAATAATTCAATGTGTATTGAATACCATCCGGACCGGTCCAACTAACAATGCCCTCGACCGATATTGAGCCGGCATTTTTTACTGTTGCCATTTCCTTGCGTGATACGCCATCACTGGTCTCAAAACTTTTATTTGGGTGTGAATGCATTAAAGAGATAGTGAATTGAAATTATGAAATTATTAATATAAATTTTTTTTGTGTTTATCATTTTGTAATTTCATATTATTAATATTGTATACATACGCAAAATTATAACCATTGACGCCAATATTTTCATTGGAATACTTCACAATTTGTGTGTCATCGTTGTTGTAGACTGTTGTGTTGCTTGTGGGTGTGGTAAATGGCACAGGGCTGGATTTGATGAAGCTTAAGCTAATAGAGATCGATACAAACAACACGAGCATTCGTAACATTTTGACGTGGAAAATGATGATTTCTGCTAAAATCCAACTAGCGCGCTGAACAGGCTTTGATTTTTGCGATTTTTTCGATTTTTGTTTAATATAAAGTTTGTAGCTTAAGTCTTTTGTAATGTAGTAATAGCGCTGCTGGTGATACTGTCTGCCTCGTCATATGCTGTTAGTCTGTCATGTAGACTGTCTGTTCATCTAACAGTACAACGAAAGCAGTGCAGCACGTTTTTTTGGGGCTGTTCAAAGCCAATAACTGCGCAACCAAATGAGCTGTTGTATAGCTTTATATACTTACTAATGGAAAATACACAAACAATTTAACTCTCAATTAGTGCGTATATATGTACATACATAAGAGAAGAAAGGAATTTTCTAACAATAAGCGTATTCAAATTCGTGTTTAATCAAGCAAACCGGTGAATCACAAGAAGTTGACCCGAAAGAATAACTGAACTGTGTTGATCATACCAAATACATTTTAAATAAAAAAAAATTATACCAATTTAATTCAATTAAAATTTCGCTACCAACATATAAGATTCAAATGAGCAAATTGTAAGGTAAGGTAAGGTAATAAATACCCCCACTCACAAATAATAAGTTATGCAGGTTTCAGCCAGAGAAGGCACCAAATATGTCATTTTTTGATTCATAAATCAGCACTAAGGAGAATTACTCCCTCCAAAAACATAAACAGCTTGTCATTCAATCGATTGTCTTGGAAAAATTTCGGCTAGTATTTGAGATGGCTAGCTTATCTTTTCGTAATCATATATTTCCACCTAGGTTTTGGTCATGAAAATTATTCCCCTCCTGCCGTTCCGATAACGCTGATGCTTACTCTTCTTGTGTCTAAGTGTTGGTGTTGCCATTGTAATATTCGTCTAATTTTTAGGTAAAAATAAAAAGAAAAAAATTATTAATTTTAAATATATCACACTGAGCTGCTAAATTTGATTAGTAATTAGTAATCAATTGATTATACGGATTTTTTAGTTGGTAATGATTATTTTAATTGTTTTCTAGAAAAGTCGATCTAAAATTAATGACGATTAAAAAATCAATAAAATAAATCATGATTTTTTAAATTATTGCTTGTTTAATTAAAGCTTGTTTTAACTAATTGGCAAATAATCATTAAAAATTTAAAGTTATGGTAATCAATCGTTAAATGTATTCTCTGGAAAATAATCAATCAATTAGTCATCATTATTTAACATGTCTGATATCATCTAATCGATTGTATTATTTAGACAATCGAACATTAAAAACTTGGACTAATTTATCAATTACTGATTAGTCAAAATAGTTAAAGATTAATCATTTCAATCTATTTTGTTAACAGATTAATCGTACATTACTAGTCTCAAACGTTTAAAATTAAGACAAATAAAGTTTAAACCAAACTGAAATTGCTTAAAACTTTTAAAATAAGTCTTTATATTTCTTACTGTGCTACTTAAAAAGCCCATCGGTGCAGATGTCTGCTGCTCCCAAAGTTGTCAGTCAAGTGGTTGACTTTGTAAAGGTAACCAAGTAATTGTTGATGCTGTTGTTGTCATTGCTTGTCATAATAGTCTTTCTTTTTGATACTCTTCTGTGACATCAATGTGCTTTTGGCGCTGTTTAATGACCTGTACATTATCTTAAATTGCGAGGCTGTGGCGGTTGTGGCGGTTGATGTGCGAATGCGTTTAAGTCACAAAATGCGAAGCAATAAAAAAGTCACTGAGGACGAATAACGCAAATTAAACAACTCTAAAGCAAAAACAAATAATTGCTAAAAATAAAGGTTGAAGGTGAATGTGGAGGGATGTGATTTGTTCTTTAGCAGCAATTTTTAGAGTGGGTATCAAATTTAGGTATGGGTGCAATCGAAAATTTTTAAGTTGACTGACTTTTACAAAATTTGAAAAAATCTGCAACCTGATCTAAGATGCTTTGTTTATGCTGTGTATAATTAATAAATTAATAATTATTTGTAATTAATTGATTAATTATAATTATAATTATAATTATTAATAAAAAAAAAATTACGACTTTTTACGATTATTGAAATCAAAACAAAAATAATAAAAAAATAATAATAAAAATATACAAAAAAATAAATTTAAAAAAAAATAAAAAATAAAAATAAAAAAAAATACCTAAAAACTTAAAAACAACAAAAAAAAAATTATCAAAAAAATTTCGATTACTTTTGTCTTTTTTTTATTTTTTTTAATTATCCTAAAAATTAAAATTTTTCTCGATTATTAAAAAGAATCAGAAATAATAAAAAAATAATGAAAAAATAATAGAAACAAAAAAATCAAAAGAAAAAATTTTAAAAATTAAAAAAAAAAAAAATGATTACTTTTTATTTGTTATTTTTTTTTAATTATCCTGAAAATTATATTTTTGCTCGAAATCAGAAATAATAAAAAAAGAAAAATATATGAATAAATACAAAAAAAAAAATAAATAAATACTTATTAATAGATTATTAAAAAGAATCAGAAATAATAAGAAAAGAAAAATATAGGACTAAAGAAAAAAAAAAACTAAATAGTAAAAATAATCAGTTCTGAGAGAAACACATTTTTCAGCTCCAAAACAAAATACTTTGTATAAACACAATATTATATAGAATAAAAACAACATTAACAACCATTAAGGCTCAATACTCGACAAATTTAGCAACATGAATTGCTTAAGACAACACGAAAAACCCTTCACAATAACAATCAAATGAGAATTAAATTTTTCCAGAAGTTTTTTGTTTATTTTGCAAAGCAATTATGATTTGACTTTTGCGATTTGTTAATAAGTAAATGTTTTGTGTAAAACATTTAATTCGACACTTTGCCACTAAAAAAAAAAAATCATAGTTCCCTTTATAATCATCATTAAGTAATTACAACTTCATTACATTCAAGTCATGATCACGATTTCGTACACATTTCAGCTAGAAACATACTAACATATTTGTATGAGAGTATATACTCGTATATGTATATGTAAATAGCACAACACTTACTATATTTTACTACCGTACTAATTATTTCCGATTGGCACATTAACACACATTCGCTCATCATACATATACAAACACATACCTATGCATATTTACATATGTATGAGTAAGCATTTATGTAATGATTTATTATTAAAACTGATTAGTTGGTCCATCACATGCAATTGAATTTTGATTTTTTGTTTGTATTAAATTGAGCTTCAAAGCAACAATGAATGTTTTATTGGCGTATTTAAATTGTTAAACACTTTCGGTGTATTGGTAGTAGCGTGCAAAGCTCGAAAAGCAGTTTTTATTATTGTGAACTAGACAAAATTAATCACCATTTTATAATTATTCCAATAATAATAATTCGAAATGGCTATAAGATACCTGTTTTGCTTAGAAGGAAAAAAAAAAATTTTGTGTTGATCTTAGCAAAAAAAATTTTTAGGCAGTCTCAGGTTGTTATAAATTGATTACGATTGAAAAAATAAAATAAAACTATTATGAAGAAAATTTTTGATTTAAAAAAAATATTTGAAAAAATCCTGATTTCTTACGATTATTTAAAAAAAAAGCAAAAAAGAAACTTTTTTGGTTACTTTTAACAATCGTGAAAAATCATGTTTATTTTTTGATAATTTTTTAATATGTTGGGAAATAATCATTATAAATTTAAAGTAATGAAAATAATCAATCAAACCTGTAATTATTTCGATTAGTAATCATTATTTAACAGATCTAGGTTTAACTAAACGAATAAATATACAAGTCGCAGATCCAGGATTTCGGAAAGGGGGGAAATTTCCTTAATTAAATATTGAGGAAATCTTTTATTCACAGTTCCTGAAAAGTATGGCCTTTTGGATTCCTAAGTGGAATCCGTCCCTGAAATATACAACAACAAAACGAACTAAGTGAACTAAAATTTGGTCATCCTATATTTTTTTTTTTTTCAAATTTTAGTTAATTGAGTGCTTTCATGCTATTTTTTTCCTTTTTGCAAACAAAGAGCGCTGGCTAAGTCTATGCTTATTTATAAAATTTAAAATATTCTAACATTCGACATGATGACAATGCGCTTGCTAACGAAGATAATTTGTAAGCCATTCATCAACCGAGCACCTCAAAAAACTCGTATTCCCCAATTGTTTTTTCTACCATATCGGTAAGCTGCCAAATTTAGTGACCACAAAAAGCTTCACAGTTAACGGTACCACGAACACCAGCGCATCACATACACACATACCGAGGCACACAACGTCTTCACAGCGCACAACAATCAACTATTGCAAACAACTTAATTTGTTGATATTCTACATGAATGCAATAGAACTTCTTGGCTTTGATTTTTGTTTGGGGTGATTTTAAGAACGAATGTACTAACGATAAAAATCGCTCGGTTTACCTATCAGCTATTCTATATATATACAATAAATAATATTTGTGATTTAAAGCGTATACCTGACTCATGGACTAAGCAGAAGATACCCTTCTTATTCCTTTCTTTTTATTTTAAAAATTTTCTTCCAAAGAATAAATCAATTTCCACGATCAGCTTTATATATTACAATACATTTTATACATTATACATACATACATAGGTTTGTACGTTAGTGTCATTTACGCTCAAGTTTAACATTGAAAAAAGCTTTTGCTAATGTGCTTAGCTAAAGTGGTAGGTGGTGATGCGTTATATGGCCCACCTTATTTGTCAAATGCCAAACAGAAACGTGTTAAATTTTAAATCGAGAGCAATTTTTTTTTTAATTTGCCATTAATAACAGCATCGAGCATGATATTTTAGGTTGCCATCCAAATGCATGCGCTTTTATATATAGTAGAATCACGTCAAATAATGATATATGGGTAAATAATTAAATCAGCTGTGTATTAATATATATATACACATATCTAAAAATATATATCTGGTACTTGGAAGGTGTTCGGCATTTTTCAAGGTTGCTGTATAATTTAATTGATTTTTTTTTTACTTTTCACCTTAGACATTCTGGTCTTTCTCACACTCAACTGACCATAACTCAGAGAATATATTAATTTAATTTAATCAAAATATATATTTAAAATTATATAAATATAAAAAAACATAAAAAATAAAAATTAATACAATATATTTCATAGACAACAAGCTAAAATCGGTTAAAAATGTCACCAACTTTTTTCAAAAATATGTTTTGAAATTCTCATAAAATCAATTTCACGAAACCACTTAAGTGAAAAATAAACTTTTTCGATGTCAGATTTCATATAAATTTCGAGTAAAAAAATGATTTTCCAATTAAAATTTCTTTCATGAAATCGGCAATTTTTCATTCAAGTAAGTAAGAAAAATTAAAATTATTAATATTGAGTAAGAAAATATGTAGCATGCGATTTTTTTAATTCTAAATGCATAGCATACCAAACATTTTTCTGTGGTTAAACATATTGTTGTATGTATGTATATAGTTATGTGAACAAAAATGTTAACCGCATATATGTATATTTGTGAAATATATCAATTACATTACTGCTTTGGTTATTGGTTGTCTTACCTTTGTACTTCTAATGAATACCCTTGTGTAAACATACATACATACATACATATCTACTGAAGATATACTTGTGACAAACATTTATTTGTACTTTGCTTGAAATATTTGTAGCACGCACTTACATATAAATAGCGATAATTATTGCTGATTACATTTAATGAGTTAGTGAACTTGATTGTGATAGCAACTAGAGTGGGAGAACTGACAAAAACTGCATTAAAAATTATTTGATTAGTGATAAAATTTATTAAAAAAAAAACGCTACAAAAAATGAAATCTACATTCAGCATCCTGTTCTTGTGTGGACTGCTTGTCTGCTCATTCACAGCACCTCTCGATGATCCAGCTTATGCGCAAATCCTACGCTACGATGCGCAAAGTGTTGCAGGAGATGGTTATAGATTTGGGTGAGTAGTGGGTGAATATTCTTTGTGAAGTTGAGACTAAGACTAATCAAATCCTAATAAAAAATGTTTCCTATTACAACTAAAAAAATATAAAATAATTTAACTTGTTTCCCTTATTTACTTTTAGTTATGAGACCAGCGATGGCATTGTGCGTCAAGAAGAGGCTGAACTAAAAAATGTCGGCACCGAAGATGAAGCCATTTCTATGCGTGGCTCTTTTAGTTATGTAGCTCCGGATGGTCAAATATATACTTTAAATTATATAGCCGATGAGAATGGCTTCCGGCCATTAGGCGCTCATTTGCCGCAATATTAGCTGAATTCTTTGACGACAAGTATGGACTCTTTGTATTTAGTTTAGTTATTAATAGTTTAAAATAACTTAAAAATATGAAATATTGGCTATACAAAAAATTATTTAAAATTATTTGTGAATGTTTGGAGTTTGCGAAAAATAAATGTGTGTTTTTGTAATTAATTTGTTTCATATTTGATGACTTAGAAACATTTTCACAGCATTACAAAGCACTGCAATGTACATATACACACGAAAGACTTAAGAAACGAACTTGCTACAAATGCTTCTGATTTTTTTGTTTTTTTAAGTTTTAGTGAGGCCTGTTTTTAATAAAAAAAAATTTATAATTTTTCTTTTTAGTATTTTCTTGATTTATAGAAAGGCTTAACGAAAGACTTAAGAAACGAACTTGCTAAACATTCTGATTTTTAGATTTTTAGTAAGGCTTGTTTTTAATAAAAATAATGTTTAGCATTTTTCTTTTTAGTATTTTCTTATTTTAACATTATTTACTTTAGTATGATTTCTTGAAAAAGTATTTTTTTGTTGCTAAGTTTAGAACAATTTATACAGACGAAAGACTTAAGAAACAAACTTGCTACACATGCTTTTAATTATAGAATTCTTAGTGAAGGGCGTTTTTAATAAAAAAAAAAATTTCTGTATTATTTTTTTTAGTATTTTAGTACAAGAGAATTAAAAAAACAAAAAAAAAAAATTTATTTAAACTGAATTAATTTTTTTAATTTCTGTTGAAAAGCTTCTTCTTCTTTAAATGGCCATCTAACCGCCTGAGCGATTTTGACCGTCCAACATAGCTCGCCAGTCATTTCTTCTTTGCGCCAACTGGCGCCAATTGGAGACCCCACGAGATCGCAGGTCGGTCTCCACTTGGTCCTTCCATCGGAGTGGTGGTCTTCCTCTTCCTCTGCTTCCACCGGCGGGTGCCGATAAGTATACCTTCTGGGCTGGAGCGTCTTCGTTCATTCGCACGACGTGGCCTAGCCAGCGAAGCCGCTGTGTTTTAATGCGCTGTACTATGTCGACGTCTGCGTAAAGCTCATACAACTCATCATTAAATCTTCTTCGGTACTCGCCGTCGCCAACGCGTAGAGGCCCATAAATCTTTCGCAGAACTTTTCTCTCGTATACTCCCAATGCAGCCTCGTCAGATGTTGTTAGTGTCCACGCCTCTGCACCATATAGCAGGACGGGAGCGATGAGTGACTTGTAGAGTGTGATTTTCGTGCGTCGAGAGAGGACTTTACTTTTCAATTGCCTACTCAGTCCAAAGTAGCATTTATTTGCAAGAGCAATTCTTCGTTGGATTTGTAGGCTGGCATTATTGTTGGAGTTTATGCTGGATCCAAGGTAAACGAAGTCCTTCACTATTTCGAACTTTTTGGTGCCAGCAGTGGCGTGGGTGCCAAGGCGCGAATGCGCTGACTCTTTGCTTGATGACAGCATGTACTTCGTTTTGCCTTCGTTCACCACCAAACCCATTTTTTCCGCTTCTTTTTCTAGTTTGGAGTACGCAGAGGTTACGGCACGGTTGTTAAGGCCGATAATGTCAATGTCGTCAGCATATGCTAACAGTTGCACGCTTTTATAGAATATTGTTCCAGCGCGGTTGAGTTCTGCAGATTGTATTATTTTCTCCAACATCAAATTAAAGAAATCGCACGATAGGGGGTCACCTTGTCTGAAACCTCGTTTAGTTTCAAACGGCTCGGAGAGGTCCTTCCCAATTCTGACTGAGCTGGTGGTGTTGCTCAATGTCATTTTGCAAAGCCGTATAAGTTTTGCGGGGAAACCAAATTCAGACATAGCGGCATATAGGCAGCTCCTTTTCGTGCTATCGAAAGCGGCTTTAAAATCAACAAAGAGGTGGTGTGTGTCGATTCTTTTCTCACGGGTTTTCTCCAGGATTTGACGTATTGTAAAAATCTGGTCGATGGTAGATTTTCCAGGTCTGAAGCCACACTGATAAGGTCCAATCAGTCTGTTCACGTCAGGCTTCAATCGTTCGCACAATACGCTTGACAAGACCTTATATGCGATATTCAAAAGGCTGATTCCGCGGTAGTTGGTGCAGTTTGCAGGATCACCTTTTTTGTGGATTGGGCAAAGAACACTTAGATTCCAATCTTCGGGCATGCATTCATCCGACCATATTCTGCACAGAAGCTGGTGCATACGCCTTACCAGCTCCTCGTTGAAAAGCTTAGAGGGCATTAAAAAAAAAATTTGTTTACCAAAATTTTAGGTGAACATTTTTAAAAGAGAGCTATGTCATTTCGACTGCTGATTGGAAGTCAATTGAAGCTGTGTAGCAGCAAGCAAAATTTGATGAAACAATTAGATTTTAATAAATTCGTGTGATTAATATTAATTCACCGGACAAGAAAAAAAATTCACTAGAAATTCAATGTGTCATTCCTTGTCTTTTGTAAAAATGTTTTTGCAAGCTTCAGCTGAAACGGTGCTAGTATTTGACGACTACGACAATGTATTTATATGAAAATATGTATGGAGGTATGTCTGTTCTTCAGCATTTTTGAAAAATCTACCTTTGCATGCATGTCTTCTAATAGCTGTCAACAACATCGATCATTAGCACAATTTCTGTTTAAACAATAAATTAATATTTTGCATTACAAATTAATATTTCAATCAAAGCAATTATTAACTTGACACATCCCAAATTGGAATGCGGCCAGTAGAAAGAAATTAAAAAAAAAAAAATTGCGCTTGTTAAAAATTTGAAATTTTATTTTCGTAGTACCATAGCAGTGGGCTATTACTCAGCATTATTTAGAAAAAAAACTAAAAAAATTTAATAAAAACTGATGCGATCAAATAAATCACAAGCAACTACGCGTACCTACTACAAGGCGTTCCACGAAAAGAGTTTGGGTTTTTTTTAAATGTGTAATTAAAAGAGTTTATGACAATTGGTAAATGGTGTGGCAGGAGTGGCAAAGCAATGTTTTTGCTCATGTTTGTTGTTGTTGTTAATTTGTGTTTTACTTTAAAGGCCGGCGCGCCAACGGATATATTCACTAACATATTTACTATTTAGTAGGTATTTGCATATATTCCCATCAGCGCATTTTTTGTATTTTTTTTTTTCGTTGTTGTGTTTTTGTTGCGATGAGGACATTTTAAATTTGTTTGTTTCATTTTTGCTGTTTTTGGGCATTGCCTAAAATATGTACTCGGTCTGATACATATGAGGGTACCAAAAAAAGGCAAGAGCAAAAAAGTTGATATATCGTAAAATAAATGTAAGGTATCTTCTTTAGCTTGCAGTGGAGCTATAAAAGGCTATGTGAGGTTTTGTGAAATGTCAGTACAGAAAGCGCTTACAAAGTGTATTTAACAATCGCAAGGATTAAGTGTAAACGAATAGGGGGAAGAAAAGTATTTAAAACAGAAATTTGAAAAATATTTTATTTTCATAAAAAATTTAAAAGTTCTAAAAATTAGTCAAAAATGAAATATCAAATTGTTTTCGTATGCGCTTGCTTCATTGCTGTTTGCGGCGCTGCAGCACCACCACCACCACCATCGTCTACTGGCGAAGAAAAGGCGGAAACATTGCGTTTGGACTCTGAGAATAATGGACTTGATAAATACTCATTTGCGTAAGTGGTGACAGTGAGGATTAATCCTTTAACTAGATGGTAGTTGTGTCTGCGTGTTGACTTTAAATAATTTTGAGAGTCTGGGTATGGTATTTATGAAGTTTACACAGCAGATTTATGAGAAAGCGATCCTCTCGACAAGTAGATGGCGCTAAGCCTAATATTTGATTTAGTGCGCCTATAAGTGCAAGAGCAACAGACGGATAAAGAGAGAGTCCAAGAAGGGTGGAAAGAGAAAAGAAAAGGAATTGATAATAGATTAAAAGAAAATTGAGAGAAAAAATAGCGCTGAAACAAGCGAAAGAAAATCTAGAATGAGTAGAAAATCGATTGTGGTTGAATAAGCGCGGGGGCAGAGGGGTTTGAGGTGGGAAATCTAACAATATCAATAGTTATGGCGATATACCTCTGAGAATGTTTAGCCAAAGTTTCTCTTCTAGTTTGTGGTATGCTGCTCAAATTCTAGAGTTAAAAGGACCTAAAGAGGCTCCCACTGGAAAGGAATATATGTATTACGGAAAGTTTTTCAACTAAAACTCGCTTTTTTGCTTTATATAATATGGAAATCTTTTGCATGAGTGTAATGCACAAATTAATGGAAAATAATGCATATTAAAAAAAAAAAATGTTAAAAATAATAAAAATGTTGAAAATTTCTTGTCTAGCTTCTCAAAGTAAAAGCCTCAATATTCTCAAGAGTTTTATTGATTTTTGAAAATATTTTTTGCTACTTAGTACTTGGCATTTTCTTCCATACTCATACACAAAAACAACATTTTTTGAAGTCTTAAAACGTGCAGTTTGTGAGTTAGCATTCAGTATGAAATTGTTATCGAAAAATTTTCCCAAAGCCATTTTAAAAAAAAAACATCCTAAGCCGTTTCTTATGTCCCACTATCTGGTCCAGGAATCTTCAGTATGATTGACTAGCAAAAAAAATGGTCCTAATACCCCCCGAAAATTTCATAAAATATTATAAAAATACGCATTCTTCCTCAAAAATATTTAACAAATTTTCACTTTCTCTTCTTGCTTGCAGTTACGACACCAGCAATGGCATTTCACGACAAGAAACGGGTGAGCTAAAAACCATTGACGATACAAACTCAGCTATTGTTGTGCAAGGCTCTACTTCATGGACATCACCAGAAGGGAAAAAATTCGAGCTTGTCTACACAGCCGATGAGTTCGGTTATCATCCAACAATTAGACTAGTCAGCTAAATTATTATTATTTAGTGTTTGAAAGTGTTAAAAGAAAAAAAAAGAAAAGGAAACAACCAAACTGCCAATTAATATGTTATAATTATATGATTAGTAAATTTGAATGATATTAAATAAACGATAAATTTGTTGCATACTTTATAAACTGGAAAACTTTGTTAATTTGTTAAGACGCCAGAGAAGAAGCACATAAATGTGTCTTAATTCCTTTTTTTTTTTTTAATTTTTGAAAGTTTTGTCTGTAGTCAAACCAGTGTACAAATGCCAAATATTTGCAAGACTTCAACCAGACTTAGCAACCAAAACTTTATTGGTCCAGCTTATTATTCTTGCTAAACAGAACACATCAAGTTTTTTGAAATATTTCCGCATTTTAGAGCGATTATAATAACAAGATTCATGTCTACACATCATATATATGCTGGTCGTATAATTCTCTTAATAATAGTTTTGGTTATGAAGTTTTATCACGGCATCTGTATCTTGAGCTCAGCAGGTTGAACATGTGCGGTAAACTTGATTTGAATTTAATAGAATCGAGCTTATGTTGCAAGATATAAAAATGAAACTTGAATACTCTTTTCTTTTTTTTTTTCGTAGTTAAAAAGGTCTCGTTTAGGAAAAAAGAACGAAAATATTAAAGGGGCATGGTATCTTCCGTATTCTCATTTTTATGGGGTTGTATTTCCAAACGAGTTATTGGTATGGATGTGAAAATTAGTATGTCTATAAACTTTATCGAAAAATCTCTAAAAAGAGCTAAGAGGAGGGGCCTGGAATTGGGTATGGAGATGTACAGCATTAAGCACATTTCCGGTAAATAAATTGTAGTAATCGGATAAAAGGGAACGGAGTTCTATACAAACTTGACTATTCTTACTCCACGTTTCCAGATATTGGTTGAACAAATTAATGCTATAGTAAGTATCGACTGTACACAATTTTAGTTGAGCATAGATGAAACCTCCACAGCCCTCCCTACACCAATTGCTTCGATAAACGTTGCTTGACCTTCAACAATCAACAGAGTCAGAGCGTCTAATTAATTATGTATTATGATTAAAAATCTAACAGTGAAAATTCTGATAAAATTTCTAAAAGGTAGAAAGTCTTCGGCAATGCTAAAAATAATGCGCCGCTTACATTTTTTCTTCCTTCACTTTTGTGTAATTTAATTAATTGTCATCGTAATTGCTATTAGAGAGCAGTTTTTAAATAATTATTGCATTAATATTAGATAAGAGCCACAAAATAGTCTCAGCATTCGATGATATAGCTTTTTTTTTTGTCTGTTCTGCTATTATTTTATTTTAATAATTCCATTTAAATATATTTTAATTCGCTTTATAACGATATTAAGTTCAAGTTCGTTGCTTAAGTCTTTTGTAGCAGGCAGCGGTTAACAACTGCAGTGAGCTGCTATTCATTTCAGCTACTGTTGTGTTATAATAAGGCCATTTTTTTCGCAATGCAAGTGCTAATAAGCAAATATTTTTAACATGAAATATTTAAATTTGCATGATACTGCAGGAATAGAAATGCGAAATGCATTAGTTCATAAATATTTTTATTAGTTACTTTTATAATTTTTGTTTTAATTTTTTTATTTTCATAAATCACGAATTGTTATACAATGTTAAATGAAAGTTGCTTGTAAATATTGCTATGCAATTATTTATAGGCACGACAAAATACATATTACATGATTGAAAATATTTCACACAAATTGAGTTATTTCAAGCTTAGGGCAAGTTCATTATAACAATTGCATTAGTGAAGTGGAAACAAAAATACATTTACAACAATTCAAATGCCCTTTCATACATAATGCGTGCAAAATTTACTTTAACTAGCATTTCTAATAAAAAATTGTTGAGGTCAATAGCAAGGTGTAGCACAATATTATTTACAGCATGGTAAAGGGCAACAAGTGTGGGTGTATAACAAAATGAAATGAAAGGCTTAAAGCCACAAACAGCCAATGCTTACTTGAGTTGCGGCGCAGACTGCACATATTTGTTTATACGAACGTATGTTTAAGTGCTTATTTGAGCTGGTTAAATATACTTATTTTGAATTGCTTATAAAACTATTCAAAAAAATTGTCAACTCAAAAAAACAAAAAAAAATTTACAAAAATGCGAGGTTGAGACGATGTTTTTTTATTTTTTAGTTATTGTTATTTCACAAAAGATTAACTTTATTGCCAATATATCTTGCGTTAATCGCTTAGTGTTTCAGTTTTTGGTGCATTCACGTTTTTTTTGTTTTTTTAGGACAACTTTAACCTTCAGAGCTGCAAAGAAATTTATCTCTGCTATTTTAATTCATATCCACTATGACATTCGAAATAAAAAAATAAAACTGAACTGGAACAAAATAAAGAATAACTACTATCGGCTTGTCTTGAGCTCGTCGAACTGGCAGAAATATGTGAAATGGACCGTAAAACAAAAAGCAAAAATAATATGAAACCTGAACACGGGCTAAATATTTTAAATTCTTTGCGCCACTTTTTATTTAAAACTTTTATTTTTTTCATTGCTGCAGCTCAAGGTCTAAACGCAGTTTTGGTGGTGGTGAGGACGTCTTTTAGCCCCAGAGCCTGCATGAATATTAAAAGTCAGAATAATTAAAGATCATAAAAAATCATCAATATTTATATAATGATGAGAATCAAAAGAATGAGATATGTGCAATATAGTAAAATAAAGTCCAAAATCTCCGACTCAACCACAGCAACAGAGCACTGCAGAGGCCTTGGATGAGATGGAAAATACAGCTGGATGATATATTGACCTTCCCTGGCATCAGCCACTGCTCTTCTAAGTGTTAAACTACCATAGAGAAGACTCCAAATCAAATTAGGCACATTTTGACAGATCACAAAACCTCAAACATTTCTTATGAAATGTGTAAGCTATCGATCATAATACTCGCACATTTTTTTCCGTTTTTTTTTCCAAAACCCACAACGGAGTATATAATTCTTAGTTCCCTCCATGTGAGAATTTCCTTAAGCGTTTAATAACCATATTGATTTTTCACTTTTATTAGCAAACACAAAATTCCACTTTCTTCACAATGCGGAAATAAGCACCAATTTTTTGTTAGTGTACTCACTATATTTAACTCCATCTTTCAAATACGCTATCAAAGTGAACGTTTATCCGTTAATATAAATATTTAAAAAGTCATCTACGTAACGCGTAACAAAATACAATAACAAATCAAGCAACAAGAATTCAAGGGTAACTATCGAAAGTGAAAAAAACTGAATCTAAACCGAAGACGTCAGCAAGTCAGCTAAATAATGATGCCACACAAACTGCGGTCGTCGATGAAGAAGATGCTTTGAAGGTCATCAGAGGTTGTTTAAACGAGTATAAATATACATATATATTATGTATTTGTGATGTGTGTGAATAGATTAGCATATCAATGCGTTGAAGTTTTTTTTGTGTGTTGTTTGTTGTTGCTGTATTTTCTTGTTATTTTTTGATTCGTATTATTAGTATTAGCACAATACTATAATAAATATTATATGTTGTTTTATTTGTTGTAATTGCTTGTTAATTAAGTTCAAATATAAACTCGTTCAACTACTTGGTATATCAAACACACTTATTTATGTACACTTGTGTAGGTGCGTCTCATAATAATAGCACACTTTAGAATTTAGAAAACATACACTGAAAACAAAAACTAACAAGGGGTGACCCAAAATGATATAATATTTAAATTTAATATCTAAGACAGATTTTCATAATTTTGTTTTTCATTTAATAACAAAACAGCAACAAAATTAAAAAAAAGAAAAGAATTATTCGAATATCCTTATATAATTTTAAAATTTTTTCCAGATCAGAAAAACGATTCTTTCTAGACCATCCAATTCTAATATAAATTAGTTTAAACCAAATTAAATTTGATTAGTTATTAGTAATCACTTGATAAGACGGATAAAAATCGGTAATTGGCTATGATTATCTTAATTGTTTTGAAGAAAATACAGTTATATATTGATTACGATTAAAAAAATTAAAAAAAAAATATCATGAAAAAGTAAAAAAAATTTATTAAAAAACAGTATTAAAAAAAAAGTATTTCAATAAAAAAAAATTAAAAATAATAAAAAAAACCTTTTCTGATTAAGTAATTTTTTTGTATAATTTTTATAATTGCGGAAAATCTTAATTTTTTTATTATTTACTTTTTACAAATAATCATTAAAAAATTTTAAAAAATTTATTTTAAATAACAATAATGAATTTAAAAAAATAAGAAATAAAAAAATTATTAAAAAATTCAATCCAACAAAAACTTGTAATAATTAATAAACAATTATTAAAAAAACACCCAAAAAATAACAATAATTTTCGCTGCAGAAAAATTATTTTAGGCCTAGAGCTCGTACCGAACCAGGATTATTAAAAAAATTGTTATAAAAAAAATGTTTGATTAATTTTTTTTTTATTTTATAAAAACCTCAAAAAATCATAATTTTTTTTATTATTGCTTAATTAAAATAATCATAATTACAAAAAAACAATAAATCAAACTTGTAATGATTACGAAAAGTAATCATTATTTAGCAGGTCTGGGTGTAAACTATAACTTAGAAAATCGAGTTGAGATCTTAGTATTTTTTTCTGATCTCATCTTCTGTTTTTTAAATAAAGTACTCAACCGATCTTTATGAGTATATTCTTCGGTTCACGGTGTAAAGCATGGGCTATATACAGTTTTTGAAAAGAGAACAGTAAAACACTTCACAATTTGGCACATTTTAATTACGACAGCACTATATTTATGAAACACACTATGTATTTGCATAGTCAAACCTACAACAAAGAAATTTAAAAACCAATAATTTTAATTGAAACGATCTGATTTAAATTTTATGCAGAACGAGCTGAAGATTATGTTTAATGACAGGTTTTGAAAAATCTTTATCAAAAGTGAAACCATTTCGGACTAGCTGATATTAGATTAAGGTTGTACGCATGTCTTTAGCACGTGGAAATATTATTAAATGAAAAAAAAAACAATGAAATAAAATTTAGAATGAAAATGATCTTAAAATGCATTAAAAGTGAGAAATAATGTCTTCATTCCCTTCATAAATTCGACACCACATAGCTTTTGCCATGAAAATTTGTGATTGCAACTTCTTATGTCAGCTCTTGAAGGCGTGAACAGATGCATTTTTGGTAAAAGTTTATATTGGTGGTGAAATCTGCCTTAACATTATGGATGAATCTGATGCTAGATATTTTTAACTTTTTTAATTTCTCCCTTTTGCTAATTGGATACTTGCATTAATTGTCTAATTCAGGTTTTTAATGGGCTGCTTTTGCGCACACACAATATGCACATTGAAGTAAATTTTTTTGGAACTGGGCACGTTAATTGTAACCAATCAAAAACTCGTTACTTTCTCTGTATACTCAGCTGTGCTGTGCAGACCGGCTGGTTGTCACTAAACTTCTTCTAAACGCCTGAGATGATATTCATGAAATTGTTTGTGTGAACATAAATGGATTCGATTCGATGGGGTTTAGATTCACAATATGGACCACTGGATGATGTGGGCGTGGCAAATTCCTTGTACCAGATTATTTCTTTTATTTAAATATTTTTTTTTTATATCAAAAATATCGAAGTCAACGCCTTCCGATGCTCCATCTAGAGTTGCTACAATTTCAGCCAAACTTGGTACAACTCCAGAGTGATGTTTGATTATCTCACAGTTGGGTATACTATTGTTACTTTCACTCGCATTTATACTAACTTACATGTAAATTATAATTTTTCTAATTAAATAATTGAATTACAAAATAACTTCGGCTAACAGGAATACGGGAATGCTGATAAAATTGCGATTTAATTCCATTTTTTGGTGAAAAAAAAAATAATTGAAATTGAACTTGTTTGATCGTTGTAAATTTGTATAAAATGCAACAGTCTTCCAGACTTTCTCAACATTCGCAATTTGCTAGTCGCAAAACGCATTTCAATTTCTTTTAAACAATAACAAATTTAAATTTAAAAAATTAACAAAATGAAATTCGTTATTGTCTTCGCCGCTCTCTTCGCTGTCGCTTTTGCTGCCCCATCTGATAAGGATGCACAAATTGTCAGCTACGGCTCGGATGTAGGACCCAACGCTTTCCACTATGCGTAAGTCAAGGATCAGTTTTGAAGTTTATATTTGCTATTTTGGGTATTGAAAGTGAGAACCAAATCAAAGTGACAAGAATAAATTGGACTAAACTTCAATTAGGCTTTAGATTCTCACTGAAAAATTGCAACGAAGAATTAATTTATATGACTTTATGCTTTCTCAATTAAACTTCTAAATATTTTATTTTATTAAATTTTAGTTATGAGACCAGCAACGGTATCCACGAAGAGTCTGATGGTGTCTTGAACGCTGAAGGCAGCGACCACGAATCTATTGCTGTGCACGGCAGCTACTCCTTCGCTGCTGCTGATGGTAAAACTTACACAGTCACCTATGTCGCCGATGAGAATGGTTTCCAACCAAAAGGTGAACATTTGCCACATGCTTAAAAAGTGATTGAATTTATTGACTACAAACTGGAGATGAATTTTCTTTGAATTTTCATTATTACGACCTCGTTAACTTGGTACTAGTCGTCCTATTTCTAAAAGCTGTTGTTATACATTTTAATATGGAGGTTTTATTGTTATACAATGAGCATTCATAAATGTTGAAAAAATTATCAGCTGTTAGCTCTTGGTCTATGTATTGAAGTACGATTGGAAAGGAGTGGAAACAAAATTTAAAAAAAAATTGACATTTTTTATAAATTAATTGTGGGTAGAATTGTATTTATAATAAACTATGTAAATAAGGCAAAGTAAGAAATAAATAAATTGAAAAAACTTAAAAAAAATATGTTTAAAATATGTTTTAATCTGAACCTGACTTCACATCTGTAAGTAGCTCATCACATCAGTCCATATACATACATACAAATGTTCATTTCATTGTAGACGGTTGTAATTCAAAACTTTTTACTTTATTGGATGCAATCAAATTTTGATTTTTTTCAAGGAAGCGAATGGTTGTCCGGCTTGTTTTGCTTAATTTTCTAATTAAAGATTTGTTGCTTTCTTTTAATACCGAGTTGTAGTGTGATGCTTCAAAATTGTCCCTATACCAGGTTTTGTTGCAAAATTGTTTTAGAATAGATATAGAATGTGTACTTTACTCAATATTTTGAGCTGGCACACTCAATTTCTGACTATAAATTTGATAAGTCTGCTCAACCGCAGACATCTACTTTCACATGAAAAAATAAAAAAATATCTCACAAATAGGTATATCAAATTCACTTTCACCGCAAAGACGACTTTCTTTCTGGTTAATTATAAATTTGAGTAAACGGGAATGCATCAAATTAATTAGAATTTTTGGACAAACAAGAAGAATTGAAACTGAACTTGTTTGATCATTGTACTCAAATAAAATTGTATAAAATGCAACAGTCTTCCAGACTTTCTCAACATTCACAATTTGCTAGTCGCAAAACGCATTTCAATTTCTTTTAAACAATAACAAATTTAAATTTAAAAAATCAACAAAATGAAATTCGTTATTGTCTTCGCCGCTCTCTTCGCTGTCGCTTTTGCTGCCCCATCTGATAAGGATGCACAAATCGTCAGCTACGGCTCGGACGTAGGACCCAACGCTTTCCACTATGCGTAAGTCAATAACTTCGCTTTTGTAGTTAAGGATCAGGGGAATGACTTGGTTTATCAGTTAAATTTTTAAATATTTTATTTTTTATTCAATTTCAGTTATAAGACCAGCAACGGTATCAACGAAGAGTCTGATGGTGTCTTAAATGCTCAAGGCAGCGACCACGAATTTATTGCTGTGCACGGTAGCTACTCTTACAACGCTGATGATGGTAAAACTTACACAGTCACCTATGTCGCCGATGAGAATGGCTTCCAACCACAAGGTGCTCATTTGCCACATGCTTAGGAGGTTATTAAATGTGCTGACTTCAAATTGGAGATGGAATTTTTGTTCTTGAAATCATGAAAATAAATCTTTTTTGAAACTTAATTGCTTTTTACTTGTTTACTTATTGCTAGTAATCCTATTTTTAGTTGATAAAGATATTATATTAAGGTGGAACTGAACATCATATACCAGCTAAGTAAAAGTGGTAGTGGACTTAACCTTCTATACTTTGTCGTTGCCATCAACTCCATTTTTTATTCGGACTACGTTCTTGGCAATTTAATTCATTCCCATTCTGACGTATTTTGTTGTATCTCCTTTGGGGCCGTTGGGGTCACTCAATGTCTATAATAGATATTTTAGTTTTCTACAAACATGCACATATATTTAGATATATTTTAAGTTTTGTATTAGGTGAAGCAGTACCGTTATACGGAGCCCCGAAAGCTCATCAATAAATTAGGCATTCGAAGCTGTGCAACGTGAAATGTGTGTTAAAATAAATCTGAAACAGTTCGTAGCTGCCTATTCGAACAAAAATAATAGCCCATAATCATAGTCGTTGCTTAAACCGCGTTTTAATTAAAATCTTTACTTAACTTAAAGTCGACACTTTAAATGTTGATCAATCATAGTCATATTAAACAAAGATTTTAGCGAAAATGAAATGTAACAGTGCTCCCTTTTGAAGAAAAATTAAGTTAGTTTGTGGTATGAGGAAATTACTTATGTTTTGCAAGGTCACCCTGTGTCAACTATTTTATTCTCAAACCAATTAGCGAAAAAAGCCAAACTCAAGTTTGGTGTAAGCCATATCACAAACACAACCATAGACGCAAACCGTGATTTTAAAATCAATGTTATAGTTGGCGAAATTTTTTTTAAGTACAGAAAGCGCTTTACATACCGAAAAAAACCCCGTACCATCGATTTCGGTATTGAATGTTCTATGTCTATCGGAATAACAACAACAATGTAATGCGAATATTAAAATCATTTTGAATGCGCTAATGTTTGTGTGAATTTTTGATATTCACCTCTTTGGTTGATTCTTTTTTAAACGTTCAGCAAAAAAAAAACTAGCAACAACATTTATATGCTTGAACTAACGTTTGACTACCTGCTTATACAATTTTTTAGTTAATTTAGTTTTTTGTGTTTTTTCTTAAAGTTAATTTGTTGTTTTAATTACTATAGAAATATTAAGAAAAAGAAGGCATCATAACGATAGAGACGATTTGCATTTTAGATGAATAGGAAAACAAAAAAAATATTCAAACTAACTTGTTTTACTATATAGTTTTCGAGCTTAACCGAATAGTATAAAATGTAACAATCGACCACTTCAGGTCACCATTCGCAATTCGTTAGTCTCACAGCCTAAACGTGTCAAAACACCAAGACAAAATCAAACAATCAAAATGAAATTCGTTATTGTATTTGTTGCTCTCTTCGCTATCGCCTACGCCGCCCCAGCCAGTACGGATGGTCAAGCGCAAATTTTACGTTTCGATTCGGATGTGCTACCCAATTCGTTCAAATACGCGTAAGTTTCAAGAAGTTTGGAGTTTTTTTCCGTACACTCGGACGTTCAATATGCGTGCGTGATTTTAATTTTATATTTTTCTTCTTTTTTTCTTTCAGCTATGAGACCAGCAACGGTATCTCGGAAAATGCTCAGGGTGTGCTAAACAACGAAGGTAGCGAACAAGAAGCTATTGCTGTGAGTGGTAGCTATTCTTTCTACGCTGATGATGGCCAATTATACACCGTCAACTACATCGCTGATGAGAATGGTTTCCAACCACAAGGTGCTCATTTGCCTGTGGCTCCACAAGCTTAAGTGAATTTTAGTTTTTTTTTTAATTTGCCGAAACTTATTTCTAATTTTATATTCCCACACCAAAATGTTTCCCCATCCTCATAATCCCGATCCTAGTCTGCCGTCCTCTAGCAACTGTACTGATTTAGAAATTAACACAATTTTGTTATTGTTGAAAAGTGTGAGATTAACGCGTGCAGTTGCTAGTCCTTAGTATAAGCTGACAATTTGATAAAAAAAAGAGAAACAAATGCAAAAAAAAAATAGTAACAAACCAAAAAACAAAAACAAACTTGTGTACAGTTATTTGACAAATAGTGGTTGTGGATTTTTTTTTGAATGAATCAGCTGTAACTTCCTGCTTGAAATTCGACTGGAGCGAACTAGTTTCCTATTGTGATGGGAAAACATAAAAGTAGCTGGCATAGGAGGACGATCCGAAGGTTCGCATGATCAAAGAAGATGCTCCCGCGGTTGTCGTTCTGGTATAAGAAGATGCTTATACCGGAGAATTGTCCAAACATCGGGGAGTGCAGAGAAGTACACAATAAGTGCTATCTGTTCTAGTTGCAATTCTTCAAAAAAACAAAAAAAAACCCACAATGCAGTTTCAGACGTGGTAAATCTACAAATCTGTATCATACACCTAACTCCCACGAAAAACTAATCGAAATGCATAGCCTTGAGCTTCAAAAAGGTAATAAGCGGAAAACTAATTTCTACAATTCAAATTCCGAGTTCATATGTTTTGTGAATGGAGCTCTAGCGATCCCAATATTCTTACATCATTCAAAGGAGGCTGGTGCGTTGACCCAAGAGTCGCGGAATACTCATAGCAAACCGTTCGCACGAAAGGACTGATTGCGACTTTGTCAAATGGCTTGGAGAAGAGATGTTGGCGCTAAACGGAGTTTATTGCAAATCGACACTCTCCCACGCGATTTAATCTAATGCCGATAAAGAGAAATCTAGCCGAAAGATTCTGAATAGACAACCTTTATTAGTGGGTAGGTGATTTTGATCACCATAGATCCATACATCTCATGAAGTACTTTCAAAAACCTCAAGATCATCCCGTGCCAGTTAATGCAGCAAAAACTCTGGGGCGAAGTTTTTTAACAGTCCCCTTCGGAATCTAAAAAATCATATTCTTCAGGAAATGTGCATAAAAGATGTCCTCGAAATTTTATGAAAACAATTTGGAGCCTCACCTCTTGCCAAAATCCTGTATCTGTCACGGTTTAGTTCATATTTTACTGTGATTTTATTTTTTTAATTTTCTGATAATGCTCAAACTTTAAAGCTTCATCATCAATGTGATATCTCTCTTAAGCAAAAATTTTTGCATTCTAACAATTTATGTTAAACGCTTTTAAACCAATTTAATGGATTGTACATTCACTACCTACATACATACATCAATCTGGCATGAATTCCTATTCAAACATATATTTACTTCAAGCCAATAGCACCAAGTGAGCAATTCATGGTGTGTAAACAGGCAGCATAACTCAAAAAGCTTAGCTATGGAAAATTTTAGCCTACATTTAGGCTGAACTTTAATTAAGTTGTAAGTTGGGAGCATCTACACTGGAAAAAAACCGACATGCATTTAAACATTTAACAGCATTTAAATTAGAAAAGGAGTAACCGCTTGATTTGGTCAAACAAAGAGTTGTCACATATGCCTCCTTGTGTGGGACACAGATACTTAGCTTTTATAATTTCAGTGGTGATAATGATGCAATAGGAATTTTCACCGATTGGTCTCCGACGAAAAATAAATATACATAGTCATTCTAACATTTTAAAATCATGGTTTGTGTCTATGGTTGACGATGTCTTAACGCTGACTCCAAACTTGAGTTTGGCTTTTTTTCTTATTGCCATGCTATAGTTCGTGCATAAAATAGATGACATGGGGTGACCTTGCGAAACATAAAAAGTTTCTTCCCACCACCAATCAACTTGATTTTTTTCATAAGGGGACCCTGCCACTTTTCATTTAAGCTAAAATCTGTTTTTATATGACTATGATTGATCAATATTTTAAATGCCTTTTTAAGTTAAGTAAAAATTTTCATGAAGATGAGTGTTAAACAACGACTTTAATTATTGAACTTCGAGTCACCTTCGCAGATAAATTTAGGGATATGACCGATTTACCATATTTGTATATATACGACCAAGTGGGAAAAGGGAATGCATTAAAATTTCTTATAACAAAAGCCGAAACCAAAAATTTAAAAGAAAAGTGCAAACCAAAGGAGGTTGGTTAAGTTTGTATGCGCCTAATCTGATAGAAATTTGTAATGAATTCCCTACATTCACACACGGTATACATATGTTTGTCATCTTGTCATTTATTTATGCATTCACACTTATAGATTAGTTAGCACTTGACTTTGCTTCAACTTATCTCGTTCTCTTGTTCTAATGACAGTCTACAATGTTTGAGTAATCGTATTGGTATAGCATTTTGTTTTGCATAAATCAAAATTCTAGTTGATGGGAAGCAAATACTCAAACAAAGAAAACACACAAACTAATATTTATGTTTATTAGCGTGCTATAGCAAAAATGTTTAAATGTTTTTTTTTTTGCTGGAAATAAAATATTGGAAATTTTATTGCAAATCGCAAAATAACTTCGAATTAAAATAATTTTCAAAATGTTCGTCTAACAAAATGATGCAAAATGTTCAAATTTTTAAAATTATTATATTATATTTTAAATTATTCGAATAATTTGTCTAGTTCAAGGCCAATTTCTGTTATTTTTATAAAATGCTTATTTTTATAAATTTTATTGGAATTTCATATTGTGAATATAATATGTCTAAGGCACAATTTCTATAAAGAGAGTCAACCTTGTTTAAAAAAAAAAAAGAGTTATACACCCTCATATTTGTATGTCCGTACACACATGTATATTCTTCTTATATGAGTATGAGTATATGACAGCGCTAGTAAATCATAATTGCCTTTAAATAAGCATTTTGCTTTTTTCGCACGAATCGTGAGCGATGCGTTGATTAAAACAACATTTTTGAAAAGTCATATCTTATTACAATAAATTTCCTGCATTCTTGATGTTTTTGCTTTTTTATGCATAATGCGTGAATAACTGTTACTCTGATCGAAACAAAAAAATATAATGATTTATCTGGCAACAAATAAATTGCCATTACAATACATATGACAGTTACATTCATTCATTCTTTAATTGGTTGTTCTAAAACCATACAAAAAAAAAAATAAATCAAACATAGTCGGGTATTCTTATAATTAAATAAACAATTAAAAACACCGGCGCTTAATCATAGTTAAATTAAAATAGAGTTTTATCTGGTTAAACATCATTTTACAATAAACACCATTTCATGTTCGTCATAGTCAACTTAACATGCATTTTAGTCCAATACAGAGTTTTAATTTGTGCTTCTGACATTACTTACTCTAGACTTTAGTTTGGCTTTTTTTCTTTTCTTTTTTATTCTGCTACATTTCTTAGTATTTTTTGGATTTCCCTTGCATTTTGTTTTTGTTTTATATTTATGATTTCGTGCAGCCTATTATGCGCTAGAGGTTTAAAATGAAAATTGAAAAATGTTAAATTTTAATTTAAAATAATAAAATAAATAGAGCCAAGTTGCCTTGTACGGAAACAATCATTCGATCTTCAATCAGTGTACGCCCCAACGTGGCATCGAGTATGAAATTTCCTGCTTATTATCATTCACGATCAATGCACGATGACAGTTGGCCATCTTCAACTATGATTGTTGCATTTCTACTATATTAATTAAATTTAAATAATTTTATAGCAAATATTTAACGTTTAGCTAAGAATTTTATACAACAAACACCTTTTTTAGACAATCGATTGTGCTCACCTAAATAAGAACCTGTATTACAAGGCCGTATTGCCTAATCTAACAAGAATTTAAAGGAAATTGCTTTTAGTATTCGAGTTGTTATCTTTGTTAGGTTCCCATCAAGTGCGCCGACAGCCTCACAAACGAAGGCACATTCATGCCTACCTACGCAAATACAATACAATGCACATAATCTTGTCATACACAAATATAACCAACAACAACAGTGACGTTAAAGCTAAATGCTGTCGATATTAACATTGATGAGTTTTTATTTGGTCAATGACATTGCATTGGCTATGCTGTGCTGCAAGACAAAAAGAAGCGCCACAGAGTGTTGCACGTGTGGCGCTGAGGCCTAAAAAAGCATAAACGACTCGAACAGCAACAACAACAAATTTTTATTACCTTTTTGGCGTTGTCTTTTGAATGTGGTTTTTTGTTTGGCCAGTTGAATCAGTGTTTTTTGGTGACCTATGCAACTTGCTTAATGCGAAAATATTCCACCCCAATTCAAAACAATGCTTCAATACAAATAGATTTTATGCAGAAATACTGCGAAGGTTATCATAGAACAAAATATGCAGTTTCAATATAAACTACATTTAAAAACCGGGCATACTTCACTATTATACCTCCACTGTACCTATTGTCTCCTCAAAACACTGCTAATGTCAAATGAAACAATTAATGGCCTAAAAGATATAGACAAAGAATGACAAAAGATCACAACACACAAAAGAAAGCTCAATGTCATCAGACTGCGATTAGAGAACTCACCATGTGGGAAATAAAGTGACCTACGTTGAACTATTATGATGGCAACTGACTATTTAAAAAACCTTTCTGGGGTTTTCTGATTGATATTATCAATACACTCAGAGAGAAAGTGAGTGATGACTTCTTCGCTGGTGACTTTTACAAAAATCCTGCAGCCTCTTTAACTAATACAGATTCTTCGGCCTTCACGATTCCTTTCTTTTTCTCATTACCGTCAATTCTTCTGAGATTGATTGATTTATATGAGTTCGTAAGATATATGGCGATCGCAACTCTGAAAACCTCTTCTTCAATAAAAGTCACCGAATGCACATACCGGATCTTATACGTTAATTAACGAAGTGCACCCAGCTGCACACGCTCAGACATAAAACAAAACCTAAAACAAATATGGAGAGATAAAACCTTGCATTAATCATTTGCCTCTAATATCAGGTTGGTCCTATATTAATCGCATTTGCATTTGTACTATAGTCACGGACTATTTATATTGACTACGCAATAACGAAGAATAGTGCCTTCAAATTGTCTTCTTCTATTACTTGTGCGCATCTGCAATTATTTATAAAGTTATTATAAACAAGCTAATTAACATAAACAAACATAAAGATAATGGCTTCATAATACTCACAACACCATATAAATCTTTATTGGCGCATACTCAATAAATTAGAAAAAAAAAAAAAACAGCTGCCATTAGCATTGATTTGTTGCTTCTTCGCTAAAAATGCCGTATTCACTAACAATTTCCTTGTCTGTAGAGCTTTTGCATTAAATGAACAATATCTGTCAACGGGTTAATTCAATGTGGCATGGAAAAGTGAATTTGCAGCTTACAATTTATGTATGTATTTAATGTATGTAACTACATATGTGAGTAGTATACCTTCCTCTTTTGTTCTAATGCTTTAGAGCTTGTATCCGTGACTTTAAATTAAAGACTTATGTATGTCCAGAGGCGGATCCAGGCTTTTGGGAACGGGGTTGGCTTAACAATTTTTTCCAAAAGAAAAGATTAACAGCCAAAAAATTCACAAGCCTGCTTTACGATATAGTGTTAACAAAATTAAATGGGTATAAAATAATGGACGTTGAACCTATGTCAAACTTGATCTGAAACCCACTGCTAGGCCCAAAAATTGTGTGCCTCAAAAAAGCGTGGCACCACGAAATGTGGAGTAGGATTCTAAAGACACCTTTCCGTTCCAGGAATCATAATAAAAAATGTTTTTTATATCCACGAATATCTGTTCAAATATTGCCCCAAAAGCCCTTGTACTAAGCTGGAAATATATCTTCATCTACAAATAAACTATTATCTCTATTGTTGTATTCTTGAATACAATTTTTATTTAAATTTAAATTTTTTTTTTGTTTTTCCAACACACCTATTAATAATTAAAATAATAAACAAAACAAAAGATGTTATTAAATATTGAAAATAACTGTTAAAAGATAACCGAAATCGCGTGCGTCAAAACTTCACTGCTTTATAGATTTGACGACACGCTTAGCACGTGTGACACATTCACAATAGACGACAGGTTTTTAGTGCGTGTTGTTATTTTATTGTTTGTCGATAATACACGCAACCCTACGCAGTTGTTGTGATTATTAAAAATATTGTTGTTCTTGGTATCTATAAATAATAACAAAACAATGAAGGAAACACTGCTAGAAGCCGTATCAACGACAGCACTAGATTGGAGTAGTTCAAAAAAAATAGATGTTATCTCGAAATTATTTTTTTTTGTAAATATTTTTTTGTTATGAGGTTCCGCTGCCTTTCATTTTTTAAATACTTTTTTGTTATGAAAAAATGTTTTTTCGAGGTTCCGCTGCCTTTCGCTTAACCTTTTCCCATTAATTTCCTTCTTAATCTTTATCTTCATCTTTTTATCTGTATCTGTATCTTTATCTTTATATTTATATTTATCGTTATCTTTATTTTTGTCTTTATCTATATCTTGACCTCTATCGTTTTTTTTTATATTTAGAACGGGTTGTAAGGTACCTACATACCAAGGAAAAAATGTATCTGTATCTTAACTTGTTACCGTATACCGTTAATAAATTTTACAAAAGAGTAATTTTTTGAACCACTCTACCAATACATGAATATTTTATAAATTGCTGATGTGTCAGAATGGCGACGCCGCGTCGATTGGCGCTATTCTAATGTTTTCTAATATTTACTTAATATTATTAACATTGTCAATTTCGCACAGAACACAACGAGGCGTGTTTCAAAACGGTGGCTAAATACGACGCTCTGAGTGAGTACAGTACGTAAGCATAATCAGATAGACGCGCAGGTGTGAGATTTTATATGAAAACACCCAAAGCTCGTAGTATCCGCGTGTTGATTTAATAGTTACGGTTGCGCAGGCGCATCGTACAAAAGTGCAACAAAGTGTATGACAAAACGCGCTGTGGCCAGTTGTCTCAAGTGCAGTGCGCGTTGTGGGTGGAGATGAAGTAAAAAGAGAGATTAATAACAATAGAAAAATTGATTTTTAATATAAGTAAAAGTAAACAAAAATTGTAGGAATATTTTATCATTTTAAAAATGCTCCGCGAAAATCCTAATAACTAGCAATAACATTTAAAAAAATTTGAAAATAACATAAACAAATTTCCTTAAATTTTGTTGTGTGTTGCGTCGTTGCAAAATCATTTTTCCGTTCATCAATATTAAGGTCAGCACAAAAATGCAGTCACATTTGGTGATGACTTTGGCTGTTGTGGCTTGTGTGAGTAATTTGTTGTGTCATTAAGTGATTGCAGTTCTTTTTTTTAATATTCACTGTTTTTGGGGTTTTACTTAAAGTTAACGGTGTTGCAAAGCTGCTTGCCTCATGCAGAAGCTGCATCGACGGAACGACCTTATCAATTTGGTTTCACAATCGAGAAGCAGCAACATCGTCAAGAGAAAAAAGGTACGTATTTTAAATCAAATATGTATATATATATTTTTTGATTCGAAGCAGTTATTTTAGAATGAATAGTAGATATGGTGCCTTGATAACAAACTATTAGCTCGGGGTTTTGCACAAGCTTGAAGAAGCATTCATGAAAAAAATTACCAAAAAGTTTTGGGATGTGTTGTCGAAAGTGATTGTATCGTATCCTGGGAGGTTTCTCTAGGCAAGTTTCTTTGTGATGCATTTGTGACGGGCAGTGTTGGCGGTTTGATTATTTTTCACCAAAATTAATAATTCTTCTCACGCTTAAACGTTTTTGGTGATTTGGTAATTTTTTCCTAGATTTGATAGTTTTCCCGATGTCTAGGGGCCAATATATATGTAGTTCTAGATAAATGCTTCTAGCAAATGCTAGAAGAATGACATTTCAGAAAAAGTAGCTTAACTTATGGCAGAAAAATTAATAACTTTTTCTTGAAAAATGTATAGTGATGTTAGAAAACATATGTACATACATACATATAATATCTGATATAAATTTAATTAAAGAGATTCCAAATGTTTTTTTTATTTTAATTTTCGGTTACTTCTTTTTTATTGCTGTGGCTACACTGGTGATTGGACAGAAGGAATTTTTTTCAAAATGCATTTTTTTCCGTTTTCGGTAGAATGTTAAATTTGCTATGAATGTTTGTTGTAGCGTTTTCTTGTCAAAGGTGACTAAAATAGGCGTGGCAAAATTTAATAATTTGTCAAGTTATCAAGCGCCTATAATTAAAATTTTTTCTAACTAAAACATCACCCTCATTATGCCAATTTAAATGCTAATCCTTTTAAACTAAAGTGCATTAATTAACATACATACTTACTTCGTATAATCTTCAGCATAATTGCTCTTTTATGATACAAACACAACGCCACATTCACATTTGATGACTAACAAAAAATTTTTAAACATTTCTATTTATTGATTTTTTAGTGTACCAGTTTCGTTTCCATTATTTTGTCTTGATTTTATTACTCGTTTTTTGACACTTTCTAAGCGCCATAAAATTATGATAATCACCAGAACTAAGTATCTATAAGCAGTTGCTTTATTGCATATAATTTTTCGCTAATATTCTTCTCAACTCCACACTCCCCACACACACAGGCATCGGCAAACATTCATGTATGTTTGTACGCTTGATTGACTAATAAGTTCGTGTATTTTGATGCAACTTTTTAGTTGATTTATCTATAGACGGCGAATGCTATCGTTTGTCATTTCAGTTTAGCAATGTTTGTATCGTTTGAACCATAGAAAATTGATGTTTTCCAGCGTGTAGTTTTATTTGTTGTTTTCGCTGTCTGTTTGTATATATTTGCAATGATGCTAAAACTTCATGAAGCAACATTTGTTGTCTGTTGCATCGACAGCTAAACTGATGTGTTGTTGTGTAAGTGGGCAAGTTGATCTTTAAAGGTTATAAAATTGCAAAAAAAAATTCCTACATACTTTAACACTTTTTTGCTACATTTTCTATTAACATACATATATAGAAACATGCATTTTAAAATATTTATTTATGTCATAAAAGTTGACTCAAACAGCAATTTTGCTAATAGCTTTCTGTCATTTATGCAACATAGTCACATGCAAACATCTTTACCTGAGTATGAATGGAAGCATTCGAGGATTTTTAATTTTTTTTTTTATGCTTTTAAGTTGTGTTTATATTTACATATACCTAGATACGGTTGTAAAAAATTACATTAAGAATAGTTTTGTGAGGGCGTGAATGTAGAAAGAGTTTCAAAAAATCAAGCTCGGGTTGTACATATATAGCAGCAGTATTACTCAGCAAACTCACCTTGGGAGCATTCATCATGCATCATAAAGACAAGGGAATAAAAAAAAATGCTAAAATAGTTGGGTACTCTGAAGATTGTATGCAGGCCTAAAGAGCCACGCTTTTTGTTGTTGTTTCTACTGACAAAAACACTCCCCGCACCACTCGCTGAGAAAAGCTATAAATCTTCAAAACATAATTTAAAATTGTCTCCTAATATTAAGTGGCAATCAATCAATTAAAGTTTAAGAGGAATCAGCACTGATTGCCAAGCGATAAGTAGCTAAAATCGTGTATTTAGTAAGATCGTTTGATTTATGCAAAATTGTGCTTGTACTTATGTAACAACAGCTCTTTCTAAATTAAGTTTCAGCGGCACCTTCAAATGAAGATTATCACACCAAATGTACTCAAGAAGCATAATATGGTGTTGACAACTGAACATGGCACAGCAGCACGGTGACATTGAATAGGATGCTGCTATCTTATTATTGACGGTTAAAGATTTAAACTATGCTGGACTAAGACCAACTTTTTTTTATTTTTGTAAATTTTATTGATGTTTTTTTTAGAATGACAAAAATATAATGAAAATACTTTATTTTTATGTCTCTATTATTATTATAATTTTTATTTTTTTTGGTTTTTTCTAAGACTGGTCGCTTTTAAAATTAAAATTGAATTAAACCAGTTTTGAAAATTTTCCCAAACTCAAAAATGAATACAAAAAATATATAAATACAGATTCTTAAATTAATTCAATAGTTTACAAATACAACATATTTTTATAATGTGGCTATTTCAAAAGTTAAAAAAATTAAATTATACTTCTAAAAATCTAAAGTAACAATGACAGGTCTCCAAAAATTAATATTCAGGGCTGAACATTTTATAGTCTCATATTGAACAGGGATTTTAGCTAAATTGAAATGGAACAGGATACCCTTATGAAACAAAATTAAGTTGAATGAATATGTTTTTTATGTTTTTCTAGGTCACCCTGTATCAACTATTTTATTAACAAACCTTAGCATAGCCGTGGCAACAAACGTAAAAAGCCAAACTCAGGTTTGGAATAAGCGATGTCAGAAGCACAACCATAGACACAAACCTTGATATTAAATGAAATTACATTTTCCTCATTTTAAAATTTAAACTACGTTTTTAGAAATAAAATCTGTTTTAACTTGACTATGACAGACATGAAATGATGTTTATTTTAGAATCATGTTGAAGTAGATAAAATTCTATATTAATTTAACTATGGTTAATTTAATTCAATCCGTTTCATCATTCTATAGATGAGCGTGGCATCGTGATGGGCGAATTTGGTTTCATCACCGCTGATGGCATTTACCACGTAACAGTCTATGCGACAGATGAGGAAGGCAAATTTCGCATATTAGCAATGCGTAGTTATCCCTACGAAGAGCATCCAAGTAAGTCGACATCTCAAATTACTTGTAAAAACAAATAAAACTTCTTTAATATATATTTTACAGAGACAATCGATATGATTGTACGACCAAAAGCCAAACCACCCGCAACACCAAAAATCACTGCGCCTCCACCAACGAGCACAACAACAGAACGTGCCAAACCGAAACCATTTGAAAAACATAATTTCAGCGTACAAGGTTGTTCGGGTTGTTTTATTAAAAATAATGCACCAACAACAACAAGAAAACCTGAAGATAAGAAATATGATATACGACCATTATCCAAACCGTTGGGTCCCGCCGTGGTTACACAAAATGGTAAGCAAATAATGGAAAAGGTTGCACCACAAATACTGCAAAAAGTAGAACAAATTACGAAAAAGCAGACGGCAACTTCAGGCGGTGGAAGCATGAAGGCACAAAAAGTATACACAACAACACAAAACACGCCTGCAGAAAGAGGAAATACACCTTTGATACAAAGCACACTTAAGAAATCACCACTCAAGAAACAAACAAAATTAAAAGCAACAACACAAAACACACTGGCCAACAACTTACCCCTCAGCACACAAACACATTTAAAAGCAACACTAACACCGTTTGATACACTTAGCAAAGACACAAACCAATTTAGTCCTTCCACAGTAGTTTTACAGAGAGCAAGTAAGTGCTTGAAAAGATACAGGAGCTTTTACCAATACACTATGTGTCAAAAGTAAAGCCACAAAAAATTATTTAAGTTTAGCTTTTAACCAGTTTAGACATGAATAATATACTTTCCTATTGTTGTACAACTTTTGAAGTTTCTCAGGAAAAATTTTCAATGCAAAATCTCCAGAGGCGGCATGGAAAAATGTAGTTTTGCGGTGAACTTTAGTTCTCGAGGTAATCAGGAAAAATTTTTTATTTTTTTTTCTTTCGTTTGCGGTACTATCCTAGCGATGTGAATTTGTTATCAAAAAATATAAAAAAATTAAACAAAAAACGTTTTCTGATAACCTGTTGATTTATGTGAGGAAGTAATGTTAAAATTTTCAAAAAGGACATGACCGAAGAGAACCCCACGTGTGGTTGCGGTTTTGATACGTAGTGTTCAAAAAGCTTTTATTATTTACAACAGACTTAACTGCAGCTTTTCTCAAAGGATATGCAATTTGTTATAATTTTGGTTCTTTTATAGGTCCACCAGTGCCTGGCAAGGCATTCAACAGCAACACAGCGAAGCCACCCCAAACAAACGCTTTCGCTGGTGCAAATACACCTAAAGCACCCGCAAACGGTAACTATAACAACATTACATTGAAAGCTAACCTCGTAACTATAATTATTGTATGGCAATAAAACTAAAATAACTTTCATGCTTTTCGTTTTAGCACCATCTGCCGGGCCAGCGAGCACAACAAACGGTATTGCAACCCCTAGAAAAGAGCTAACGGCACCTCAAGTTCCTGCTGGCAATGCTGGTGGTAGTGGTGGTGTTGGTGGTGGCTTTAACAGTGCTGGACAAGGTGGTGGTGGTGGTGGAAAAAGCAGTAGTGGTAATAGTTTTGTTGGCAAGAGTGGTAGCAGCACGCCCAGCGAAACGGGCGATTTGTACCGTTTCAAATATCTACTCGACTATAATGGTCATCGGGAGACAGGCGCTCGCAATGGCAATAAGGAAGGTAGTTATTATGCGATTGGCGATGACAATGTAGAGCGAACCATTGAATATATTGCCAATGAGTTTGGCTATCAACCGCGTGTACGTTTTCGCAAATTAGATGCGCCAGTGACGTCAAAAGAGAATACATTGAAAGATTACGAATTTGTGTGGTTCAAAGAGTAATAAAAGCTGCAGAAGGAAAATTTTGTAAATACATATTATTTTTAAATTATTTATTTGTTAAGATCAGGCGAGAAAAGAGAACGCACAAGCAATTTTCGAAAATTGTCCTACTTTATTCTCAAACCATGGCATACATATCTCTGGTATTAAGTCAAAAAGCCAAACTCAAGTTTAAAGCAAACGATGTTGCAACCACAACCATAGACACAAACCTTGATTTTAAATGAAATGGCATTTTCAGCATTTTAAAATTTAAATTTCGTCTTACACACAAATGTATTTTAAGTTGACGATGCTTAAGAGCCCATAAATTGAAAAATCGTGGAAAATCTGGGCATGACCTTCTTCTTCTTTTTATACGAAATTCTTTAATTTACTCAGTGCGGAATTTTTACTTATGTATTCCGAAGATAAATATTTTTACTTATTCCAAAGTTAAATATTTTCAAAAAAAATTAATAAAAAGTCAACGCAATTTTTTTTCGAATTTTGAAATCGTTTTATTTTTCAATTTCATCTTTAAATTTATTTTAATTTTTTAAATTATTTTTGCTTTTTAATTTATTTTGCTTACTTAGTCACACTAACGCTTACTTCTCATTACACATCGATCAATGAGAATTTAACACATTTACTTAAATTGTTTAAATTTTTAATTATTATTTTTTTGTTTGTTTTCTTTTTCTGAGTACCGTTAAAGTATGCACATCGAGATGAATTTAAAATTACATACATACTATAATAATTAATACTATTAATTTGTTAATATACATACAGACAATAAGAAATATGATTTCAAATTGTTTTTATTAATTTATTTTTTTTCGTTTTTGTTTTTGTTAAAATTTTATTTTGTGCCATTGTTTGCTTACGAAACACTGAGATTTCTATTTTATACAAAGATGCGCGTACATTTTTTGTTTCGAATACTTTACTCACTTGATTTATTTTTATTTTTATTTTTAACATTTACTTACTTTAACATTGACAAATACACATTAATTAAATTTAATGCAAATATATTTTAAAAGTTTTTAATTTATTTATTTAGCTGTTAATTTTAACTGCGCATACACACACACACATACAAAGGTAATTATACAACTAGCCATTTTTACTTTTTTTTATTTTTATTTCAATTTATCATACACTAAGATATGAACAGACATTTAAATACACACAGATATATAAATTTGTTTTCTTTTTTTTTCTATTGATTTTTTGCTTACATTTAGTGCATTACATTTGTGACTCATTAAAATCAATAAAACTCTTTAACTATATTTAGTTTTATACCATATATTAACTGTACATATTCGTCTATCACAGTCCACCATTTTAAGATAAACATGAAAAATATTTTATATAGAATATTTTTAATTTTTTTTTTTTTCTAATATTTTACGTAAACCTAACTAAAAACATTAAAGAAAGGAAAAACTGTAAAAATATGAATAGCCTGGGAGAAAGCCGCCATATTTAGAGTCTTATAGATATTCTTACATTTGTTTTGCGCTTCACGATTTTGTGGAGGCCTCTAATTCTTTATTTTGTTAGCTTTATCAATTCCCACTTACTTATGTCCGCTGGGGTGTGTATTAAAAATACTTTAGACTTTCGTTTTCGTCATCGGTTCAAACAACGGAAAACACGAATTGTCCCGATAATTTTTCTCTCGAATACTTCAAATGTGATATAACTTTTTTTGACGGTGTTCACGATTTAGCGTCATACATCAAGGCATTTTGCATAATGAAGGATAATGTAATAGGGTTGAAAATATCTACTAAATATACATATGATTATGATACGATCCAGCCAATTGAAATATATTAAAATGAAATATGTTTGAATGTTAAAGAATGGAGCTCACATCAAAGCAAGGTTCTTCGTGATAAATTAGATTGAGAAGATTATGAAAAAAGAAAGAGGTATGAGTAAATATCGGAGCAAGTAAAACTGATAAGGTCAGGAAGAGCGAAACTTTAGTTACAAAGTTCTCTATATCGACGGATAAGTGAAAGACCAAAATTTCTAAATATTTTTTTTTTTTGAAACAATTTACCACAGAGTTTTTTTTAAGAACGCGCTATCTGAACGAAAATTCAGGCATTGAGAGAAATAACAACAAAAGTAAGCAAGGATTAGTGATTGATCAAAACAGTGCGCTTTCATTGCTCACTGCCTCAAAAAAAACCTTTGAAGCGATGTACCCTGCCATCATCGAAACCGCTTTCATTTTGTTCAACCGCTGTATGTGTTTGTTATCCTTTTTCTCAAAAATTTCATGGAAAATGCAACACGTTTTGAGCTGTTTTGAAACATAGAGTTCTTCCGTTTAGCCATTGACATTTATAAGAAAATTTTAAACTTTCACATCGCACATATGTATATATTTACAATTTTTCATTTTGTATTAATGTGTTGAATTATCATAAACTTAAAATTAGCTATGCTTACAAATTTTCACTTAAAATCGTTATTAACCCAATAGTTTCTTAAAACTATTTTTTTATAATTCCTTTTTCTTTTTTAGTAAAACTTAGCACGAAAAAAATTGTGCAATCGATTTTAATAAACTAGTATTGCTGAAAATACACGAAGCACATACCAACATACATAAATATATACAAATACAATAAACATAAATGAAAGTGTCTAAATATTTACAAAAAAATTAAAGAAATGGTGTTATGAGGGGACGTTGGAGTTTATTAATAAAGTGGGAAAGATAGGGTTAAAGAGCGAAGGAAGGAGAGTGACAGAAAAGCTGGAAACGAGGGGGAGTTGGAGAGGCACAGGGAGTGGTGCTAGAGTAACTCTTAAGAAATTTTTTAAATAAAAAAATATTACTAAAAAGTTTAAAAAAGAATTTGTTTTTGTTGTGCTCTTTCTTAAAAGTATCTTACGTACTTAATTAATAACAAACATTTTAATTTATTTTACATTTAAATTAAATTCCTTTCTACTTTACAATGATTACATAATTTCTTTACCAGAAAAATAAATAAATTTCGTTATTATTGTTCGCAAGCACAAAAACATTCCTACATTCATACAAAGCTGATGACTCTTAAAATATTTATTTCTTACTCTTTTTTTATTTCACTATCGTTGATTTTTACATTCACCGTTATACGCTAACCTAACCATGAACAATTTGTGTTTTTGTACTCAAAATGAATGCAAAATGGTGTGCTGCTATGTGAGTAAGCGCCCTCTGTCTCCAGCGCACGCTATACAAATGCGCGAATAAAATGGGTTTGATACAACTCCCCTCAATTCATGCATTGTTTTTGTTATTGTAGTACAGGCATAATGGTTGACTGGCTGGCTGGCTATTCCCTGCGATTCAGCACGCTTCCATACACACACATTTGGCTCATCTTTATGCAAAATTGTCAACATTGAAATGGCATCATTTCAATATCGACGGTAAGCCTGTATTCATTAATCGATTGCCAACAACAAGTGAGTTAATATTACCACCCCCCATACCCATACCCATACCAACGCCTACGCCAACACCAACGCCCACACCTAAGCTACCCAAACTGCCAAAGCCACTGCTAGCGCCAACGCCATGTGTTGGTGCTGCTGTTAGGGTTGCCGTGGCTAAATTTAAATTATTACCACTACTACCAATGCCACCAATAACACTATTATGATGATGATGGTGATGATGATGATGATGGTTGTGTTGATTTGTACCACCACTACCACTTGAACTGCCACTTGAGCCGCTGCTGCCCAATGAGAGACTGCTGGCACCACTACCAAATGCGCTTAGACCACTACCACTGCCGCCAACACCACCAACACCACCACCACCACTGGCACACTCCATTGTCATGCCCATTGCAGTGAGACCGAGACCCGCATGTACGCCACCACCAAGACTATTGCTGCTACCACTACCCAGACCACTGCCAACGCCAACGCCGCTGCCGCCACTTCTGCTACTGCCGCTACTGTGAATACTACCGCTGCCTGCACCACCACTGCCATGACCACCGCTACCCACTGAGGTGAGGCAGTGCAATGTGGCGGCAGCATTGAGCGCAGCTGCACTGCTATTGCTACTGCTACCGCCACTGCCACTACCGCTGCTAATACCAACGCCGATGCCACTACCTCCAACACCACCACCACCACCACCACCCATTGAACCAATACTGTTAGCTGCGGCGGCTGCATGCGCGGCATGAGCAGCATGTGCACTGCTACCGCTGACGATGGCGTTGCTCTCATATTAGAAGCCACCGCCGGACGATGATGGTCATGCATAATGCGGATATGAGCTAAGATGAGGCGCAACGTGAGATGGTGTCACATGGCCCATCGAATGTGGTTGATAGAGATTCGTGGTTGGATTGCCCCAATTACCCCACGAGGCGGCCGATGGGAATAACGAAGCTGTAACGAGCAAGAAAAAGAAGAGAAAAATTATGAAAAAGGAAAGTTTTAAGTTAGTTAGGGAACTGAATTTTTTTTCGTAAGCACTAAGCGACTAGTGAATAAAATAATAAGACAAAAAATTATGTTTAAATTTGAAATTTTGCTTTCAAATCAAATGTCGAAAGATTTATTGCAAACAAAATTATAAACGCTTCTGATTTTTTTGCTTGCGATTTTTCTTTGCTTTCAATAAAAAAAAATTCTTTAAACACCCAGAACCAACTTTAGCTTTCATCGACATGACAAATAAAAAACGCCCAGAACTAACATAAAAAGGCTATAAAAACATTGCACGTTTTAGAAATGAAAATCAAATTGAAATCAAATAGAAAAACAAATGCTTTAAAATACCTGATGACGATGTCATACCATGGTGGGGACTCATGAATGAGCTCAGCTTGGCGCTATGATGATATGGTGTCATAAACAAGTCGCTTTGGTACTTGTAGGTGGGATCGCTGGCGGCGGGTTGTGTAGCTGCGGCCAAACCTTGGAAATCGAACTTGTACGCATAACGTTTGCCATGCACTTTGGTCATTATATTCTTGTCATAGTAATATCTGTTGGAATAAATAAATAAAGTGATAAAAAATTATAAATAAATAAATTTTGTTCCTACGTTATATGCAAGAAATCACTCAACACCTTCGACCAAAAAAATTCTAAAAATTCGGCGAAATTTTTTAGCGGGTTCGAACTTGCAGATTATTGCACTAAAATTGATTGGGCTATAAAACTGCATACTCAAAAATTTTCCAGAAATTCGGTGATATATAAAACTCTCTCGATTTCTCCCTTCATTGAAAATGCAACTGCATACTAAACGTGCGAAAGTTAAACAATGTTCCCTCAAAACTTTTCAAAATATCTAATTAATTAAAAATTGGTAATAAAAATCTGATATTACCAAATAGCGTACACATTAAACCGTTTAAGTAAATTTGGTCTTTAATTCACATTATTACATCAAACATATGCAGTTATTTGCTTATGCCCGTGTTGTATTTGGTTGAAAGAAACATGCAGAGACAAACCTGACCCAAAGAAACATCGCTGCATAAATACAAAAGTCAAATGTAACCCTCTTGCATAAATATTTTTCACATTGTATTTTATTGTTGTTTTTGTTGTGCAACATTCGTTCATTGTCATTTATTTATTTGACTTTTTCTGAAGTAATTAAATCGCCGAGATTACTACTGTGCTCACACAAACACACTCACACTCACACTTTAATATTTTTGTACAATAACAAAATCACACCCACACTCACATTTCTATTTGCTCTGTAAATATTGTTTTTGTAAATACGAAATGTAATAAAAATCGCCTGTAATTGCTAGAGGGTGTTACAATGCAATCAAATTACGTTTGTATGTTTGTATGTGGCAGAGCAATATAGAAATCAGAAAAACCAATTTTCTTTTTGATTTGCATTTAACCATCAAATGGAATTGTTGGAATGATTGCATAATCGTTAACTTGTTGAACAATCGGCAAAACTAGTTGGGAGAAATTATAAGCTGGGCATATTTTTCAATTCCGTGGCAAAAACTCTCCTCAAGTCTATTAGTTTTATGTTAACAATCCCAGAATTTGAACCTCGCAACTTCAGTACAGTATACTAGCACAAATTTCTCCGACTGCACGAACCTTTGCCCTTATTAATTTTTTTCTTATAAAATTCTTCAACTTCAACGAAATCTCCATCGGATTAGGGGGCTTAGAACGGTCCAATAAGTTATAGCCGCTGAAGTCGGGTTAGTACCCGTTGGTTCTAATGCTGGAGCTTATTGGATTCATTCCGTCAACGATCTGTCGTTTTAGCTATTTATTTTAATCGCTCGCCCTCTTATTTTCCTTGTGCTATTTTTCTTACTTCAATTCCTCCTCTTCATAAGCATACTTCTCTTCCTACCTTTTCTTTCATCTTAAATTTCCAGGTCCTCTTGGCTCTTCTGTTGGGCTTACTCGTTATTTTCTTTTACACTGTATACCTTCCCGATTTCTTTCTATTTTTTAGCTTTTATTTTACCCCTTATTTAACCATAGCGTTCTTTTATTCCTTTCTTTCCTATTTCACTTTCTCTTATTCTTACACTTCATTCTTTTTGTTCGTCGATTTTAACTTTTATATTGCATTTCCTTCCACTTTTCCCTCCTTTCCAGCTCATCTCACACCTTCCCTTTTTGTATTTCTTCTTTTCCACTTCTTTTTGTTCTTTCTCTGCCCCTCTTATTTACTCCGTTCCTTTTCAATTTCTTTCGATTTCCCTTTCTTTTCTCTTTCCCTTTACAATTCCCATTTTCTTTCGATATCTCTTTCACTCTCAATGCTCCTTCCCAATTTACTTTTGTGTATCTATCTCTTTCTTCATATTTTCTTCTTATTCCTTATTCCGCAATGTTTCCTTTCATGATATCTGTCTTTTCGAATCGTGGAACAGAAAAGCATTTCCTAACTTGATGAAATACAATTTTTAAGTATAAAATACTATGAGAGACCCTTTTAGGGTTTAAAACAGGCTTTCCGAACTTATATTTCTGCTCAGCCGAATTACCAAAAATTATTAAAAATTAGGTTCAGAGTGCTATTCTACAACTTAAGAGCTCAAGATTTTTACCACAAAAACAACATTAAGATAAAACCATTCCAGCACCGAAACTGAAAATGAAAAGGCTGAATAATTACCACGGTGAGTAGCATTCGTTCGCGAACAAAGCGCATCCAACAATAAACGATGGCACAAAAACTATGGAAAATGAATGAGACAAAATAGAATGGCGAAACGAATGCATTTTCATGAATAAAGGGAAACGTTGCAAATTGAAAGGTCTGACAAACAATTCGGAGCACAAAATGCAACACAAACCAGTGGAGGAGCGATGACAACAAAAACAACACAAAACAGCAATGGCGTTTCGAACTTCAATCGAGTGGGACGGCCATTGAATGGACAACAAAGCAACGAACAATTGAAGAGTTGGCAATCATGCTTTTTTTTTAGGTAAAAATGTTAACGAAAATAAAAATCAAAAACAAAAAGCTATATGTTCGTTTGTCTATTTGTAGAGTTTCGTTGGCTGCAAGTTGATTGCTTCAATACTTTATAACGAATACTTTTATAATTGTATATGTGTGGGGAGGAGGAGGGAGAGAGTCAACTTCCGGTCGAAATGAATGAGCAAAATACTGGCAGTCAAGCAGTCAACCCTGAAAGCAAACGTTACACTCGTTATTTGTAAAAAAAACAACAACAATCAAAAATAATAATAATAGTAAAAGAATTCTGTCAATATTGTCGAAAACGAAGGAATTCCAATACTTGGATAATTGTGTTTTTTGTTGTTTTTTTTGGTCCTGTTTTTATTAGCAACCGTCTATAGCAATTGGGACGAATTTAATTTCAGAGTTAAAGTAACTTTTTGTTTTTTGCAAATTTCTTCAACAGCCTCCACAGGCGGCGGTCTTGCTGCCTTACTTGAAAATAATTCTTTTTTTCTTTTGTTTTTTTTTTGTTGTCAATGTGCAAGAAAAGTAATAAAAGTTGGTGAGCGCATCCTTTGTCATTTTATTGAGATGAGGACAATAAAAGAACAATGCAACGCGAAAAGTAGCATAAAGTAATTAAGAAAAATAAGAATAATGGTTGTAAAATGATAGTTAACAAGTGAAAACAAAACATGGCACAGTGCTCATTATGACATATTAAATTAATGAGGTTTCAAATGATATACAAAAAAGATATAAAATTACTTTTTTTTATTATTTTATTATGCTGACGTATTTTTACTTATAAAGCCATTGACAGTTCGATTTCAAATGTCAAATGTCTGTCTGTCTGTATGTTTGTGCGCGGATCACTCGAAAACTGCTTAACGGAATTTAATGGAACTTTCACAGTTGTATTACTAGACCTTTTACTTAAAATCTAAGATATCATTTGATCCAATAACTCGGCTAGTTTCGGGATATATTTCGAGTAGTGGACCAAGGTGACCCAAAATGTGTTTAGTGCAATATGGGTATCTCACGAAAGGTAATAGTGAGTACTGCCATAAGCAATGTAATTAACTTTCATATTTTGTCTGAAATGGAATATATTTAATGATTGAAACCTGACTCAATCTATTATTATTTCTAAGACGCATCGGGGCTTACTAGTCTTTAATATTTGCACAAAATCATTGAAATCAATATCCATTGACCAATTCCACAGCCAATTTGTTAAGTAAACAAGCAAATAACATAAACTTGCGCATTCCCTTAAAAGCATTTCAAATACAAAAATCTTACCCAATTTACCCCTTTTAGAGTATCTTTCCGAAAAGAAAAAGCTCAAAAAAAAAATGCTACCAATTGTGCTGTCATTTGCAATCAGTAAAAAAGTGAAGCGCAATCATACACACTTAAGCTGTGATTGCCACACAAAATTGCATACAGTCAGCATGCACACACACACACACACTCAACCCAAACCAACAACAACAAGAGCAAAATATAAAGTGAAAGTCCTTGCTGTTATTGTTGTCATTTCTGATGTGCAAATACGCAAATAAGCCAAAGTGGGACGCCTCTGAAATTTCTGCCAATTCAAGTAGAAAAGTGCCCGAGAAAGGATGTGCGAAAAAAAAACGGCATGCGAAATAATGTTTGAAAAGGGAATTATCGTAACTTTAAAGCCAATTTGGTAGCTGTGGGTTTTTTTCTTTTTGCGCTTTTCTGCAGTCAATTTTGCTCTTTTTTTCTTTCTTTTCCGTACTTAACAGAGCAACAACAACCACACGAGCATTGTCAATAATGTATGCAAATGTTTTAAAATGAAATTGTTGCTGCCAATGATTTTCACAATCAACAATCACTTTGATGTCGGAGTCGATACCGTCACAGACACCAATGCCAACAACAAGGATGCGCCGACAACAACACGTTAATGGTAATAATGTTGCTGTTGCTGATTACTTTCGGCGCATTTGATATATGAAGACTGTCATATGTATATGCAAGTAATGTAGCTGCATATGTGGGCATTTATAAAAATGTGCAGTGTTGTGCAATAAAATAGCATACTTTTTTTCTAATTTCAAAATCCAAAGGAACTCCTCAAAAAGCTTCTATTTTTAATTTCTTCTTTTCTATGTACATACAAGGACTTTTATAAAAATTTACAGTGTTGTGCAATAAAATGGCATAATTTTTTTTCTTCTAATTTCTAAATCCAAAGGAACTCTTCAAAAAGCGTTTATTTTAAATTTCTTCTTTTTTTGTACATACGAGGACATTTATAAAAATTTACAGTATTGTTTAATTAAAAAGCATACTTTTTTTCTAATTTCAAAATCCAATGGAAGGCTTCAAAATACATTTATTTTTTTATTTCTATTTTCCTATGTACATACAAGGACATTTATAAAAATACACAGTGTTGTGCAATAAAATATCATAGTTTTTTCAAGTCAAAGTATTCAATGTTTTGCACAACACTGTAGTTATGAGGCCAAATTTGAATCACTGTCATATCCATGCATTGCTGTGTGCTTAAGTAAGAAGCATATGTGAAGGAGGTGATTGAGACACTAATGCATCTACCCATCTAAATAAGAGGAAGAGTGTGAGTTGAGACACTCAATTTAACTTTGATGTTTACTAAGAAACCCAAACCAACTTCATTTGCTTGATATGCATAGAGTGTACGAGTGTACCTAACGTTACCCTAAAGCGCCCTAAAGTATGCTTTGATTTTTATTTTCTCCGCATCATACGAAATTAACCATTCAAGCAAATACTTGTCAATTGTTGTTGTTGGTGTCTTATCTTAAATTACATCCTTCGCTATAAATGAGTATGTATGTGTATGTGTGTAGCAAAAGTGTCTGTGATTAACACTAGCAAAATCAACACAAAAGCAACAACAAACAAAAGCTTTAGCAGTCGTCAACAACTTTAGCTCAGAGCATCCTTTCGAGTAAATAAAAAAGGCGTCAAAGTGTCTGGTTGTTGCCTTAATGCCTCATTTGAGTTGTTTAGTCATGTGTTAATGTTTGACATTAACCCTTGAATTGAGGCTGCCCGCTGAGAGGGGGAAAAACATATCTTTGCATGTCCGTGTATGTATCTCGGTTTGTTTGTTTTTATGGTTTTGTTTGATTATTGGACACTTGAATCTGTCATTAAATGGCTTACTTTAATCCTTTTTTCCCTCTTGTTTTCCTGTTGTTGTTTATTTACCAATCAATCTTTCACTGCGGGGTAATATTAGCAGAGTTTTACGTACCCAATTTTTGATTTTCTTTATAAAAAGTTTAAATAAGCCAGCTGATCTTTGATATAGCCATCGTTTCGTTAGTTTGCAGATTTTTTTGTTTGTTTACAATTTTACCCAAATATTTACGTGAAACAAAAGCTTAACATATTATGTTGCTTCCAAGAATAGTTTTAGCTTTGCAAGAGCTGAGGTTATTGTGATAAACTCTCGATATAATATTTCGCTAGACTGTCAAAGGTAGAGATAAAGATAAATGAGAATAACCAAAGCGACAAAAGCTCACTAAAGAATGAACTTGCTTCAAAGTCTAAAAATCCTAAAGCACACCGTACTTTCGAAATGCAATTAAGACGCACAGTGGGCATTTAGGAAACAGTACAAGTTACAAATTATTTTGAAAAGTGGTTGTTGTTATTTTATTTGCCCTTGTTTGGCCTTTTATCAATGAAACACCACAATTTTTGATTTAGTTGTCGATTTCAATTCCTAAAAAATATTGTGATGTTGGATTGGATTTGTGCTGGGAGAAAAATTGTTTGTTCAGGATATTGTTAGGTATATTAGGTAGTAAGATATGTGTATCTACATACGTGCATGTGGTAAATGCCCTCATTGGCATTGTTAATGCAATTCTGAATATGAGAAGAAAGTTAACATATGATGGCTGTAATCTCAAAAATATAACAAATACAAAAATTGATAAGGCGGGGCAGCACTTTAATAGCAATTTCGCCGTTAAACTCCCCAAAAAGCTTTACCAATAAAAAATTGATTTATTTGGGTAGAAAAAGCAATTTTCACAAGCATTTTTCTAGATTTATCATCAATATTTTTTTTTTGAATTTTTTTTTTTTGTTGTAAAAGAGAGCAAAAAACTATTGAATTTTTCCACGCGACCTACCCAAAATCAATCGCACTAATCAATGTTCAATTATCCAGATAAATGTTGATAAATTGAGCACATGTTAGCATTTTGTGAAAACTAATAATAGAGCAACAACAAACAGTTTAACTACATACATATTTATAAACACAAAGTATGGGAAAAGTAAAAAGGTAGAAAAGTAAATAGCGTAGAACACGTCTATTTCATATGGTTCATGCTCAAAGACGACGTAATTCACTTAAATATTCCAATCACAAAAACATTGATTATAAGAATGTGGCTCATCATCAAGTGCCCTAATGACCAACCTTAATAGAGTGGTTGAAGCTTAGCTCTATACTCATTACCCACTGCAATGCTAATAGTTGCACGCTATGTGGCCACTTGTGCGCCGCAGCGATTGCTAATTAAGCACCAAAATGACATTCAAAGAAAAGGGAGTGGGGTGAATATAAATACCCTGCAGGGAAGCAATACTACTAGTAAGATAAATACTGGTTGACAACTAAATTTATTCACTAAAATGAAACTAGTACGAAAAAGTTGAAATTTGTACCAAGTGAGATTGCAAAGTTTATGGATTACTTGAGTAGGGTTTCGGGTTTTCTGTTCTTCCAGATGTGCTGATTACTTATCCAGATAAAACAGGGCTACACTTTTTTGATGTAAATACGTTAACATTATAAAAAAAAATTAAAAAAAATTATTTTACAACCAATTTTTTTTTTGTCTACTGGGTATGTTTAAATAACACATTCACATAAGAACTACCCCTCTGTTAGATCAAGAACAATCAACAAAGCATTAACATTAAATTCGTTGTACTTAAACCACAATAACAACTGTCTTTTTTTAACGTGGCGCATCCTTCGTACTTGCGTTTGTCATACATAAATAGGATTAGTCACAGATGATTGTTGAGGCTTTGTGTTTTATGAAGGATGAACGAACGAAACTTCAGCGATGAAGAATCAGCCACCAATATAAAAAGGTGGGTTGTCTTCTTATGTTTATCAAGCTATATTTATGTGCAAAATTTTTATATCTCAGCGTAAGATCTAGTTTCAGCTCTACAAACCATGCAAAAATAAGAACTTTTATTCATTTCTTTTCAAACCTGGAAGCAAATTAATGCTAGAACAACTTAATTTGAAAATATGTAGTTTCTTTTTCATTTCCACGTATAATGAATTTGAGTGTACTTCCTCAACAGCGAATCTCTCCCCGAAATTGAATTTAGTCTCTCCCCAAACAATGTTTTTTGAAATATTACATACTATCGCTCGTACTTTGTATGCTTATTTTCCTCAACGTCATTCATGACCAAAAGTTAATTGTTCTCTATTATAATTTAATCTTATTGTTATTGTTCATTCAACTCACCTTAACGCACGACTCAGCTTATCATAATTCATATTCGGTTTTGATTTACGTTCACCCCAACGTCTGGCAACCTCATCCGGATCGGTTAATTTGAATTCACCATTCGTTCCTTCCCAGGTAATATAAGCCGCATTTGATGAATCGGAAAGTAATTCTAACAAAAATTGCCATAATTGTATTTGTCCTGAACCTGATTGGGAAAAATACAAAAAAAGCAAAAAATGAGACATGAAATTTGATATTTATGTATGCAGGTCTATTACTACAACTTAAGCTTATTATTTTAATAAAAACTTTTAGCAATAATTTTTGTTTTTTGTTTGGTTTTTCATGCCATCTAAAAATTTTATGCTACTACTATACTTCAGCCTGGCAACGTTTCTTATTCGCTGAAAGCCAACAGCTATTAACAAAGAATTAGCATTTTTCGCCTACTTCTTCTAGCATTTACTTTTTGCATGCTAGCTCAGCATAAACCATTTCCGTTTCCACCAACTAATGTTTTTGCTGTAATTTAGTTATTTTTTATTCATGTTCAAAAGGATTTCGGAAATCCTTTATTTAACGTGCATATACATAACATTATAGAAGTCTGACGATTCGAGAAATAGATCAAGCATAAGCGGTGATGAATAAAAAAATTAAGGAAGCCTAGGGTGTCGAATTTTATTTTTTTGTTTTATTTTATTTCATTTTTTTTTAATTTTTTTTTATTCTATTTTATTTTATTTTATGTTATTTTATTTTATTTTATTTTATTTTATTTTATTTTATTTTATTTTATGTTATTTTATTTTATTTTATTTTATTTTATTTTATTTTATTTTATTTTATTTTATTTTATTTTATTTTATTTTATTTTATTTCTTTTTATTTTATTTTATTATATTTTTGTTAATTCCATTTCTTTTCATTTTATACAGCTACTTTTACCTCTGCATTCATGAGAGGCAATTATGAACTCAATTTGTGTCAATGATTTAAATTCATGATTTTAGAAAATTCTATTGGACCCACCCCACGAACATAAATTATCCACTGACTTTTTACCAAAAAGGATATAAAAAAAAAAAAACAAATTAAAACAAGCCCTATGTACGATATTAATAACTACCTCTAAAATAAATAGCATACCTACACAAATCACAAAATTTCTTTTACAATAATTGCACTTTATTTGACTTGCATGTGCTAATGCAACATTTCCTGCAATTTCTTTTGGTTTTTCCTTTCTTTGATGACTTTTTTCGGTTTGCTTTTGCCTAAAACATCAAAGCGTATATTAAAATGTCAACCTTTCCTCTCAAACTTACTCAACACTTTTGCAGCGGAAAATAATTTTGCAATAGAAATTCGTGCGCTAATATTTTAATTACCCCCAAGTCAGGCTATAACGTGACATGAGCGCATACATAAATGGCTCATATGTACAATCATACGTGAACTTACCTAGAAAGCGGTTGATATTCACAAAAATGCATCTACATACATACAATTTGAACTGGTTCGGAACTAACAAAATATACGAGCTAGATATGAACTGTAAATTTTTCAAAAGCTTTGAACTAGTAGTTGTTCTGAATGCACTACAATGCACCCTAGATTAGTACTATAGTTATTCCCTACAGGGGTGGTACTCTTAAAATGGCTGAGGTCATAGTTGGGGTCATAAATTGCATCAACACTTTGAGGCCCTAAAAACGTTTGTGACTGCCTTTTCGGTTCAAAGGCGCTTTTTGAAGTGGCTCAGAGCTTTCACTTTGAGCAAGAATTTATGTTTGTGCTAATTTTGTTTTAGTTTGAGCCAACTCTGCGGACTAGCGTTATGTCAAAGAGGTTGCTCAGTACAAACACATAGATACAAATGTTTTTACGGCTATTTACTTTAATTTCAAAGTACTTTGTTTCCACAAAAGTAAGTGCATTTATAGCAAATTGTAAGAATGCTTCAGTAATTAAAAAACGGAACTAATTAGTAGGATTAGTTTTACTTTGATTTGTAAATAACTAGTTGTATTTAAAAAAAATATGATTTGCTTTGAATTTGAATTTGAGCCAGATACTCGTGAAAGGTATAGGCGCTAGTAATTTATATAGTAACAAGAACTGCTAAATAATGATTAAAGAAAATTGTTTAATGACTAATTAACAGTAGCCGCAACATTTGAATGATTCGATGATTAAAAATGTCTGATCATTTTTGATTATTTCTGCATTTTGATTATTGATTAATGTTAATTAATATAGATTATTTTTAACTATATGAGTTTGGAGATGATAATAATTGAAAATGGTCAAATAATTGGAATTAAATTAAAATTAGTTTTTTGATTAATTTTAATTGTTTGATTAATTGTAATTACTTCATTGTTTTTAACCATTTGCTTGTTTTAAATTTAAAATAATGGATCATTTCTTCAATTATTTTTGATTATTTTTTAAATTAATTAATTATTTAATACTTTCCGATTAATAATCACAAAATTAATTAATCATTATCAATGTTTATGGGAAATTTAAAACGTCTGGTAGTACGAGTAAGGGTACCGAAATTTTTCTCTCACAATTGTTTAGTTTTTTTAGACTATTTTAAATGAAATAAAATGAAATGAAATGAAATGAAAATGAAATGAAAGTGTGCTAAAAATACCAAAACCTTTGTATCCTAAGAACGCTCTCTAGTACCATATCAAGTTCCAAATCCCTTTACAGAAAACATTTTCAAATCCACCAGCACATCCTTAAAGTCATAAACATTCACTGCTTTGTTGATCCCTCTGTTCTATGAATAGATTTTTTATTCTTCTCCGTTTAGTCATCTCGTATCATGATTTGCAATTAACGCAATATTCATGATGTTGTTTGGCATTATCACACATGAGTGGTGTTAAAAAGGCATGAAAGACTTAACAACAAGAGTGAATATTCAGCGATATTTATGTGTTTATGTGTGCGTATATTTTTTTATGTTCAATGAGCACACCCACACAGAATAGACAATACAAGATTTACACCACAATCCACTTTCTTTTATGCTCTGCCCTTAATGTTGATGACTTTCGGAGCCATGTAAAATATTCATCCCTTAGTACTGCGCATACGCAATGCAAAATGAGGATATGACTTGTAGGGAAAATTTCAGAGTTAGGAAGGAAAAACGGGCAAAAAAGGTTTTTCTCCTGAATTTTAGTTACGAGATCAACAAATATTTTTACACAGCATTCTGGAATACTTTTTAAAAAAGTAATTCAGTTAATCCTCATATACTTCTGATTTTCGTCTGAAATTTAATTTTCCTCTCGAATCCAATAATGGACATGTTATCTTAAAATATTCCTACAGGCCATTATCACGAGAAAATGGCTACACATTTAATTTGATATGCTTTTTATCGCTACAAAACACCTAATTTCCAAATGATTAAGCGATTTTTGATTGCGCATACTTTAAAGGGCTTTGCGTAAATAATTATTGGTATTCTGCAACATTGCTCTCAAATACCTTTAAGCTCATTCGTTGTTGCAACCTTTCCACAACTACTACTAAATTACTGTCTGGGCAGATGCAAAAACTGTTCTGTTAGAAAATTTCACAATTTGCACAGAAAATTTCATAACTTTCGCACTCTGAACCAATGAAAGTTTTCAAATTGAAGAGTGTAGTTTGAAGAATTGGTTTCGTAAACGAGGTTTATGTGGAAACATCTGAAGAATGTTCTGTATCAGAACACTTTTATAGAAAATGGTATATACCAAAGAATTACTAACTAACAGTACTAGCCTACACTAAGGAAATTGCAATTGCGATTAGTAATTTAAGCCTTAGTTGGTTTTTGAGAGATGTCCAAGTACATATGTACATATGTATGTATATTATTATGTGCGCCATCTAGCGCAATTTCGTTGAACAAATGCGAAATTAATACGTCATCGGCGAGTAAAAATTCGATCAGAGTATTCCTAATATCAAACTACGAAATATTACCTTATTAAATCCAAAAAAAAAGTTAAAAATATTCAAAATATGGTTTGTTGCTTTTGTTTTTTTATCATAAAAAATATTATTTTTTTTTTTTATTTTAATGGTAGATAATCAATTTTAAAAATTATATTTAATTGGAAGATCAATGTATTAATAATCCTTATTCTAACTTAATAGTCCCCGTAAAGGAAACCAATTCTTTTTTGGGCTTCCGATCTTTCGTTGCAACTTTCATTCGCTTTGGAGTCTGGTTTTTCCTTTACCATTCGTTTTGATTTGTAGTGCTACCATTTATAAATCGCTAGAAATTGTTCAACATTTCTTATTTTTTTATTGAAATACCAACTTTTTAGGTTAAGGCACCAACAATCGATGACAACGGTGATACCTGAAATGTTCGCGCTATACAGGAAAATTCCCCAACAAGTCACTCAGTTTATTATTTTTCAAAAAAGGAACTTTATCTACTATACCATTCCTGCTCCCTTTAAATTGAATACAAGAGTAGAAAAAAATCAAAAACAAAATAAAAAAACTAGCCTAAAATGTAAGTATCCGCTTACGTCGTAAGTAACGCCCATAATTTCTTTATCTTAGGCATTCACTTAGTTTGATATGTATGTAGCACATACAAAAATAAAATAAAAATATTTATGTGTTCACTAAGGTAAAAAATAAAGTAAAAAATACTTAGTTTAATATATCACAAAGGTAAATCTGAACAAAAGCAAGTTGCAATAATTTTCATGTTGCATGCTTAAGTGCATTTAAGTTTAATTTCAAACTGCAACTAGCAGAACGACAACTTTAGCTAAAGGCAAACGCCAAAACGCCTAACGCCATATGACCTAAGCAAGTGGCAAAAGCCACGAATAGCAAACCCGAACCGGACTTTCGGTAACAAAGCGGTTCCGTGTAAAAAGGAAGCTATAATTAATCAAAAACAGCATTTTTGCCACCATCAGAACGAAAGCGCACGGCACTTCAACTCCGCAGCTGAGAATGAGTTTTCACAATATATTTTCATGATTATTTTTTTTAATTTTTTTATTTTTTGCTTCCAACTACTATTTTATGTAGAATGACTTTTAAAAAGAGTAAAACTTGAAACAAAAAATAAACAAACAAAAAAAAATTATTCAAAGCAACTTGTAGTTCTGCTGAAGGAAGGAATGGCTCATGAGGCAAGGTAAGTCACTTAAACTTTGAGTGGGCAAGAAGTAGTAAACTCATGCCAATGTGTGTATGTATGTATGTACAAGAAATGTTATTCTAAAATGAACTCTTCAAGAACCCACTTCAACTTAAAGAAACAACGACACGAAACGTAGTGTAGTTAACACGAAAAAGAAAATTGAAAGCGAACAAACATAAAAGACGAAATCGCGACATGACCACCCACTCAGGCTGGTTTTTTTGTTTCCGCAACGCCAAGACAGACTGTATGTAGATTCAATGGCTTACTAACATGAAACAACTGCAAACCAAATGGAAAAATTGCAAAATGGGCGGGTTCAAGTTAAGGCAAAACATGGATGAAGAGGAACCAATTAACTAGTTCTTAACTGTTTCAAAACTAGTTGGGGTTCCGAACTTGGCTACTTAAATCTCAACTATTTACACTAAGAGTGACGAGTGCTATATAGTACCTAGTGAGAGTTCTTAGGTCAAAAATGGTTCTTGTAGGAAGGAAGCTGGAAAGCTGGGCTGTCGACAAGCGCTGGGACCATTTGGGGAAGGACTTTTTTGACAAAATTTATTGATATATTTCTTTTTTTTTGTCTAATTAAAGGTATATCATCATTAACCTCGGAAGAGATTTTTGTGACGAGCTTCTGTTCCAATCACTTGATAGAATTCTAGTCCTTTTCAAACTAGTTTTTGTTTTGCTGCTTTGCGGCTCACACGCTTACGCTAAACCACAAATACATGCAGACGCATCGAGCGCTTCTCACATGGTCACAATTTGACTGTCGCGCCGGAAAATGGTGGGCGCGATAGGACATTTTTATGCTAATTCCGTTTTGTGGCGGGAAGAGAAGTTTTTTACAACGATTTTACAAACACAACAAAATGGCGTTTTCTACATTTTACGAGTACTTGCTTGGTGAAAGTATGGATTTTTCGTGCACAAGCTGACATACACGCATACGTAAGCCCATAGCCGTATATCTATACATATACACATATACAATTCAAGGTACATACACACATACTATACAGGTTTGTGCATGTTTATGTGTAATGATTTTCAGTCAGTTAACTTGTTTAGCGTCGACGCCAAAGCTTTTTCTCAGTAGGTTGGTTAGGCGGTTGGGGGTCAGCCATTTGCAGTTGTGGTTCATGGTTGTAAAGGTTATGCAAAATAAGGTCAACATATGCCAAGCAGTCAGCCAGGTTATTTTCTTACCTATAAATATTATTTTATTTTTGTTTGTTTGGCTTTTTTTGTTTTTGTCGACTGTTGGGTGAAAAAAAACAAATAAAAGTGGGGCATTTGAGGTCTTTTTTTTTTTTTTGGTATGTTTAAATTTAAAAGCTTTTTTTAACTCTTTTCTGGTTGACCACTTCATTTTGGCTATGGATGGCTGTGGAATATCTACTCTATAAAATTTATTTATATTCTTTTTTTCACAAAAAATACAACAGTGGCAACCCTTAGTACTTCAGACCTCCAGTGTTCTTTTTTAGTTAGTTTTCGTTATTAGATCGATTCGATATTTCGATTTCCTTTTTTTTAGTTCTGGTGTCTATTTTTTAGATCGAGTCTCGATTTTTACATTGATTTTTCTATTTATAGTTTCCTTTTTTTAGTTCGGGTTTCTGTTTTTTTTACATCGAGTCTCGACTTTTATGTTGACTTTTAGGTTGAGTCCCTATTTCTATTTACTTTTTAGTACGAGTCTCTATTTACATATACTTCTTTTTTTAATTCGGGTGTTTATTATTTTAAGATCGAGTCTCGATTTTTATACCCAGCGTACTAGTACTAGTACAAGGGTATATTAATTTTGTCCACATAACGGTACTATGTAACGGCACAAAATAATCGAGTTAGATATAGAGTTCCATATATGAAAGTTCTTAGGTTGAAAAGAGGAATTGATTAAGGCATGTCCGTCCGTCTGTCCGTCTGTCCGTCTGTCCGTCCGTGTACACGATAACTTGAGTAAAAATTGAGATATTTGCATGAAATTTTGCATACAGGTTACTTTCTGGCCAAGGTAGGTTGCTATTGAAAATGGGCGAAATCGGATGATAACCACGCCCCCTTTTTCGATATCGAAAATTTCGAAAAACGTATAAAACGGGTTAATTCAATATCAGAAGCAGCTACAATGATAAAATTTGCAATATGTATTGATTTATATGTTCTTAGGCGGATTTTACCAAATTTTTTGAAAAGGGGCGTGGCACCGCCCCCATATATTTGAAGAAATTTTAAAATTTTGACTCCTAATAACTTGAGAACAGTTTATGCTAGTATAACGAAATTTTGTAGAGGGCATACTATTGTTAAAATAAACGAAATCGCTTGTCGACCACGCCTACTTTTTTATAAAAGTTATATTGAAAGGAGGTGGAAATATTGAAAAGTCCATATCTAATTAACTGATACCGCTATAATAATATAATTTTGTACATACATCAATTTTCATATTCTTTACATTATTTTTGCAAAATTTTGGAAAGTGGGCGGGGCACCGCCCACTTATGAGTCAAGCAATTTTCAAATTCGACTGCTAATAACTTCAGAACGATCTGAGATAGGTTTACGAAACTAGGTTCCAGGTATGTTATGTTTATGTAGAGTACTACCACAGAAAATAAGAAAAATCGGTGAACGACCACGCCCCTTTTTGGACTAAAGTTCTCTAAACGAGAGTTAGGAAACCGGAATATGCAATATCTGTTTAACTGATACAGATATAATGCTAAAATTTAGTGCACTCATTCACCTGATGATGTTATTTGTGATGTTTAAAGGTTTTTTGGTAATATTTTGGAAAATGGGCGTGGCACCGCCCACAAGTGAATAAACAAAATATCAACATTTCACTATTAACAAGCCACTGTGAAAGTATCATAAAGATCTGCAATGAAAACTGATCTTCAATAGGGACAAACAACATAATAAAATCCGTGGGCGTGCCACCACCCACTTTTTTAAAATTATGTAAATATTGATTAATGGACACATATATCCGTACATCGAAAAATTTCACAAAATACGTTAAAAGTTATGGGCATGGCACGCCTTCTTTTCCAAAGTTATATATAGGACATGGTATAACCCTTGAAAAGATCGATTCAGTACTTTTGGCTCATGTAAGCGGTTAAAGCTTTATAAGCAAGGAGCGTGGCCGCTCCCACCAAATTCGCTATTGTTTAGGCTCGGCATAGATTGGTTTTTAAAATGGGCGAAATCGGATGAAAACCACGCCCCCTTTTTCTAAAAACTAACGCTGGGTATTTAATGTTCGGTTCACCCGAACTTAGACTTTCTTACTTGTTAAATTGTTTTTTAATTCGAGTCTCTATTTAGATTTCGTTTTTAGGTCGAGCTTCTCTTGCATTTCATTTTCAAGTTCTACTCTATAAAATTTATTTATATTCTTTTTTTCACAAAAAATACAACAGTGGCAACCCTTAGTACTTCAGACCTCCAGTGTTCTTTTTTAGTTAGTTTTCGTTATTAGATCGATTCGATATTTCGATTTCCTTTTTTTTAGTTCTGGTGTCTATTTTTTAGATCGAGTCTCGATTTTTACATTGATTTTTCTATTTATAGTTTCCTTTTTATACCTTTCATGAACATGAAATGGTATTATAACTTTGGTCCGATGTTTGTAAGTATGAGAAGAAGAAGAGATAGACCCACTATTAAGTATACCGAAATGATCAGGGCGATGAGGCGAGTTGATTTAGCCATGTCCGTCTGTCCGTCCGTCCGTCCGTCCGTCCGTCCGTCCGTCCGTCCGTCCGTCCGTCCGTCCGTCCGTCCGTCTGTTTGAACGCAAACTAGTCCCTCAGTTTTTGAGATATCTCGATGAAATTTTGCAAGCAGGTGCCATTTTGCATAGGATTAATCATTTGTCGGAGCCAGCAAGATCGGACCGATAGGAGGCATAGCTCCCATACAATCGATTGTTCCGATAAATGGGTTTTGTCCTATAACTCTTGCAATTCAAAAGCTAGGAACGTAAAATTTTGCAAGTTTAGTACAAATTGTATTTGCAACGTGTGTAGTGAAAATGACTCAGATCGGACCAACATGACATATAGCTCCCATATAATCTATAGTTTCGATAAATGGGTTTTGGGCTATAATTTTTGCAGTTAAAAAGCTAGGAACGTTAAACTTTGCACGTTTGCTACATATTATACATGTAACATATGTAGGCAAAATCAGCCAGATCGGACCAACATAACGTATAGCTCCCATACAATCGATTGTTCCGATAAGTGTGGTTTAGCATTCATGAAAGGTATAAAGCCTTCGGCACAGCCGAAGACAGCCCTTTCCTTACTTGTTTTAGTTCGGGTTTCTGTTTTTTTTACATCGAGTCTCGACTTTTATGTTGACTTTTAGGTTGAGTCCCTATTTCTATTTACTTTTTAGTACGAGTCTCTATTTACATATACTTCTTTTTTTAATTCGGGTGTTTATTATTTTAAGATCGAGTCTCGATTTTTATACCCAGCGTACTAGTACTAGTACAAGGGTATATTAATTTTGTCCACATAACGGTACTATGTAACGGCACAAAATAATCGAGTTAGATATAGAGTTCCATATATGAAAGTTCTTAGGTTGAAAAGAGGAATTGATTAAGGCATGTCCGTCCGTCTGTCCGTCTGTCCGTCTGTCCGTCCGTGTACACGATAACTTGAGTAAAAATTGAGATATTTGCATGAAATTTTGCATACAGGTTACTTTCTGGCCAAGGTAGGTTGCTATTGAAAATGGGCGAAATCGGATGATAACCACGCCCCCTTTTTCGATATCGAAAATTTCGAAAAACGTATAAAACGGGTTAATTCAATATCAGAAGCAGCTACAATGATAAAATTTGCAATATGTATTGATTTATATGTTCTTAGGCGGATTTTACCAAATTTTTTGAAAAGGGGCGTGGCACAGCCCCCATATATTTGAAGAAATTTTAAAATTTTGACTCCTAATAACTTGAGAACAGTTTATGCTAGTATAACGAAATTTTGTAGAGGGCATACTATTGTTGTGTTAAATTCAGATATAGAAAATAAACGAAATCGCTTGGCGACCACGCCTACTTTTTTATAAAAGTTATATTGAAAGGAGGTGGAAATATTGAAAAGTCCATATCTAATTAACTGATACCGCTATAATAATATAATTTTGTACATACATCAATTTTCATATTCTTTACATTATTTTTGCAAAATTTTGGAAAGTGGGCGGGGCACCGCCCACTTATGAGTCAAGCAATTTTCAAATTCGACTGCTAATAACTTCAGAACGATCTGAGATAGGTTTACGAAACTAGGTTCCAGGTATGTTATGTTTATGTAGAGTACTACCACAGAAAATAAGAAAAATCGGTGAACGACCACGCCCCTTTTTGGACTAAAGTTCTCTAAACGAGAGTTAGGAAACCGGAATATGCAATATCTGTTTAACTGATACAGATATAATGCTAAAATTTAGTGCACTCATTCACCTGATGATGTTATTTGTGATGTTTAAAGGTTTTTTGGTAATATTTTGGAAAATGGGCGTGGCACCGCCCACAAGTGAATAAACAAAATATCAACATTTCACTATTAACAAGCCACTGTGAAAGTATCATAAAGATCTGCAATGAAAACTGATCTTCAATAGGGACAAACAACATAATAAAATCCGTGGGCGTGCCACCACCCACTTTTTTAAAATTATGTAAATATTGATTAATGGACACATATATCCGTACATCGAAAAATTTCACAAAATACGTTAAAAGTTATGGGCATGGCACGCCTTCTTTTCCAAAGTTATATATAGGACATGGTATAACCCTTGAAAAGATCGATTCAGTACTTTTGGCTCATGTAAGCGGTTAAAGCTTTATAAGCAAGGAGCGTGGCCGCTCCCACCAAATTCGCTATTGTTTAGGCTCGGCATAGATTGGTTTTTAAAATGGGCGAAATCGGATGAAAACCACGCCCCCTTTTTCTAAAAACTAACGCTGGGTATTTAATGTTCGGTTCACCCGAACTTAGACTTCCTTACTTGTTAAATTGTTTTTTAATTCGAGTCTCTATTTAGATTTCGTTTTTAGGTCGAGCTTCTCTTGCATTTCATTTTCAAGTCGTGTCTTTACTTAGTTTTCCATCACATTCTAGTCAGCTCCTCTATTAACTGTTGTTAAAACAATTTTCAAGCCAGAAATTCAATGATTTCGGTAAAAGAACTCGTTTTTCCTTTTTTTCCTTTTTCAGAGGCGCACGCCGCATATAATTCGCACATACCACTCACTACGGCACGTCAAAGGATTCACAAGATTAATGTTGCTTAAGCTACGCCCAATGAAACCACGCCCACAAATCATTACATTTATTATTTCAAAAATAAAAAGGCATACGTTATGAATTTATAATGAACTTAAAAACGTACAACATTAACACTTTATTTCAAACAAAAATACAATTAACTCATGACAGCAACAATACAGCAAACTCTAATCATCCATAGCATGAAACCATTAAATGGTAATCGTAGGTAACAATTTAACCCTTTCATGTAACATTACAAGCTATTGGTCATAGACAATGACGTACGAGTAAGTTAAAAGCAAAAAGGATTGAAGGCAGTTCATTCTCACAAAAGTCAAATGATACATTTCTTGATCACGTGCGCTAGATTTCAGCAGCAAAAGAAAAAAACACGGTCAAGCAATAAAAATATGATAATTTTTCAAATGCGGAAGAATGACAAGAAACCAAACAAGCAAATGCGCGTTTGGAGAGATACACCCCTTTGGAAAAGTGAGGAATGTGTGTAGGGAAATTTACTACAATATTAGTAGTAGATTAAATATTTTTTTTGCGAATTGCGTAATTTGCTACTGCACTTTGTTTTTCTATAATTTGGACATCATAAAAAAGACATGTTTGAATCGGTTGGGATAGGAAAAGTTCAGTATTTTCTAGTGCTAGAAAACTCCCAGCGTCCTGGAACTGACCGATTCAAAATGAAATTCCGCTTTGAATTAAGGTTTGGAAAATATGTTTCTGTGTTGGTTTGTTTTTTTTTATTTTTGGAATTGCAAATATTTCCGTTGTCGTTTTTTCGGTTTTGTTTTTTAAAAACAGTTTTTTATTGATTCAAAATCTAATTCCGTTCTTCAAACTCAAAATGAGTTTTTAGGTTTCATTTCGTTTTTCCATAAGATTTTTAACAGCAATGATTTTTGAAAATAATAAAGCATTTTTGAATTCAAACACGGTTTTCATTTTTGTTGTAGTCTTTTAAACTTTTTTCATCCCACAGACGAAGGATAGGTCATTTCTATATAACTCGGATGCGCTGAATCCAGTATTGTTAACCGTTTTGCAAAATTAGCTTTAAACATATTTTTTTCTGGTGAGTCTTTTTTGGTTTCATGGGAATTTTTACTAATTTCATGACATTTATTTCAAACCAAAAACATACCACTTTAAAATCGACAACGGACTTATTTATGATTTTTTACTACCACGCTTTATTTCTTCATCTACTACCATTTACGCACTCTTCAGTTGCAACACTGGCCAGGTGACTAGTTAGGGATGGTGTGACCGGTGTGAATGACTATTCAAGGTAAAACTTTTAGTGAAAACACCTTGTCTGGACGGTACAGCGTGCACACATCCACACACACACACCCAGACATACATCTACAACGGACACTCAATTGCAAACTACAAGGGTAACTCAAATAATTTGTAGCCGCCTCACATGTAATTAATGTAAATGTGCTCAAAGGCGCAAGGATTTTTCCCTCCACAACACACAGTCAGTCAGACAGACAGACAGCAGGGGGCGCTTACCGTAAGACAATAACTTTTGAGTGATAAAAATCACACATTCACTTTGGTTACACCTAACATAAATGGGATTTGTGCTATTTGCGTTTTGAGGCTGATTTCATTTTTGCTTTTTTTATTCAGTTACAAAGTTTTGTACTCGATTTCAATGCATTTTGATTATCCTGACTGATATGTTAATACGTATGTGGGTATGATTGTGCTCATTGCACATGTAGGAGCAAAATATGCGCAAGTCAAAATGTAAATGAGCCAACATTGCACGAAATTTTTATAATAATATGTTGCAAGTGAATTTTAAGTAGCTTTTCCGAAAACTTTATTACTCATATATACATAAGTAAGAACAACAAAGTTATTCACACATTGCCTGCCTTATGGGGGGGTTAAACTCCCCTTCGAGCTACTGCACTTTGCATTTAACTTTTCCAAAAGTTGCTGCGCACGTGCACACTTGACAGCCGTTTGACATTTTAAGTTGTCATTTTGAAGTGTGTTCAAACTGTTGTCGAGCGTGCGTGCGCCAATTTAATCTCAACACCTGCATCTTTATGCTTTTATGATTTGAAAAAAAAAAAGAAAAAAAAATTTTAAGTACCAAAATAGCCTGCTAATAGGTTAGTATTAGTATTCTCGTATAAATTTACAGCTAACATTTGTATGTTATTACATATATCACTTACCAGAGCTGGCGAGTCGACTGCTGGTTGGGCCAAACATTTGATATGGATCTGTAAAAAAAAATTTAAATAAATAAATTTAGTAAACATTACATTTTCATATTTTGTGGCATACAACCAATAGTTTAAAATGAAGTCAAAGTTTTTATTTAGAGTATTCAAACATAAATACATATATTCACATACTTAAATTGTGTAAATAAAAATGCATGTCCTTTATAGCCGGCCGAAGTTCTCAATGTGATAAATTTATTTCTATTTATCCACTTTTTTTGATAATAGAACTACGTACAACAAAAAGATTTCATATAAGAAGAAAATAAAGGAAAGGCGGAAGTGGAAGATTTTGAGGAAGATGAGGAGTGAGATGGAGATGGGTTGGAAGAGGAAAAGGGAGAGTGAGAGTGAGAGTAAGAAGGAGATGGATTGGGAGAGGAAAAGGGAGGTGAGAGTAAGAGTGAGAGTGAGAGTAAGAAGGAGATGGATTGGGAGAGGAAAAGGGAGTGTGAAAGTAAGAGTGAGAGTGAGAGTGAAAGTGAGTGAGAGTAAGAATGAGAATGTTAGTGAGAGTAAGAATGAGACTGAGAGTGAGAGCGGCATCGAGAGGGAGAGAGAGTGCCGCTACCGTATTAACCCGTTTTAGACTTAAATCAATGCTTTCGTGGGAAAAAGCAAAAAAACGGAACCGCTTCAAAAAAGAGAACTGATTACAAACCCTGGTTCCAAAAGTGGTCCACATTGGCGACGTCTAAGATGATGGCTTACGTCCGTATACAAAGAAATAATCTTCATAATCTCAATCTACTGCTTTTCCTTTAAGTTAGATCACACTTTTAACCGCAACCATCTTTTTTCCCAGAACATAAAATCATGATGAGGTAATCGAAGAGCTCAATCCACTTGGTTTAATAAAAAGTGAAAAAGGCAGCTTAAAATCGAAAACATCTGCTTTTGGAAAACTCTTTACTGCCAACACTTTAACTTTGTAACGGAATACAAAATTATTTTTTACTTAAAACTCTTTCGTTGTGAGCGGTAAGCTCTTCCGATTTTGTTTTCATAAAGAATAAACACTCACAAAGATGCGGCACGTGTGTAAGTGTACTTAAACGACTGGTATTAAAATACTTTCACATCGATATGAATGCTAAGAGCTTTAGAGCGCAATGGACACTCGGTAGTTGCCTAAATGTATTTCCAGCATTTTACACCAACCATCTGAAACTTAAGTGACGTATGCCACACTCATGGATGCTTGAAAGTTTTTAGTCGCAAAATGAGTAAATATTTTTTGAGAATTCAGTTGACGTTTTTGGTTGTCCATAAAAAACTTGCATTATTTATATATTTCACAACCACCCTCAAGTACACAAAATGCACTCATTTGCGGAAAGTTTGCGCGAAAGACTTCATTAAGCCTACATTACCGGTGCGATTGCAGACTCTTTGCATATGAGCTCATAGCAACATACAAACCTACTCACATAAGTATGTGGATAGGCTGTTACAAATCAACAGGAAAACCACTGCATTTATTAAATAAACGAAATAATGGCAACAACCAGCAATTCGCTAATGGTTTCAGCGTATGCGCCCACTACATGTTGGGCATGTGCTGAAGTGCCACAGCTTCAGGAAGGTTACATTTCCTGGTTGTACGCTGAGATTTTATACATTTAGCTCTATTACAATATGCAAACATTGCGACTTCAGCGTTACTGCCACGAGACTTGAGCTCGCTTTTTTAGCTGGAACTATTTGAAGCTGCCTGTCAATCTAAGATCCTAGCAAAATACTATGGAATGAATTTTATTGGTTCCTGCAGCCACAAAGGTCTATTCGTGCGTAAGAAATCGCTTTTATAAATATATTCCTCTAAAAATTGCTCTCTAGGATTCAGGCGCGGATTCAAAACATAGCAAGCCTAAAAATGCCACGCGACCGCACAAGAGGGGCGGGCATCCGCAGAGTGCCAGCTCTTGCTAAAAAACAAAAATCTCCTTCGATGTAAATATTTGATATCAGGGATTAAGTGCGCCTCGCTTGAGAACGATCCCACGTTAAACCGACTGCCTTGATTTCCTGGGCACCCCGTTCAGACTAAATCCGCAACTGTTCCGTACGTCTATGTTCTCATGTCAAAATAGTCGCACTACTAGTTTACTTACTAGCTTTTGGCGCGTGTGTCATATTAGCATCCTTGGCACGCGCACGTCTTTACAGCATTCAACACAATCAATGAACTCCGATTGTTTTTTGTTATCCATATTTGTAACAAAAAAAAAAATCAAAATGCATTGAATGTCAATTTTGACAAGCTCGCCACCACAAATGAGTACACAAGCACACATACACATGTACATAAATAGGACTTGCATATTTTTAGAAGTCGCTTTGTGTGACGATTTCAACCTCACTTCATTGTGCTTTCAACGCTTCGATTACCAGCTTAGCTTCCCTGGCTTTCAAAATGTGGTCAGCTTACGGGTACTTGCACAACTGCTAGCCTTACAGTGGTTCAGAAAAGGGAAACCACTAAAAAAAATGCAAAAGTTGGTGATTAAGTTTAGAGTCTTAACTCTGATAAAGCGGATGTCGCAACTTGAGCTGCTGGCCTTGCCTAGAAATAAAGAAGGTTCAACTAAAGAACTGAAGAAGGCCTTGGGTATATCATTCCTTAACTTTAACCTAACCCAGCTCCCCCAAGTGGAGCATTCTTAAAATATGGAGCTTTGGCAAATATTCTTAAAAGTTAGTGTTCGGTCATTTTCTATAAAAACATCAAAATCATCTGTCAATTTAATGAATTATTGTCAGGATTAGAATTGGGATACACTACTTGCAGTTCCTTCGAAGATCCTTGATCATTGATTCAAATACATTTTATGTCTAGGAAAGAGGTTTTAACTTTGGTTGTTATTGCGACATCACTTGCTCTAAACTTCAGTTTGGCTTTTTATGCCTCTTGCCGCAGCTATGTTATGGTTTGTGAATAGAAAAGTTGACACAGGGTGTTCAAAACATAAAAAAAAATTCTTCGCACCACCAACCAACTTGAAGGCGACCTTGTTTTTTTTCATTTTAACTAAAATCTTTGCTTAGTGAGACTATTATGGGCCAACATTTTAAATGTCTTTTTTAAGTTAAATAAAAAATTTTACTAAAACGCGTGTTAAGCAACGACTATGATGATGGACCAATATAGATATTGGAATTTCATGGAACGGCCTTGGATAATCTTCACCTTGAAAATTCCAAAAATAATAATTATAATCAAATTTTCTCCCCTCCAGCACTACTGTTCTCCATGTTCTCACATATTCCCAGCCGCCGCCACAACACACTAATTGAGAACGTTTTATGGCATTTCAATTGTTTCATTTCATGATTCCTGGGACGTTGTTTTTTTTTTTATTTTATTTGATTTCTTCCCTTTACTGTTTTCAAAATATGTATTGTACATTTCATTTTGTTTGTGCTTTAAGTGGTTGTGAAGTAGCGAATTTAAGTTTGATTCGGCACCGCGACGCTAGCTTCAAAACGGACTCACAATGGGAGTTTGCTTTGTTTTTGTATGAGCTTTAGCATTTGTTTCTGTTTCTGTTTCTCTTTTTGAATTTTTTTTCATTTTTTTCTAGATTCGAGTAGGTATTTGGGCACACTTTAAAGTGAAGTGTTTTACCTTGCGCACAATTGAACACACATCCAATACAATAGTTACTTAATGCGTATGTGGTAAAGTGTTGTTGTCGTCCTGTCGTTTTTTTGTTCCTTTACTGCTGCTATGTACTTCTCTATGTCAATGTCGTTTTGATTTGGCGCACATTGAAGCGAAAACACACGCGCCACAAATGGATTTTACTCGTTTTGTTCAGCTTTTAAAGTATTTCATTTTTTTTAAGTATTTACGTATTTGTTTCTGTTTCTATTTTATTTCGCATTGAGTGCCTCTGCCACTTTTATGTGCCTCAATGCGTATTGAAAAGTTCGTTTAAAGCTGTACTACAAAGTTTTTTTTGTAAGTTTAAGGGTTGTTTAATATTTAAAAGGATTGCTTTCGTCACAGTTCGTTGTAGTAAATTATTGCAAAGGAATTCATAACTATGGTTTTATGAAAGTATTTAAATTGTACTCACCAGGCTGTCTTAGATGTGAGTGCGGATCGAGTGATGACTTTCCGACGCTAACGCCCACGCTACTTAACGCATTTGAGCCGTAGCCTGAAATATAAAATAACAGTTTCTACATTTTCTTGTTTTGGACTGGAGTATGTAAAAATAAAAAAATTTCTCTCCTCTTTGCGCTCATTTTAAGTTCCATTTAAGGACCCCTTATGAAAAAAAAATAATTTGGTGGGTGGTATGAAGAAATTGTTTGTGATTAGCAAGAGCACCCTGTGCCAACTATTTTATTCACAAACCAAAGCATAGCTGTGTCAATAAGCGAAACAAGCCAAACTTAAGTTTGTAGTAAACGATGTTGCAAACACAACCAAAGACACAAACCCTGATTTTCAAATTAAAACTCTTTTCTTAGACATAAAATGTATATTAAGTTGACTATGACAGACATAAAGTGGTGTTTATTTTATAATCATGTTAAAGTAGATAAAACTCTATTTTAATTTTACTAAGATTATGGGCCTGTAAATTTCAGAAAATAACTCATAAACCGAGGTCTTCTATAATCCCAAATATCTTGCCACTGAAACAAGAAACATTACAAAAACTAAGCTAAAACCTATATTCTTCCCAGTATCATAACAAAATAACACACCACTATCAAATCACAAATCAAATGCAGAAAATCCTACAAACTCACAGCGAGATTATCACCAAATTATGAGTGACAGCTCAAGATGTAACCTCAAGGCTAATATTTTTATCAACCACAAACCTATAACTGAAAATCATAATCACTAACTTTGTGCAAATCTGTGCATCAAATACCCTTTTCGTGTTGTATTCAAAACACTCCACACGAATTTAACAATAGCAAAGACCAAGAGCAGTGATTTGATGGTATGAAGAACTTTCTTTTTTCATTTTTAATAGATTTTGATTACAAAGCGATGAAACAATGCCTGAAGCGATTCAATTTAAAATTGTTCCAGAACGCAACAGTGCGAAAGAAAAACGTGCAACAACAACATAAACAATCTGCATGAAAAGCATACAGCACCGCAAGCAACAGAACAATGAGAGCGTGTTGCCAAAAAAAAAACAACAACCACAACAGCAAACTCAACAGCAACACAGAACGAGCAAACCAAATGTGACAAAAGTAGGCGCTACAGAAATTACACCCGCAGGCGGGCGTTGGTATACAACTGTGAAAACAACAACAATAACACGGGTGAGCTTTTTTTTTTGTTTTTCTATTATCGTTGTCACTTTATATTTTGTACGAGAGTAGAAACACACGCAGACGTCAAACCAAAAAAGCGCAATCACTGCCAACTTCAAGTGACAACAACGAAATAACAACAGCAAATATGCGTCTGTGTGTGTGTGCGTGCTGGCGTTACGAATTGGTGTGATGTGGTATGACAGTAATGTCGTTGATGAGGTCCTTTGTGATGCCACTCAAGCGTATGCAGAGACAATACGAAATGTGTGTGTGTTCGAAAGTCTTTGGCAGAGTGAGGTGAGTTATGCGTAGATGAAGTTGTGGACAAACTTTTAAGGGTTTTGTATTTCTTTGAATGGAAGAATGTTTTAAAATTTGTATGCAAGTTGTGGGAGAGATATTTGAAGCTGTGAGGTGCATGCTGTGAGTAACGACTACATTTGGACAAAGAAGACGATGGTAATAAGCCTTACCACAGGTTGTACGAAACTTGAAAAAGGAGAGAAAAGTTGTATCTCTAATCTACGGTGTAGGAAAAATTTGTTTTTGTAATTGCAGAAACACTCATTGAAAGTTTAGAGAAGTGTTACGTGTAAAGGCGTGCAGTTATAGGATCATCGGACCCTAAAAGGTATTACTCGTACTGTTTTATGTATATTACGATTTCAGCGATGTTATCGATTATCGATAAAAATTGTTGAACGTCTCTTATAAAAACCCGATAATCATATGTATCTAAATATACATAGACATACATTGTATTTTACTTACCAAAGGTTACATATATTGGCTTTCTTTTACTCTGTACCCTCTTTTTATGTTACGATAAATGTATAATTTCTTTTGAAATCTTACACAAAGTCATTTTCATTGAACCGCAAACAAAACAGATTAGCCAACCTACATGGGTTACTGATATAAAAGCATACACCAGGGAATAATGTAAGCTGTTTTAAGAAACTAGCACATACCGAGCTTCTCTTGAATCAGGTATACATATATCTACCCCTCTCTGGCCAACAAAACTAGTCTCTCTCTCTCTCCTTATTCCTCTGCGTTCTCTTATGGACCCTTATATTTTAGCCTTCCTTTCCTGTTCTCTGTTCGAATATGTCTGTCATTCTTTATCTCCGCTTTAGCTATCTCACTCTAAATATGTATGTTAATATTATTTTTCGTTTTACACTCACTCTGCCTTCTTGTCTTTATTTTGTTTGGCCATCTAGTTTCTGTAATAGTTTCTCTACCCATATCTCTTTTTTCCTCTACTTAAAATCTCAATTATCACAGCGGGTTCAGGGCTACTTTTCGAAATAAATTTCAGCTCATCTGCTAATATAAATCAGAAATAGAATTATCGTAGAATGTGATCTAATGAGAAGTCTAAATATATTTATCTTTAAAAATGTCGATCTACGAATATTTTCTTCAAAGCTCATAAGCTTTAAATAAGTTACACATTTTTTATTGGCTGTTTCTCACACAAATTTCAAGTGTCAATATGGTTACTTCACCCAATTCATGTTTCACTAAATGCCAATCAATGTGGCATGAAAGAACCCTCATTCTATTATGTATGCATAGAACCATATCCCACCTTTCAGCACTAAAATGCCTGTTAAGTTTTCATACATAGGCACATACATATATGTATGTAGATATATTTATACATGTTTTTGGTTATCATTACGATTTATTATGATTTCTTTTTTAACCAGCCAATTCATTCAAGTAAACATATATTATTTGTTGTTATTGATTGTCGATTTGTTTAAATTGTATGCTTGAGTGAACTTATTGAAGGGTGTGTGTGTGTATGTTAATGTGTATGAATACAAAAACACTACTGAAAAGTGAGGGATGGAAGGGTATAGCCATTTAAGCATACTAATGCCACCTTTAAACTTACCCGGCAGGGAAGAAATCAGCTCACATAGGAGCTACGGGCACATATTGAACTTAATGACTCATGATTCCTATAGGGAATATGACTGCAGGTACGAGTAAGTGCTTTTAAGTTGGCATACATGATTGGGCAACGCCTTTTATGTGCGTGTTCAAAAGGACTAATCGAACACACGAAATAATTTTCACACCTTCAGATTGTCATTGGCAGGACGATTCATTTTGACTAAATGGGATGGGTAAACATCAAGGTGGTAGGGTGTATCAAGAAAACCGACAAACTTCATGAGATCCGAATCGATTCTTATAGTCGTCCAACTTAACCAAATATTCACTATTATATTGGAAGAAAAAGCTTTCAATAGAAGTACTAACTAGAGCTAGAAAGATGTTCTTGTATCGAAATTTTTTCAGAAGCAGAAAGAAAAAGCCTAGCTGTCGATATATCGTTCCTACATTCTCATAATTCAAAAATTCGCCCAGCACTGGTATGAACCACCCTAATATTGATGTGCAAGGGCAAGCATGTCTACAATAATATTCTCAATTTGGCATATAACTTTGATACAGGATGATAGTTTGTACTGTAGAAATTACGTTTAGTTTTGCCACTTAAAAGTTTTCTACTGAATTTTCCCAAACTTGCAAGCACTTTCAAACAATTAGCTTAACGCGGTTTGAAGAATATCTGAAGTTTGTTTTCGAAAGCTTTTACTCACAATGTGAATACATTTTTTCGAGAAAATACCTTTGAATTTATTAATTTTTGTAATGGAACTCTATGAAAAAATAATACTTTGTTTGCTTTTTTCTAGCAAAAAACAAAAATTTTGAAATTCATCTGTTGTGGCCGCTTAACTTTTAAAGCTTTGAAAAAAAAGTAGAACTTACCTTGCGATTGTGTAGAACCATGTGATCCCCAAGAGGATTTGTATGAAGAATCTGAAAAAAAAAAATTTTATATTTTAAAGGCTTGTTTTCTACGGAAAAGTGTATGGGGTACTTTGAGATAAGTTTTCTACTAATAATGTTTCGGTATATGGCAAGGTAAGTTAAAATTGTCCCGATATCTCAGAGTCTTCCACAAACTCATACTCTGAAATAGAGCCCATTATAGCAGTAAAAAAAAGAGCAAAATCTTTTTACAAAACTTTTACTCCCTTATTAATAAAAAATATAATTGGATATAAAGCTTTATGAAATGATATCTCAATTCAAATTTTAAATTATGAGAACTTTATAAAGTTTTTTTATTTTTTCCATTAAAGGATATACTTAACTTTTTTTAAAAATACTTTTAAAGACTACATTTATTTTAAATAATTTACATTCAAAAGTAAATCTTAAAAGTTTTCTGAAATATTTTAGAGGAGGTTGTAAATTCAATCAAAGCTTCTTTGCACTTTTTTACGTATTGAAGATAGTTGGGTGGTGTTACTTTCATGACCAAATTTTTTTTTAGCGTATTTTAGATTTCAGAACAAGCCCCAAAATCTAGGAAAGAATTTTTTTTAAAGCTCCTAAACCATAGTTTTTATGTACCTAACACCCTTAAAAACACACGGTTAAAAAATTAATTTTTTCTGGAAGTCTTGTCGACTAGAACAAGAACTGAAAAAATAAATTTTTTTTATCGCCGACAATATTCTATATCTATTCTATTGAGTTCTATAAAGAAGAAATTCATGAAACCACTTGGGTTCTTATCCCAGTCTCTGAGAAAGGGTCTGATGAGAAGTTGGTTACCTTGCTTGCCCATTCAATTCTGATTTGCCAGCAAAAAAATAGGCTTACAGGCAAAAATTCTTAGAAAAACATTTTTTCAGAGTGTGTTAGCAAAATTTTCTTCACAAATATTTTCCAATAGACCAAAAAATCCCTAGAGCTCCCCGCAACACACTCACTCACCTGCAAACAACATCGAGAAATTGCTAAAACTTCCAGTCGAACGTGACAAATAATCGGCTGAAGACTTAATGTCAAGCATCATGGCACTTTAACACGAAATGACGTCGGCAATTTTTGCCTTATTAAATATAGCGCCGACGGCAATTTAACACAAATTCACAAATTTATTTTCAATGTTATTACAATTTAGTATTCTGCTAAAGTCCGCACAAAAGTTTTGAATAGCGCTCAGCTTTGATTTTAATTAATTTCTCTCATTCGCATTTAATTTCGAAACACACAAATTTATTGTTCAAAAACACACATTTCAAATATAGTGCAAGTTTGTAAATTGTTTGCATTTAAAAAATGTTTAATATTCAATTTTATACACTTGTGTGCAATTAAAAAGCAACCTTGTCGTATCGAATACGAAATCACGCATTCCCAACAAAACCACAACAAAGCAAATATTTTAAATGTTTTTGTAAGTGTGATTGAGTTTTTGGTCACACCGGAAGTTAATAACACCGGAGACCAACAATTTCGTCGACGACTGCGTCGCCGTTGCCGTCGCTAATTTTATTGCTTTTGGCGTAGTGTTTGTTTTTTTCGCACACACTCGTATGTGTGTTCGGAAAGAACAAAAAAAAAATTGTATAAATGTTAGATGGGAATTTGCCGTAACCGACACTCCTTCAATTTAATTTATTTTAAATGTTACGACGCGCACTCACTGAATGTTGAATATATGTATGTATGTAGGTATCGTATGTAGGCCTTGGACTCCTCTAAGCTCTGCCTTACACACATACGCGCCTCTAAACGCAAGAGTTGGGCTAGCGCTGGCTAGTAAGTTGCTGCTTTGCTTTGCCACTCAATGCGGCGGAAGAGGAAAAGGAACGGGAAAAGTGACGATCGGAACCGGTTACCGTTACCGGACACCTCGACTTCCGGACAACTTTGGTTGCGCTGCTGCTGCGGCTGGAATGCTGCCTATACGACGTCAAGCCAAGCGCGTTAATTTATTTCTTATGAAAATATTTTTTTGTTTGAATGTGAAAAGCGGTTTTTTAACATCAACAGTTTATTGTTGCTTTTTAAAGTTTTTTTTAGAGCTTTTGAAAAATTTTACTCAAAAAATTTTTTTTTATTTTTGAAAATTTTTTCTCACAAAAAGTTTTTTTTTCACAAAAAAGTGATTTTAGAATGTTTTCCAAAAAATATTTTTTTTTCACAAATTTGCTTTGAAAGTTCTAAGAGTCACTCAGGCTGCATTACTTTTGTTGATTACACAACTTATAGTCCGTTTGCACCTGTGGCTGTATGGACGCCTAAAAGCGCACTATGAATTATGTAAACTACGATTTTTCTATTCAACACATACACGCACTGTGTTTATCGTTGTTAAGTTTTTTGTTTTTGCTTTCCTTAGTGCTTTATATTTGCACGTTCGTTGTTATTACACCGGATTGCGACCGATCTGTGGCACGGCAACGTAACAATTGATTTCATTCCGTCGCCAAATCGCGCATATCCTGCCCAGTTACCGGGCTCTGTCGTCGCTGCAGTCGCGCGCTTGCAGCACACCAACACAGCAGTACCCTCTGCCCGCGCCCATAACGCCAACACACACCGACCTTTGAATGATTGCATGCAGTGCGCCTCATAGCTGTAAGGGTGAGTTTGCGGATATGGTGGATGTGGGTTGATTGGTGGCATGCTGCAAGCGTATTTAACGGTACATGTATATATGTATGTATGTGTGTCAGTGTGTATGTGTACCACCCACTTGCAGGTTGCGCAGCTGGTATTGCTTGTCGCTCGTATCGTTTTCCTAGCCTCAATCAAGCTTTAAGGGTGCTTTTCTTGCTTGTTGCTTTTGTTATTGTTGCCAGCCATAAACCCAATTTGTGTGTATAACGCGAGCAGCACAAACAAGTAAAGCAATTATAAAACAACAACAAATGCAACCATATTAATAGCAATACTAACACAAACTGTATACAAATACAACAACCATTTTCTGTTGGCGCACCAATCAGCATCAAGACAAGGTGTGGCTTACACATAATACATTTGCAAAGATTTTTACACATACAACAACTACCCTCACATACACAAAGTATCTGGCAACTGCTACACAAACCCTCAAACTCAAAACAATGAGCTTTTGAAATGTTTCTACGCATCAATGAATTGACGAGAGTTTCAAACTTATTCAAAATAGCAAAACGTGAGAGAGTGAGAAAAGGAAAGTAAGTGAGCTGAAGAAGAGAGCGTGCGCGCTGTGAGTGTGCGAATAGTCAGCAGGATATATGGGCAGGAAGAAAGGAAACGCACAAGGAAAATAGTCGGAAATTTTTGCCAAATTATTGAAAAACATACAAATTAATAAAAAATAATAAAGAACATTTACATATTTATACAAACAGAGTAGGTCTATATGATAGTGATATGCAAAATTGTTTACACCGCGAAGGGTAAGTCAATGAGACCCTTCCACATAATGGGCGGATATGACAAGAAGATATTGAAACTTAATTTTGTTTGTTGAGTGATGAGACTAGAATTTTTTTTTTAAATAAGAGCTTGTGATTCAATTTTGAGCAACAATCCTCATTAGGTAGGCAAAGATCTTAGCTTCATCGAAAGATGGAAAATAACTAATAACTGACTGTTCGACTTTATCGATTTACTATTGCGATACAGTTTTTCGGTTGGGTTTTTTAGGCTTTTTTTTTTTGGCTTCTGCAACAGAAAAAATATCCAATTTCAATTAAAATTGCTTTAAAATTTATTGAAATAGCACTTCAATAATTTCCATTTAAAACTTTTTTATTTTAATTATTAAAAACAAATTATTGAAAGTAATTTTAAAAAAATTAAAAACAAACGCAAACAGTTTTTTTTTTGCTTATTTTACATTTTAAAAAGTCTTGTTTTTTATTATTTTTGAGTTTTTGACAGATTTATTTCCTTTTTTTGAATCATTTTGCTTAGAATTAATTTACTGATTGTTTCCCATTACTTTTTCTCGTTTCTTTCCAATTAGTTAAAAAATAATCAAAATAAAAATTACTAAAAATAATTATTTGAAATTTTTATATTTTTGATATTTTTGGTTTTTTGAATATTTAAAAATTTTTTTTTGTGACTATTTTTTTCATTGGTTTTAATATTTTTTTTTTCATCCTGGGTAATCAATTTATTGACTTTCCTAGAAAAAAACTAAAATAATCATTACCAACTTAAAAATCCGTACAATCAAATTTAATTGGAGTACAAACTTTGTGCGCATTTGAAAAAATCAAAAATACTTTAAAAAACTTGTACATAAATTTTTAAATAATTTAAATCGAATAGCCAAGAATATTATTCGACAGGGCGATCTATGGACATTTTTAAACTTATTTTATAGTATCTTCAAAAACATTAAATATAGCCATTTGTTTTTAGCCCTAAACTTTAAGATAATATCTAGTAAAACTTCTGTAAAAGTTTCATACAATTCCATGGAACCGTTTTTGAGTGATGCGAGAACAAACACGCAGCCAGATAAAAAAAAATAGGTTTTCGATACTAGAAACTACCCAACAATTTTCGAAAACTTCTAGAGATCATTCCAAAAGTACCAACGTCTATTTCAAACCCTACTAAATAAATATTCCCTTCACCTAACACTTGCACAACAGTTTGCTAGACGCGCGCTATTGGGAAGTAAGCATGTGGTGGACTTTTTAGTGGGTGACACACGAAGCAACAAGGACGGATGTATTATCCACTTCCTTTTTCCTTCCACCAAACACAAGGATATTACCGTTTCGTCGTCATTGTCGTCACTATACACCACACTCACTCTCGCTTGTGCTTTCACACAATTTGTTGTTGCATTGGGTGGCATATTCATTGGTAGCGCCAAACTCTTGACGTCTCACAACTCTCTTTCGCACGCTCACAACGCAGGCTTGCTCTTTTCTGCATTGCAAAATTGCATGAAACTGGCTTGCTTGGAGTAACATGAAAATGTGGAGTGGAGCGAGGCGTAGTTTGCAATCGCAATGGTGTTTAACGGTATACCTACTGAAGTATCTATGTGGCACACACACACCAGTGCTACGTTGGTAACTATTAAGGTGCTCATAATGTTGTTGGCAAACAAACAACAAAACTATCGAATCTAAGCAGCAGCCTCAAAGTCATAACGCTAAAGTGTGAGGCGTGGGTGGAGCGCTTTAAATGTTTGGGATGGTTTGGTGTGGGGTTCAAGGCGGTCTGGCGACACTGTGCTACATTTTTTTCTTCTTTTTTTATCACTTTCTTAAGAAGTTGTATGTGTGTTTGTGTGTGCTCGGCGTTTGTTGTTGTTGAGTTTGCTAAGTTGGAGCGAGGATTTGAGTGAATGCGAATGTCTTCTACGCACATTGCTGGTAAAATATGATAGAGGAAGGAACAGTTAAGTGGTGCCCACTCATGCTGCCAATTCCTGCTGATTGTGGCGCTTAACATACATACATACATACATACATTTATGTATTTATGTTTATTACGCGATATATACTTTGAGGCATATACATACATACATTGAGATAGAAGTGTGAGTGTGTGCCTAAAAGTCATTAGCAACGCCTGCAAATTAAGTATCTGAATGCACATACACACACAGAGACACATAGAAATCGCCTTAAACGTATACACATTTATGATGTTGTGTAAAAGGGGCGGGGGGTGGCAGCTGGTATGCTGTTGTACTTCTAGTAAAGTCAACTGATTACATACAAACGAAACTATTACCTCGTTTAGCATGCAAAAGTTGATGAATAGTTTATATAGATACATATACATATGTACAATAAATATATATAAATGTGTGTATACAGCGTATGAATCGGGTACCCTGTAGAAAAGGAAACTTTAAGCGATACTGGAATTTGATGCAAGTTAGCAGTTCTCTCCATATGAAGTACTTATCATTTTGAAATGTTGAGCGGAACAAACTCTCCTAATATAAACTCGATGGTAGTCCAACACAACCCCTTGAGTCACATGAAACATGAGTACGGGTTCGATTCTGTCACAGAGGCGAAGAATTTTGTTTAACTTGAACCAAGTAGCAATGGGAGCTTTCAATATCGAGTTCCCAATAAGATCCGTCAGTCAAAAATGAATAGAATAGAAAACCAGTATACGATCCAGGGGGGTGGACCAGAAACTCCTCCTCGGATTCTCTTCAGTTGGGTCGAGAAATATGTTTTGGTTCGATATGGTATGGCTTCCTAACGAAATTTGAATCTTCGAACTTTTGAAACTTCATAAACCTATCATATAACGCAGAGCTTGCTCGAATTACCTACTAGGCACATCCCCTACATACATACACACATTCACATATTACATACTAACACTCCGAAAAACCGAAAGCTTGCACAGTCAAAATTCATTTCAACATCATGGTGCAACCATCCATGTGAAAGGAAATGAAAAGTGTGAGGTATTTAATTAATTTTTGAACTCATTGAAAAAAAGACTACAACAAAAAAAAATATTGAAACACGCCTCGCAACTGCAAAGCAACAAAAAACAACAAGAGCAAAAGCTGAAAGACAAACTTTTTTCCAAACGCCAAAAGCAATCTCTTTGCAAAGCATACTTTGAGAGCTCAACACACCAACTGTTCCAACTCCACAATACAAGCAGCCATATAATTTTGTTAGCGAAACTGATGGTTGTGAAAATATTGTACACGCAAAGGGTGATTCTATTTGGTTGCTATTTTTCTATTTTAGTAAAATAGTCTGAGGAGGAACAGCGAATCATTTTTGAAGTTTTCGAGTGCAAAGTTCTCGAGAATTTTGCGGTCCGATATAAAAAGCTTTCAACAAGTCAAAGGCAGCGATTTCTTTACTAACAATTCTCTCTCGCCCACCTTGAATATCAAAGTTAAGCGCACCAAAGCTCAAGTTCATGAAATGTATAAAAAAAAGACTAAACGGATCACCCTTTGTGTACATGCTCTTAAAGTAGTCCATAGTAACTTGAACTTGCGTACACTTGAAATTTTCACATTTCATAAAAACAAGTTTAAGAAAATAAAGCGCCAAGCGTTGTGACGAGCATAAAGAAGAAATGTATTAAGTAAAAAGCAATTTGTTTGCCGTAGCTCAGCTTCAGTTTGTAGTTGCGTAAAAGTTCTACGCTTCAAACGTTGCTCATACGCCATGGCGTGCAATTAAAAACGAGAATTTGTTGTTGCTGTGTAAATTAAAAATTGTTGAAGTAATGGCCAGGACATTTTACACATACAAAAATATTTCAAGCATAGCAAGAGATGTAGATATCTACGTATGTATGTGTGTGGTTCAAAAAGTAGTTTGAGTATTGAGTGCATAAACCGTAGCCAAGCGTGCAAAATGTTCGAGCAACAAATAATAGTTAAATGTTTAATAGCGGCAAGGAGGGAGTGCATAAAGTGAAAATAATGTCTAGGGCGTTGTATGCTAATTACCAACACATTTACTCTATAAATGTGCGCTAATACACAAAGGCACACACATACATAAACAGGCGATATTTCTAGTTGTAAGGTTAGTGAAAATTAGTATTTTCTGTTCATACATACATACTTTATATATGTATTGCACATTGTAAACAGTTTCATGAAAAATAAGCTTTTAACATTTATCACCGAACAGAGTTCAAATTCGATTTATTTCATTTGTTGTGGGTGGTAAACAAATACGCCCCTAGCGATTCTCTCTCTCCCTGCTATTAGCTTATACCATCCCTTGTAACCGCCCATGTTTGCTGTGTGTTGATTACTTGACACAAAAAGTCAACGAGACATCAACGCAAACATCATTGCTCACTTTTGACTCAATCAACTGACATTGCTAATGTTTGGTCAGAATTACGAGAGCTTCATATCACCAACTGGGGTATTGGGTGTTCACGCAAGTGAATTCGATTCTTTATATTGTATTGTTTTATTTCATTTTATTTCATTTTATTTTATTTCATTTAATTTTATTTTATTTTATTTTATTTTATTTTATTTTATTTTATTTTATTTTATTTTATTTTGTTTTATTTTATTTTATTTTATTTTATTTCATTTCATTTCATTTCATTTTATTTTATTTTATTTTATTTTATTTTATTTTATTTTATTTTATTTTATTTTATTTTATTTTTATTTATATTATTTTATTTGACATTAAAAATAAGATTGTTGAAAGAACAATTTTATAAAAAATTAAAAACTCGGTCCCGAAAAATAAATTGAATATTTTTTTTTAGAAAATGTATTGGTATGTTGCCTATTTCGAACACTATCAAAAAATATGAAAACGAAAATAAAAATTTTCCGTGTTACTTTCCTTTACAAATATTTCCTTCAATCAAAGTCCACATTACTCACGGTATAGCCCAATAGATTACACGCACAGAGGTACATAGAACATGTGTGAGTAAACTTAATTTTTTTTTTCTCCTTCTTCCTTCATCATTTGGTCGGTCGTTATCTTGATTGTGCGACCGTTTTAATATTAAGAAACGCAATCAACAAACGATTTGTTTTCTTAAGCAACACAGATTGACTTGTGTGTTGCACCCAATATTGCTTGCAACTTGATATACAATACATACATCTTTGTATATAAATATGTTTATGTGTGAGTGCATGTCATTGCTATTGCAGTATTAAATCAACAATAAGCATCAGCTATTATTATACAATAACAAAAACAAGAGCACGAGTACGTACAAACATATAATAGCAATGCTTCCCTGTAGCGAGAACCTGTAGTTCGGAACCAGTCGAGTTTTGGTGCACTCTCTAGTTCGAGATAAAACTATTTAAAGAGTAAGCAACCGTCGAAAATGGTATGTAGAATTCCTTATAACAGCATAAATGGTTCATTTTTATAATGACGAAAATCACTATCTTTCTCGAGACGAACTTTGTCATGGTCATTTGGTATTTCAAATTTTTTTTTTTGCTTTGAGTGTTTTAAAGGAGTTACGGTGGAGTTAAGTAATCTATATCAAACTAATATAAGAATAATTTCAGTAGATCCTTTATTCGACAATAGTTTGAAACCAGTCACTAGTTATCGATTTCCCTGCAATGTTTCGTAAGTTTTCTTTGAAAGCGTGACACTGCGTGTATGGGTGTGTTTTTTGTTGCTACAACAACACGTGACCATTAATGACGTATGAATGATGTAACACGCGATTGGCACGTGCCGTTCAATGTACCACCAGCTAACGCTACTTACTTCAACACACCCACCTACATATTGCTGCTCATTTCTTTAATATTTATACATTATAGCTAAGCATGTATGGTATGTATGTATATATGGACACAGTTACTCATATATATTCCTTGTTATGCCATTGAAGGTATTGCTTTGATTAGAGCTCCGAATGCTCCTTTTGCCAAAGTTGGTTATGGTTGTATTTTTATTATTAGTATTTTGTGAATTCAATTTTTTTTTTTTTTTGCGAGCCAGTATCCAAAAGGGACAGTCTTGGGCTATCCACTTCATGACACGTTCCGTACTAGTTATAAAATTGATGGTCAAAAGACACACCGTATCGGATGTGGATTATCACTCATCCACAAGCAGAACTGCCCCCAAACTATCCAAAATGAAATCAGTCCAGAACTAGCCAAAGCTAAACTACCTTAGTACTGTCGCAATGAGAACCGGTTTAGGACGGGTTGCCAAGTAATGCACTGGTGACATGCCCATGTTAAAGTATACAGTTGAAAGCATTGTTTATGGATTGAGCTGGGACTGGCGGTTTTTCCAAACGGGAGAGATCAGGGATACTTCTGAGCTAGTCCAATTTCTGCAGAGTGGGTATATAAGAAAAGTATCTTTGGGTGACTATCATACTCCAGCTACGATCTCAGCGGCCACTAAGGCAAAATCAACGCTCAGTCAACCTTAGCTAAATTGGTGGATAAATTAAGAACTCTTTGTTTATCCCGAAATATATATGAAATTAATAACAACAAAACTGGTTTCGAAAATATTATTACATTCTCATAAAGCTGTTCAAGGTGTGGTAAAACCATAACAACAACAAAAATTAAATATAAAAAAAAAGTTCAAAATCAGCGACAAAACAAAATTGTCGTTGCCCAATCCACACTCCCATACATCTTTTCGTGAAAAATTAACATTTTCCCAGCCTAAATATATTCCGCTATCATACCACTTACCCACGCACCCACAAATATTTTGTTACACAAACAAATTACCAAAAGTAAACGACCTTCAACATATTGTGGCTGTCCAATTGTCGCAGAGCTGGAAAACAATGCAACCGATAATTGCGCATTTGCTTGCTAGGAAACTTAACGATGCACCCTTTTGGCCTACAATTACAATAACTAGTTAACTTGAGAACAAATGAATATACATACATATGTACGCTCGTGAATAAAAACAAAAAAACAACAAAAAAAATAATAATGTCAATGTTATGTTGTTGACTTTTTTGTTGTTGTGAAATTAATTGGTGCCACAAAAAGTTTCACACAAACACTCGAGAAACAAACCCCCACCATATGATTATCGAGCATGAGAAAAAACCGAATTGCGTGGAAATTGAAAAATCAAGCGGTATTGAAAAACTGTCACACACACACACACAAATATTTATTATTGTCAAATCAAACCCACCCCAGCACTTAAATGACAATGACAACACCGCCGTGACAAACAGCAAACAAACAATTAACATTGCAATGGCAAGACAACGAATTCAGGTTGACTGCAGCGGTTTGATGCCTACTCACACACATACATACAAACTCGTATTTGGTGGTCGACGTCCGTGTCTGGGCGACGTTTGACTTAGTTTGACTGTTGACTGTTGGTGTCTAGCATGCGCCTATTGCAGGGGTGACAATCACTACGTTGGCGGCGCTACCAGTTGAGTTCACGTGTCAAATGCTATAAATTACTGCGGTTACGACTCGCCATAGACAAGCGCTGCACTGCACTCGATCTACTTGCTGTGACGTATAGGGGTTGGAGGTATGCACAAAAGTTCGATGATCAATGAACGAAAAAATTAATTCTACTAGGCGTCTCCGGGTGTTGCGTTCAAGTCATCCTCCATCTATTTTTTGCACCCCCAGGCTGATCTTGCTTTGTCCATTCTCATAACAGTTTTTGGTCAGATCGGCGTAAAGTTCGTACAGCTACCCTTAAACTTATTTCCACTCTTGCCTTTGGCATCACGGGAAGAACTATAAATCTTTCAGAGAACTTTTCTCTCCAAGGGCCAGCTCATCTCTCGACAGTGTTCATGATTCCAAGCCTTACATGAGGCCAAGTATGATAACAGCCAAGTTCTCAGCAGGACCCACAGCTGTCGCCTTGCTTGAAGACTCTTTTTTTTTAGCTTGAACAGACCCTTTCGTAACCTGCTGGGAAATCAGAAGGAGGAGGAGTATCAGTCTTCCTCACAATATAGAAGCTTTGCTGTGCATTAAGCGGAGAACATGTGAGCGACCGATCATATTTTCCTAGTCCTTCGCTTCGAAGCACTTTATTACTTCAATGAAAAATATTTTTTTTTCTTTTTCGGATTGCAAAGCGAACTTTTATCAGTCCCCATATATATAGAAAGATATGAATTCGAATGAAATGCGTATTCTATTTACAAAGCAACAAAAAGGCAAATTGTCGACAGGCCATGGCCACTGCCAATTGAGCAGATTGACTTTGTCATATTAACCCGAGTTAAAGGCATACACACATACATACACACATACAAGAAAATAATAGTTTTTGCACCAAATCAAATGTTCATACATGATTTTTATATTACCTGTCGCTTGCCGCCTTCCTCTTACCAAATATGAAGCTATAAACTTCCCACGCGTTAAATAAACTGTATGTGTGTGTGTGTGTGTATGTGAAACCGAATTTGTTGTTGTCATCTTTGTATGCTTAACGAATATATGAAACATGAACAATGCTCTATGATGTCTTCATTAAGGCACGATCGATTTATGTACATTCGAAGGAGGGGTTGATTGTATGACACAAAGCGCTTTAGTAGCAGACAGCAGCAATATGTTTCAATGACGTCATTAGGGATTACATATAATCGAATTTGAAACAGAAACAACGTAAATCGATTCATTTCTGAGCAAAAGAATTGAGGTTTGTGTGCGCTAATGGAATCTCCACTTCTATTTTGATGTTGCCGAAGTAGCCACGCCTGGATTTTTTGTACTGGATACTTCTAGAAAACCTTTAGCATTGACTAGTATGTTTGAAATTTTTTTTATAAACCTCTTCACCAGAAAGCTAAAAAATTAAAAAAATTTGAAATTTTGAAAAACAAAAAATATACTGCAAAATACATTCAGAAAAAAATTAGAAAAATCTAAAATTTTCTGGAATTAGAAATTTGAAATTTTTTTCTATTTTTTAGCTAATTGAACTTGACTAAAACAATTAAAAAATAAAAATTTGTAAAATAACCAAAAAAATATCAAAGGTTTAATGCAAAAAAAATTCATCCGTTTTTTTCAAAATTATTTTATTTGAAAAAAATTTTTTTTTTCAAAATTTTTATTTTTCTTTTAAAACTTTATTTTTTAAAAAAAAATTCATTTTTAAAAATGTTTAACTAAGGAATAAAATTTCAATTCTCATTTTTTTAGTTGAAAATAAAAAATTTTCATATCGAAATACAGCAAAATTATACCCATATGTGTATAGAGACGTAATAAGGCTTTCTTATAAATCGAGATTCACTAAGTTTATTTAATTCAAATGGGACATTTGTTGAACAAAATACTGTTTTTTGTGGGATTCCTTGGATGTTTTTGGAACTTTTTCATGGTCACACTGTATTGTTTTGTGGCCTTTTTCCAAAGTGTTCTTATATTTTGACTTGCTCAACTTAATCTTATCATCATCAGAAGAAGAAGAGTCTTGATTGAGTTCAACAGAAATTCTACATTTATAGAGATCCGGTTTTCTGCTCGGCCGATCGTTTTTTACTTCGCAAAAAAATGCAAAAAATTTTTTGACTTTCATTTTCTACTTTTATGTTAATGTCGCGCCGTTGTGTATTAAATAATGAATTTAGTGTAACTAAAAACTAGTTTGCCTATTGTTCCTCATCTCAAGTGTGGTCAACATAAATAGTTTGCTTTAAAATAAATTAATTTCTGATATTCAACTTCTTGGCTGATTCTTGCAGAAACCTTTGTCTACTGGAAGTGATCTCGAAAAGCTGGTTATTAAATGTTTTTTAATTAAGTTTTGCTTCTTTTTTTTTTGGTCGTCAAGATAGTTGGTCTTCTTTCATTACCATTCCAATGACATTAAAAGACGTCATGATGACTACATTATGATTTACATTTTAGATGAATAGGAAATTTTAAGTAATAAACGTATGATAGAGGCCTAACTAGTTTTACCATATATGTATGTATGTAAATAGTTTTCTAGCTTGACGAAATGGTATAAATTGGAACAAACGCTAGCAACATGTCACCATTCACAACTCGCTAGTCTGCAAGCCAAAACGCGTCAAAACACCAAAAAAAAACTCTAACAACCAAAATGAAATTCATGATTGTATTTGTTGCTCTCTTCGCTGTCGCTTTAGCGGCTCCAACTGCTGATTCTGCAGCGGAAGTTGTACGTTCCGAGGCTGTTGTCGGAGTCGATGGTTTCAATTATGCGTAAGTTTCAAATAGTTTGGAGTTTTTCAGAAAACAAAAGGATGGCCGTCTACGAGCTTAACTGTTATTTAAAATTTCGTTTTTTTATATTTCAGCTATCAAACCAGCAACGGTATCTCGGAAAATGCTCAGGCTGTCCTAAAGAACGTAGGTAGCGAACAAGAAGGTATTTCTGTGAGTGGTAGCTATTCTTTCTACGCTGATGATGGCCAATTATACACCGTCAACTACATCGCTGATGAGAATGGTTTCCAACCACAAGGTGCTCATTTACCTGTCGCTCCATTGGCTTAAGTAACTCAGCTTTTGTCATAACGTTTTTTATTTTATATTTTTTTTTTTAAACAAATATATCCATAATCCCGATACTAGTCGTCTCCAGCAATCTTTCTGATTTAGAGATTTTGTTATTGTTAAAAAGTATGCTATCAGTTGAGTTTTTAGTTTTTAGTCTAAGCAATCAAATTGAAAACAAAAGTAAATAAATAGTTAACGAATCGAAAAACCAAAACATGTGTTACTTTTTTTACTTTGTAGGAATTTGGTAATTAAAAAGTTTTAAAAATATTTCCAAGGCATTTAATCAAACAGCAGTGAAAAAGTTCAAATGAAAAGTGCGCTTGTGAGTAAAAAAAAAAAAACAAAACAAATTATTTGCAGGGTTGCCACCTACTCTCACCAAACTTTGTCAATTTGAACAACAGTCCTGTCATATCGAGTGGCAAGAAACGCGTTTGCTTTTATTATTGCTTTCATCGTTTTCCACTTTAGACTAATCACACTCACAGTCATACATACATACATAAGTCACTCAAAGCGCACAGTGACTGACCCCCAATAAAAGTGGCCACCATTTCATTTTGTCAGCAATAGCCATAAATTACGCTATCGACATGGCTGGTCAACTTTGGCTAAGACTTCAAATGAAACAGTTACATATGCAAACACACACACCTAGATAAATCTATACCCACATACATGCTAACATAATTCTTTGGCAACTTTCTCTTTCTATTTTTTTTTTTTTTTTTTTGTACTGACAAAATCTCCTAGACACATAAATCGTATTGACAAGTAAATTGCGCTCAAATGGTCAACAAATATTTATTGGGCACTTCAGGTTTTAGCCAACAAATAGAGGAACTACTATCAAGCGTTGTGAAGGGGTAAAGTGAGCAGGGGGGGGGGGGGGGGGGGAGCAATTCTAATGCTAAATCTATGTTTATTTATTTATACATTTTAAATGGCAGTAACGATTTGTACGCGCGTTGACTGTTGCGCGCGTCGGCAATGCGGTTTCTCAGCCGGAGACATTTCGACAGCGTTACCTCCGGTTGGAAGTTCCGTTTCCGTTTTGAGGTAAACGGTGTACGAGTATAGTAAAAACGTGCGAATATATAAATATGCCTACGTGTTTATAGATCTGTATATGTATGTATGTGAGTATTTCTGATGCATTTGGGTATATGAATGTGAATGATAGTGTTTGATTGAGTGCAATATACTTGTACTGAGAAGAGAGGGTTTAGTTTTAGATAGATGATCAGGAAGCTGAACCAACTAGTACACTTAAGGTAGCGCAAAATGTTTTCGATTTCAGCAGCGCATAGCTCCTCCAAATTTGTATAAAAGTATTTTCTTGTGCTATACGAGTCCTAGCCAGTGCGAGTCCTCATACAACCATTCTACCTAAAATTAAATGCGAAAATGAATTTACCAAAATATGAAATGTGTCGTTTTCCTGCAACAAATTCTTTTATTTATTTATTTTTACTTACTCTACTTGCTGCTGCACCATGAACCCTGCTTAGCTGTCGATTATTTCATAAAGATTTTACTCCCAATTTGTGAGTATTTCTGATGCATTTGGGTATATGAATGTGAATGATAGTGTTTGATTGAGTGCAATATACTTGTACTGAGAAGAGAGGGTTTAGTTTTAGATAGATGATCAGGAAGCTGAACCAACTAGTACACTTAAGGTAGCGCAAAATGTTTTCGATTTCAGCAGCGCATAGCTCCTCCAAATTTGTATAAAAGTATTTTCTTGTGCTATACGAGTCCTAGCCAGTGCGAGTCCTCATACAACCATTCTACCTAAAATTAAATGCGAAAATGAATTTACCAAAATATGAAATGTGTCGTTTTCCTGCAACAAATTCTTTTATTTATTTATTTTTACTTACTCTACTTGCTGCTGCACCATGAACCCTGCTTAGCTGTCGATTATTTCATAAAGATTTTACTCCCAATTTCATTTACTGTAACACCACACTCATTCACGTAATTTAATTTCCGGGTCGTTCAACAAAAATTTCAAAATACGATTTACGTACATCACCCCTCATGAGTGGGGTGTCCACCTGCACGGCTCGTTTTCGCACAGCAGTCAGCAATTGTAAAACGTAAATTAATTTTAGAACATAGCTACGCTCAGACAAATAATTCTAGCAGCTTTTGGATTTTAATAAACTTCATAATAAACAACATTTGGCTGGTTGATAATCATCAGGCAATGCCATCAGTGACATCAACTGCACCATTCAGATACCAATGCCAGAGTAACGGTAACATTTGTAGACAGTTTCAGCGCATTGTTGTTGCCAACAGCTGCTCATACGATTCTAATAAATTTATAGATATGTGCATATGTTCATATAACAAATATAACGCAGCATGAAATTATCTAACAGCGGGCATTTGGAGTTGAGCAAATTTAGTAACCAAAATTATTAAGATTTAAATTTGAAATTGTTTTACGCTCTCCACTGAGCTAAAGCCCACCTCTTGCTTTTATTGTTGCTTTGCAATTTTTATGCCAATTGGAAAGAGCAATGAACACTTCTAACTCACAATGAGTTGGGACGTTTTATAGATTTTCTTTTATAAGTGAGCGTCCCGAAAATTCGGGATCGTTTAAAATTCTTAGAGAAGACATTTAAAATGTTGGTCAATCAAAGTCATATTGAAACATTTTTTTGGAGAAAATGAAAAGTAACAGGGTTCCGTTATGAAACAAAACTTAATTTGGTGGGTGGTATGAAGAAATTTTTTATGTTTTGCAAGGTTACCCTGTGGTAACTATTTTATTCACTACCCATATCATATCTCTGGTAATAAGTCAAAAAGCTCAAGTTTGGAGTAAGGGTTGTGACATCGCACAACCATAGACGCAAACCGTAATTTTAAAACGTTAAAATGACATTTGACGGACATGAAGCGGTGTTTATTTTAGAATCATGTTTAAGTAGATAAAACTCTTTTTTAATTTAACTTTGATTATGGTCTAATATATGTAAATACTACTAAAGTCAATTTGATGTTCTAGCGTTCTTTCTCTTAACGCTCCGAACATACATATTTCCACCTTCAGGCAAGTATTTTCCGTTCACTGCTCAAAAATGTCCCCACTAAAAAAAAAATATTCGTGTAAATATATTTTCTTTAAACAAATTTCTCAATTCTTATAGAAACAAAGCAAATATTTCATGGGAAAAGTTTCTTTGCATACCATTCTTAAGTCTTTTAATATTTAACCCTTTCGCACCTATTGGGACACATACGTCCTATCAATAGGTTTCTTATAGCTAACCGTGCTTTTGAAGGTAATAAGAAATTTATTTATAAACCTGCCTTTTAATAGAAAAGTTTCACTATTTCGACGAAAATTAATGAAGATTTCTTGATTTCTCTCCGGTTCGAAATTGTGAACTTTTTAATACCATAGTATTTCGGGATTTTTCAATTTATATAGCACATATTTCAAGCAGCACTAACACTCCAGCACATAACTGGCACATAAATATATTTCAGTTTTAATTTCAATGTCTATGTATATTCACTCGTACATACTACAGATATGCGTTGGATAGCGTCATATCCTTGGTGTCCTTGTTGGCACCGCGTGTTCCGCTAAAATTAAAAATTCATTCACATTTTGTATGCGTCGCCTCTTTTTTGGCATAACAAACATTTTTTTTTTTTCAATTTGTATGCTATTCTTTTTGAAAATGCTTTATCCAATTTAACTATTAAAATTTTATAAATTTTTTGGTGCCAAGTTTGTCATGTCATATTTCGCGCACTGACGCGTTTAGCTTGTTGGCACGTCTGCTGCTGACTTTTGTATTTTCAGATGACATTTTTTAAAGTTGTGAAATTTGCGTTATACATAATATTGCGTTCTTAAATTGTTTTTAAATTGTATGTGGAGGACTTTAAGGTCATTTAGGAGCACTCAAAGAATTTCACAGAATACCTTTAGAGGTCTGGTATAATAACAATAGCCCAGTGCATTTCCTTTTTTATATTCCCTTACATGATTATTTAATAAATTTCAGAGAAATCGAACCATGTAAGCACATCACCAATAGCACCCTTACAACGTTGTAAAAATTATTGGTAGTCCGTGGTAGAGCCTACTTTCTTTTTATATTACTATGAGCAGAAGAAGAGTCAGGCCCACCAAACAGTATACCGAAATGATCAGGGCGATTACCTTCATCGATTTAGCCATGTCCATCCATCCGTCTGTTTGTCTGAATGTCAGTTTGTACACAAATTAGTTTCTCAGTTTTTGAGATATCTCGATAAACTTCGTTATGTGGTCACCATTTTGTAAAATATTAATCATTTATCGGAACCAACAATATAGGATGAACACAATGCATATCGCCTAGATATACAATCGATTGTTGCGATAAACGGGTTTTGGTCTACAGCTCTTGCAATTAAAAAGCTGGAAATAAATATAATGAGTGTGGTGAAAATCAGCCAAGTCGGACCTATATAACATATAGCTCCCATATAATCGATAATTTCGATAAATGTTGTTTGGTACACAAAATAGGTACATTGCACTCGTATGTTGAATAAATTTATGAATGAAAGTATGAGAATGCATAAGAAACAGCTGTTTTAAAGAATTCAAAAAACTTGAATTCCATTCATTGACCACACAGCCATGAAAATATAATTTTTTTTTTTTTTACAATTTCCCAAAATTGTATAACCCCAACTTCTAATGTGGTTATGCAGAAAACTTCTTCCCAGATAACTAACATTTCCATAATAATAGCGCGTATTGAAAGCTACTTAAATCGTTTATGACATTTTCATAGTTCACAGCGCAAAATTTTCTCACATTTCGTATGAAATATATTAATGACCATCTTCTACATCGCTTCTCACTCTTGTCATCAGAAACGAATATGCTACACAGCATGAAAACTTGAATTTTTATTATATTTGTAAATATTTGTATGCATGGCCCTTTTCGCAGTTCACTAGTTTTTGCTCTCTCCCATATAAAACGCGATTGACTTCACTTTTTCATTTTTTTTTTTTTTTTTCATTTCTTCCAAAGTCATTATCATCCCCTGAGACCTTTTTTGGTTTAGTTTTATTGCTCGTTTGCCCCTTCGTAAGTTGGTGATTTTGGTGATTTGGTGCTTGACGATGCGTGTTAGCGTGTTGCAGGTCGTTACAGTGGCAAGCGTTTGAGGTACGCATGGGCGTAAGTGTGTGTATGCGTGTGTGTGTGTGTGTGTGGTAGGAGTAAAAGTAGTCAGTGTCCGAGATTGCACATGAATTGCCATCATAAATCATGTCATGTTGATTTTGTCGATAATTTTATTGGTGTTTTTGTTGGTATCTATGGGAGAGGGTATAGTTTGTTTATTTTTTCACGCTTTACTAGTAATCGAAACAATATGGAAAATGTTTTCATACACAATAAATTTAAAGTTTTGATTAGTTGTGGTAAAAAGAATTTTTGAACTTTTCTTAAAGAACAAAAAAAATATAAAAATGGGACAAAATTGGATGACGGAAAATGGTGATGATACACAAAGACAACGGCACTATTTTCGACTTCGCCAAGTGCTTATACCTGCCATGAGTAGCTCATATCTGATTTATCAGTGTTTGAGTTCTTCAAATAGTTAAAGAGGCTCTGTGAGTCTGCTTTTATCATTCAAGACATGTCCGCTTAACAACTCATATGCGGTGTCCACCAGCTCCTTCTTAAATACTCAAAAGTTTTCAGCCCCAATTTTGTGCTTTTTTATGGCTCATATTTGACTTCGAATTTCTAAGCTTTTTAAATATTATTTAATTGCTAAATTCTTTATATAAACAAAATAATTAAAACTTATATTAAGTCCATTAATTTAACTCAAACACAAGTTACAACTTTCTCACATTAAATCACTGCCTCGATATCCACCAATTCACACTCATAAATCACAACAAAACCTTTTAAGTGTGCACCACACAAACGCACATAAATCTCTGCTCAATCACGCTGTCACTAATTCGCGCACAGGCTTTCACATTCCACTTCAACAATTCAATTCACCTAAATTTATTATTATTCATAAGCGTATTTTTATTAATTGTTGTACATTTTGTTTTATTGCTCACACAGCGCTCATTCACATTTTCCCACGAAAACCATTTCACCAGCTAAAACAACGAGCTTAGCCAAAGCATCATTTAACCCCCTTTTTCATACCCTAAATCTCACCTCACACTGTTCACCATTTCTGTGAATTATTCTGTTCGCGTGCCTTACAATTGCGTTTTGATCATTTTATGATCTCGTCGATTAGCTACATTGTTCCAGAACAATATGTTGAAGCGCCGGCGCTAATACTACCAACGACAATAAAAACAACAACAAAAGCAATAACAGTAGCATCATGGTATCTAAAATGACTTGACGCTCATGCCAAACTATATTTTGACTTTTCTTTGGGGGTGTTTCAACGACTGGCATAAAGTCAACTGTCATCGAACGTCTGTTTCATGCCATTTTTAATAGGATTAGCGCTGAAGTGCACTTAAGCGTGCGATGCTGTGTTGTTATGTTGTTGTTGTTGTTGTACTCGTAATGTTGTAATTTTGTTGTTTTTTTTTTTGCTTGTATGTTTACATTAGCAATGTGTTAATCAAATCATCTTGACAATTGTTTACAAACTTTCCCACTGCACTGCCCCGCTGCGTGTCCACGCGTCTAACTATCTGCCACTCGTAAGTACTTCCATTAAATCCCTTAAAATACTCGAAATAATTCTCTCACTCTTGAATGCCTTTATTTTTATATTTACGCAGTTGAAGTGGATTTCAAGGGGATTACTATAATCGACGATTAGTTTAGCTTAACAACTTAAATTCGTGATTGATACTTATCGGCCATTTATTTGTTGATGGGAATCTCAATTGCTCGCATAAATGACTCGCTAAATAATGTTCAACATTTAGAACAATTTGTTGGGACAATTTAATTATTTAATTGATAACACTGTTGTAGTTTTTTGAACTTTTTCCATGTATTACAAAATGACGGCTGCATAACAAATTTCATCGAAATATCTCTATAACTGAGGGACTAGTTAGTTTGAGTTCAAACAGGCAGCTCAACACCCTGATCATTTCGGTATACTTAATGGTGGGTATATCTCTTCTTCTTCTCATACTTACAAGCATCGGACCAAAGTTAACACTTTTATGATTTCATGTGGGTTTTAAAGAAAAAAAATATTTAAATTTTTCTCCCCTCAAAAGAATAATTTTGCCTTTCTAATTTTACATCAACCCATTCGCATTATACTCAACGCACTCTATCGTCAATTTAATGTAATGCAACAATTTCGTTGTGCGAAGGGTGTTTGTCTTGGCTGCGCCATAAAAAGCTACGTAAAATCGGCTTTTGAAACTTTCGCAGGTAAGCTCATGAAGTATGCAATTTCACATATATCCTATTGTAAGGGATGATTTATTATTGCAAGAATATTATATTGTTGTGGGTGTGAAAATTCTATAAAATATTTTCAATGCAAACTTACCGCTTAAACATTTGCTCGCGCTACGATGATTCTCACTACTCGTTATAATGGAATGCGGTGTTGTTGAGGACGAACAGACCGAGGACGATTTTTCTGTAAGAATAAGGAAACAATATAAAAGATTTACTTTGAAATAAAGTCAAGCGGATACAGGACGATTTTTAGAAGGAGCAAATTGCGCCAGTTGCGCTATAATAGCATAGAACAAAAAAGTACAGTCGGATTAATGGAAATTTTCTGCAGTACACATTTGCCTTCATGGACTCAGTAGACAATTTTAAATTAGAAGATACTCGTTTTCGGCTCAAGCGATTAAGTACCGACTGGCGGTTGTAGCTTTAATCATTCCGAGGAAGTTTTTTTCATACAATCAGGCTACAGGAGAACGACTCAGAGCAAGACAACAACAAACAAAATTGTAGAAATGAAAGAAAAAAAAGTATCCTTAAATATTCAAATTTTCATTTTTTTTTTTAAGCTTAAGACCCTTCCGATGTAAGGACGTTTCAATTCGTATTTGCTATTCAATTAAAGCCTCGTAAAGAGGGTTCTTTTTCTTCTTAAATTTCTATTAAAATTTGCACTTTGTGGTTGTGCAGAAATACCAACTTCTTCCTACATTTTTTATATCGCACACACTTTCACATTCGTCATATCACATGCATCATGGTCTACTGAATTTCAAGTACCTAATTTTCCCACAAAAGATCGCTTCAAAAGTCGACTCAATTTGCTGACAACATAAATTATCGACATCATTATTGTTTGCAAAAGATAATTGTCACATAATCAGAACAATTATTTATGGATGTTGATATTGACAATTTCAAAGCAGTCACCATACCAGAAGGGGTACATAAAACGAGAGGGGATGAGACAACCAACCGGAAGCGTGTAATGTACCGAAGCATAGCGAAACGAACAGCCAGCCACCACAACCACTGTTCGAACCACTGCACTGGTATTCAATCATTGATAGCAATTCAAGAATTTTGCAAAATCACTAAATTGTAGGGGTGGAGCTTTGTGATGTCCTTTTGAAGTCCATAGAGAATTTTGTTGTTGTTTGTATGATATGTGGCATGGCATGTTTAATTGGCGTAAATCTTTGTTTTGCTATAAACAAGCTCAAGATTAAAATGTTAAAATTGTACCAGCTAAGAATAAAGAATATATTTGGAATTCATTTGTTTGTGTGTGTTTCGTGTCAGCATCCTTTTATGCCGCGATACGCTCAAGTAGCTGTTGCATACGCGTGCGTGCGTGCGCGCGTACGTCCATCAATGGATGGCATTATAGCGTGATGCGATGAGAGCTGCCAAATGTAGCTAATATGCAAAGCTAAATGACCGTCTGTGTGTCTATGAATGCGACAAAGATGCTGGAGAATAGTACACGCACGCGTTTCTAATGGATGCCATGAAAGCCATAATTACTTTGAATGTTAAAAGCATTGTTCAAACTCGACTAGCGGGAAAAAACTGAATGATAAGTGGCATGCAAAAATGCTACATTTAATTATTTACAATTTCTTTTTAGCAAAAATGGCAAATTAGAAACCAAATTACGACTTAGTATCAGATTTTTTTTTTTAGTTTGATATCAGTTTGAAAACCATTGTAGTTTATTGCGAGTGCTCCTACAATTTTAACACATGGCAACACTCGTCGTGGCTGTCATATCGGACATCAAAATTTAATCAAAACAGTTGAGTGGACGAAAAATTGCCACAATGTTGGCGAAAACATCAAAAAAAGGAAAGAAATAAAAAGATATATACATATTTGTGTAAGAAAATGTAAAATTTATAATATCATATTGCGCATTGTGTTTTAATAATTATAATTTATGAAAGGCTCCAACGAAAGTTAAATGCTAAAGTTTGAAAGAAGAATATTTTCATAGCAAAAATCTTCCGTTTGGCTGATGAATGGACTGTTTGTCCAAATATGCTCAAGTTAAAAATCAATGCTGAATTTTGGAAAATGAATTTAACCTCAAATGAGCTTTAAAGTTATTTCCAACAAAAATGGTTCTGGAGTACGGCGTGCTTTTAAATGTACTCATATTTCATAACTAGTTAAATTGAAAAAAAAAATTTAACTCTTCCTCAATTATTTACATCAAAGGTTGTACATATGTACATGTGCATATTTAAGTATGCATGTATATATCAAATTTCACTCAAATAAGTCAGTATATGCACATAAATATGAGTATATTATATATGTATATAGTTTTACAAATATTTAAATACCCAGTTGGGAATCAATACCTGAGAACCAAATTTGCGTTCACAATAAAGGAATATTTTCATAGCAAGAACAATACACAAAAAAACCAAAATATAGTACTGAAACCGTTTTTGAAAAAACTATTTTGACTTTTTAAATTTTTTACCACCTGTGATACCCTGTGCCAGAATAAATCTACTCAAATGTACATTAATTATTGAGACTTTTGCATAAACTGATTTATACATTTACGTGGTATGTATTTATACCCAATACAATACTTAAGTCATACAAAGTTAGTGAGTTATTTCCAACTGGTAATGCATTACATTTATGTGTCTATATCTGTGCTTTGTGCGGGTGACTGCATTCTAAACAAAGCCAGCAAAAAAAAAAAACAAAAATGAAAAGAAATACCATCTTCACAATTTCTGCAATTATTTTCACTGCGAAAGAAAAATAATGAGTTACGCATGAGAGATTCTTTTCAGGCAAGTCAAGCATAGCGCTTCAACGTATACACATAAATATTCGACATACATACATTTTTAAGGAGCTTCACCTACACGCTGTACTCTAAGGTTGTAAGGATACTTTTGTGTATGTTAGTATAGCTGTAAGTTTTTATGTTTTCATGGCATGAGATAACTTTGCCTTAACGACACAACCAGACCAACACAACCAGGCAAAAGCTAACAAGAACAAGAACAACAATATCAACCACACGAGCGTTAACAATAGTAATGATCATAAAAGTATACAAAAAGGATTTGCCAACATAATAAAAATGAAAGCTTCACGCATACCACACACACACGCACGCATACATTCAAATGACATTAAATGCACACACGCACACATATGTACATGCGTAAATATGGCTTTGTAGCACAACCATTTTGTACAAATTATTATTATTTTTTTTTTTTTGCTCATTTGTGTGGGTGAACTTTTATTATTTTTGCTTGCGTATAAACTTCTTCAGGGCATCTTTTGGATACCGTTTGCAGAAGCTATCATAAAAGTCATACCACCAACCAACCAGCCAACGAAGCGTGGCATAAGAAAAAGGTTGAAAAAAAAAATAAAATAAAAAAAAGATTCATGCCACAAATGTTATCCCGGGTGTACAGACAGACACATGCATACATTTCTTTTTAAACTCCGCCTCACTACTTTCGAATTTCCTTATGCATGAAGTATGACACCCTTGCAATTTGCAAAAATTATCATAAGAGAACGAAACTTCCTTACCGTTTTTAGTACCGTATTTACTAGCACCCGAGAAAAAGAATAGCTAGATAAAGAAAAGCTTGACTGAGTTGGAGTCACAACGTACAATATATACCCTGCTGTGGCATGGAGCAATAACAACTCACACATAACAGCGATTTAGGAAGTGAAGCACAGTTGTGAAGGGCCTTCAAAAGTTTAAGTCAAAAGCTCACTAAAGTATTGACTCCTAGTCAATCAAATGAGTCATACCTAGTAGAAAATTGATCTATCATGATGATTTGATAGCTTCAATCGGTACCCATCCATCTATAGCGAATTTTTTAAATTTCGATTAACATACTAATTTATCGATACCTTTTTAAAAATTGAACATGTCGATTAATCGACTAACATCGATCCATATTTCGGTACTAAACCGCTAGAGCTATCGATTAATGGATAAGTTCATTTGAGAAATTCACCGAACAGCAGTCTTGCACAGAGTAGCCACATCCAACTGAGTCGTATAGCGCTCTCTCAATAGACATTGATCACTTATCATTTCATATATTAGGGTGGGTTTTGAGAAAACAATTCTCACATCATGGTCTTTCCAATGCTACCAGTGGCGTCAATTATGGGAATTAAGAATAGGCAAAGTTCATCCGAACTAGAAGATTTTTCTAACTTCACGCAGATTGAGAATAATTTGGAGTTCCTAATATCGATGTTATCGAACAATGATATCGATATTGATTAGTGTTGTAATTTTGCGGTTTTTTTTTTTTTAGAGAAAAAGCTTTTTGAAATTTTATCGTAGGGTTCTTCCAGTCCAGATGGGTATACAAAATTTAGCAACAGTAAAAGACCTCCACAAAGCATGTACATATGTATGTATATACCACTTTTCCCCGCTCATCCATAATCGCCGCACCACGTTACGGTAACTTGCATTTACATTCAAAGCTTAAACTTTCAGTTGACAGTTTTTGGTGATATTTTTTTTTTTTTTTTGCTCAACCAATTTTTATTATTTATTACCGCACTGATAACTTTCTACATCCACTTTTGGTTGACAGAGTTTTTGGCATAAACGCCCACCACACACATACACACACACCCCTTTTGTCCTTAAATGGGATAGCAAGCTTTTTACTCGGCAATGCTTTCCCTTTTTATATCAAAAAAAAATTTCTTCTAATGATCCAAACGTGCTAAGCAAACGGACAATACTTTTTTATATCTACGCAAAATGGTATGCGTTGAAGAATTTATGCGATATTTATTCAAATCAAAAGCCCATAGATCTCTTTTCTTGACTGCATTCTGCGTGCATTCATAATTCTTTTGTCGCATAAAACGCTTGGATTATATTTCAGTGGATAGCAGGGAGAGTCATAGTCTTGGGTAGTTCAATGCCCGGAACACCATGGTCAGTTAAAAGCAGACCTTGAAAAAAGTGGGGATTTAATTTTAGGTTTAGGTCGGTTCAGTTTAATTAACCTCGAGATACTCAGGCTTAGAAAGCGTACTCCCAAGGCAGATCAAAATTATCCTGGTAGAACCCTAGTCTCCTATGGGAATACACTCTTCTCTATTTGGATGTCCTAGTATGACGCTAGTCTTCCTTGGTAGGACACTGTTTCTAATTTTCTCAGGGAGGACGCTCTTCTCTGGTTGGATGTCTTAGTATGGCTTTAGTCTACCTTGGGATACACCCTCCTGTCGTTGGATGTCCTATTATAAGTCATAATTTACGGGTTCGCAAGCCAAGATCTAGAGCCCGCCTGTGGCAACATAGATCAAAGCTGGGAAATGTGACCTCATCATAGTGTTTACGTAGATGCTTCCTTATGTCTCTAGGTAGCGGATCTTCATCTAATATCGCTCGGTTTGGGTGTCTAAGCTTATGGTAGTTCTGTAAAACCTATATCCCTGAATTCTATCTCATCTTCTCTCATTCAGAATTGTCTTGTGGCAATCTATTTTTAATAAAATCATTTGTTTGAGGTTATGTTTATGGTAGCTGATACCCTCAAGCAACACCCCACTGCCTTTTCGAAAGCGAACCTCCATATAAAACTATAATTTGCACATAAAGAATCCCCTGGCAGCACAATGAAATAGTATAACTCAATTTTGCGAGCTGTCCAAACGCAGATGATTGCATCTGAGCCATGAATTCAAGAAGACTAAATAAGATATCAAAGCAAAGTTGCATAACGAAATATTTTGCGAGTAATAAAATAAATTGTATAAAACAATTGAAGGTGCTAAACCGCGAGCTGTCACGCCTAACGCTTAGCTAAATAGGCATACCTACTAACCAAATGGCACATACATACATACATTCAAAGTGACCACTTGCGGTGCTTTTGTTGCACATAACGGATGAAAGTAGCCCCAAGTCCGTCGTTGTGGTATGCGAGGACACAAAACGACGTAACGGCTTTACCATTTTTATTGTCATAGAGTCGTGCCAACATTGAACAAGATTGTGAGGTGGATTTGCGCGCAACAAACACCGCCTAAAACCTTAAAGTATCCTTTCTCATATCCTTTCTCATATCTCTCTCAACCAATTTGTATAGTCGCTTTCATACGAGTTAAGTGATTTTGTTGGTTACTATCTTTTTTTTTGTTGGTCCTCTTTTGCTCATGTCAGCGCCACAAATAGACATATCAAAAGTGAAGTGCATTTTCTGTATCGAAGACATGTAGCCCTGTTTGGGCATTTTGAAATGTGAAATGTCCGTGTTATGCGCGGTTTGCATGTTTGGCGCAAATTCATCACAACAAATTTTTACAAAAAAATATTGCAATTTAATGATGTTTTTACAATTTTGGCAGCAAATGTGGACTGCGCTCGACCTTCGAGTGGTCAGTTTATTTGAATAGAGAGAAATAAAAAACAATTTAAGAATATTTCAACTACCCAAAAATAAATTGAAGCAAGTGCACAAGTAAAATTTGTGAAAATTGAATTAGCAAATTATGATCCTTACTTTTCCTAGTATCAGATATGCCATGCAAGCAAAAAAAGTAAGAAAAAAACAGAACAAAAATCTGGCACAAATCCGATTTGCATACGTTAATATGAAAGAGAGATTAAGAACTCTTTATGTGTCTACCCAGTGGACATTTGACTCTCACCTTTAAAAATCTCATCATACGGAAAAAAATGTCCGATAGGTGGCACACGAGTCGCTGAACTAATTTCGTTGACAATGCCCTATATTTTTTCAAAAAGTTTTACTCGCAAGATGGCGCTAGTGTCGCGATGTTAAGAAAAAACCTATTTACAGACCGATTTTTCTGATATTGTGAGTGTAGCTACTAATATGAAAAAAATAATAAAAAAAATTATTAATGTATCTCCCATTGTAATGCATCTCCAGTTTGAAAAAAATTTGGTTGGGAATTTTCTTTTAGCGTTAAACAAAGATCAGCCAAAGAAATTATTTTTTGCACTGAGTTAAAAGTTTGCAAATTCGAAATTTCACCTTTTTCATTTTTTTCCATTTTTGTAAAAGATGAGTAAAAAATAGTTTTAAAAAACTCAAAAATTTTAAATTTTTGAAAATTTGTAATTTTTGAAAATCGTAAAAGTAAAGTTCGCCAGTAAATTTTGGACTCCATTTTTTTGTTTATATCTTTGATTTAGTTAGTTCTGAATTAAAAATAAATTTTTCGCTCATCATTTTGAGTTGGTTTGCTAGATTGAAATAAATAACTAACATAATAAGTTCCAAAAAAAAAACAAATATTTTTTAAAGTTCCTCGAAGTCCGAGGAAAAGTAAGAAATTAAAAAAAAAACTTATTTGTTTTTGTAATTTAATAGAATGAACGGCGATTTAAAAAAAATCACTCTGGCCAATTTTTTTATCTCTCGAATGAAAGACGATTTTTATAAAAAATCTCGTTTTAGATTTTTGATCTTGTATTTAAATAAAATATTTCTTTAGCTATAGTTTTTTAAGTGAGAAATTATGCAAGGAGTTTTTATTATAAAATACCCGATATATAGCTAAAGAACTAAAACCATTGCTGGCAGCACTACTGGGTATAATAATACAAAATCAAGTCATATGCTTTCGAACAGTTTTCTCTATGCATATCAGGCTAGGAAATGCGCTTCCTGTCTTTAGTAAGTATTATTTTGTATTAAATTTCTGACAGAAATTTTTCTTCTTTTTTTTAATTTTCAATAAATAAATGCTTCCTTTAAACTCACCTCTTGATTTGCTCTCCACGCCACTAACCGAATCCAACGCTCCTGGTGTTAGCGACTGTGGCGCACTACTCGTACTGATGCCACCATGCTGCGAGACGGGTGAACAGCCAGTGGCCGGTTGTAAGTTATCCAAACGATAACGTTGACCCGTTGTGGCTGATGAGACGGAGGTAATGCAATTGCCATTCAACACTAAACTCGGCGTACTTGCAACCGAATTGCCACTTAAGCCGCCGCTATTGTGTACGATGCCAATGCAATTGCCGCCATTTGACGATTGTACATTGGGCAGTGAGTCGCCGAGTGTGTCACTTAAACGCTGTGTTGAGTAGATGTCGCTAAATTAAAGAAATACGTTTTCTTAGTTTTTTTTGCAATTAAAATCAAATTCTCACTTGAACTACCAACCTGAATGCACTCGTTGCGCCAAAGAATCCACTACGATCTTGTAGCGCCGCTTTCGCCTTTTCCACACTTTGTTTCAATTGTTCGAATGTGGACTGATGAAATCGATATGTAGACCAATCGGGCGAACATTGTCCAAGTGTCAGACAATCTTCGGTCTTCACTTGCGCCAGCGTAGGCGGTGAGACGCGCTTAAGATCTAGCGCTGTTTGATATGAACATGAATTCTCATACATTGTGGCGGGGTAAGTGTATGATGTAGTTGATTCTGCGCCCAAGTAGCGACAATTTTGTGACCACAGCTGTTGGGCGTCTTCAAACGGATGCTGCTGCGGTGATTGCCCAGACGGTGGCGGAGCAATTTCTGTCCACTTGACTCTGTAGAAAAGTATAAAAGGAAATGATCTTGGTTGAAATTTTGTAGAAAAGGATTTAGAAATTTAAATCAGACCTATTAAATTTGATTAGTCATTACTAATTAATTGATTAGACTAATTTTTTAATTGGTAATGATTATTTAAATTGTTTTTACGGAAAGGCATTTTAAATTGATTACGATTACAGAAATGGTTTTTTACGAGTGTTGAAAAAAAAATTATTAAAAAAAATTTTTAAGTATTAAAAAAAAAACTTTTTTGGTTACTTTTGACTATTTTTATTTATTTTTTTATTATTTTTTAATTAATTGGATAATAATCATTAAACATTTAAAGTAATGGTAATCAAAAAATAATTAAAAAAATAAATAAAATTAAGTTTTATCTACTTAAACATTATTCTAAAATAAATAATATTTCATTTCCAGCGTAGTCAACTTAAAATACATTTTATGTTTAAAACGGAGTCTTAATTTTAAAATGCTGAAAATGCGATTCTAACAGTTTAAAATGAGGGTTTGTGTCTATGGTTCTGCGATGCCACAAAGCTTGCTTCAAACTTGAGTTTGGCTTTTTTCGTTTATTGGCACAGTTAAGTTATGGTTTATGTATAAAATAGTTGACACAGGGTGACTTCGCAAAACATTAAAAATTAAATTTTTTTTTCATAATGACCCTGTTACCTTTTATTTGAGCTAAAACCTTGGTTTAATATGACTATGATTGACACACATTTTAAATGTCGAATTTAATTTAAGTAAAGATTTTAATTAAAACGCGTACTAAGCAAAGACTATGATTATGGGGCAGAGTATTTACGATTTCAGTAAACAAAAGTGTCATATATTGGCAACTTTGCAAAAAAAATTGGAATTTTTTTAATCGCTTGTCACTTCATTCTCAATAAATCAAGCAAAATTAACACAAAATTGAATGCGAGGCTTTTTTATAAATTAGTGTTCATATTAGTGCCACTTTTCAAAATGAAATTTCCCAATTCTCACCTCATTTCACATTCATACGTCATTTATACGGAACGTTAAATAATTAAATACCGTAAGCAATCCTTTAAAGCGCGTTTTTCATTTTCAACAATTTTTCATTCTTAAATGTCTGAGCTGCAAATTATTACTACAATTACAAATTTCAAAATTTAAATTGCACATTTTGCTAGTTGTTTCGGCAATGCAGCTACTACGCTCTGTACATCTCTGCAAGGAAAAGCTTTTGTATGAATCAAGAGTGAGGCTGTGTGTGTGAGCGTATTTTTTGATAAATGGCCCTCCTGCGATATGTATAGTAAATATGCATACATTCGCCTCGTTCAAAGCTATAAATGCGAGTAATTTATAAACATAATTAACAGCAATTTTCGTACATTACTCCCCCATCGTAAATAAACCATAATTACATTCGCCTTGTGCGTACCATAGTTATGTGCATACATACATACATGCCCACATATCTACATATGTATGTATTTACGAGTACATATTTACATAGCTCTATAGATACAATTGTTATGCTATTTGGTTTGTGAATAATTATGTTGCTATTAAATAAAGCAAAATTAAATAGATATTACATGTCAGGAACATAAATTAATTTACATAAATATTTATGCAAAACTACGAGTAGATATGTACATACATATGTAATAGTCTAGTAAAAAAAGAAATTGAGAGTGATACTATGATAAGACTAGTTTGAGATAAAAAATAAAACAATTCTGAAGCGAAACGATCCATTCTTCTCTGATTATTCACGTTCAATTATTTTTACTGATGTTGAAAGGGTGTAAAGAGAGAAAGATAGTGCGGTAGTTGCGATCGAGACGAGATCGTTGACAAAACTTGCAAAGAACTGTCAGTAAAGTGACAGTGACAAAAAACTCTCTCGAAACGCAAAGAGTAAAAAGTTTCCACCAAACAGGAATCAGTAAAAAATTGCATTGATTGAGAATTCATTTTGCAATTTTTGTTGTTGCTTTCCCTTGTCACGATCAGCTGTTTTCACTTAGAAGTATTACTTAGTGAAATCCCCCCCGCAGAAATTTCCAACTATCTTTTCCAATGTCCAAAAGTCAAAATGCAAATATTTTGTTTTTATTTAATAAAATTATTAAAAATTGTATCCTCACAGCTATTATTAAATATTTGTTTTTGTTTGTCCGTTTCAAAGATACTCAAATATTTTTCTAATTTTTTTGGTGGTAGAACTGGATTCGATATTTTGGAAAATCGATTTTTTTTCAATTCGATTCATAAAAGTAAAACCGAGAAAAAATTATAAAAGATGATAAATCTTATTATCCATTATTTTCCATTAATTTTACATTTCTTCATTACTTTGATTTAGTTAAGAGAACTCGAAATAGACTTTTTGTCTAAAAACTAGACTAGACTAATTTAACCCAAAACAAGCCTGTTACGGTTTTCACAAAAAAAAAATGTAACTATTCCAGCACAAAAATCGATCCTTCATTTCTTAAAAAAAAAAACAGATCAATTAAATTAAAATCCGCTTCTTGTAGAGAATGCAATAGTTCTCGACAGTTTCTTAAACCGTTTCCTAACCTTCCTCTTTAGAGAAATACATTTGAAATCGAGTCATTTTCTAATCGTCCTCTAACCTAAAAGTTTCCTACGTAGTACCGCGTACTTCGTGCCTGTTTTACGCATTGCGCCCTACTTTGTACATTTTACGTACACACAAATACAAATTTGCACGTTAATATAGATTTTCTTAGACGGGCCACTTGGGAACACGTTACTTTAATTTTGATATGATTTTTTGGTAACCGTTTTGATTTTGCTTTTACCTAGGTTTAAGACTCAAACTTGTATTTGCAGTTCTCGTAGGCGCTCCATATAAGCACTAGTTATCTACTGCCTTTGTTCAGTTTGTTTAATTTTATGTTATTAAACTATAACAACCGCCGCATACATCATACGCGTCTCATATATTTGTTAACTGTCAGCTGCCATAGCTTACAAAATACATAATTATTTGTTACTTTGTTGCAATATATACGGGTACTTTTGTTACTGTTTTTGTTGCATAAATTATGCGTATAATTTATGGGCTTTCCGAATTTACGGCATAACTGTAATGCGTAGGTGAATGCTTCATCCTGTTTGCAGGCCGGTGAATTATCCTTAGTGCTCAATGCATCTTATGTATCACCCTATGTATAGCTTATTTTCCCGTTTACATATGTACATATATGTACTTATTTACACAATTTTCACTGTTACATATATGTAGGATGATTTATAAGTATATTAGAGCGTTTTAACACATTTTTATTTAATTTAAAAAATATTTGTTATCAACTTTTTGAATTTTTCCAATATATTTTGAGATAAGAGGAGTTTTTTAATAATAATTTTAATAGGCAATTACAAATTGATTACGATTAAAAAACTGATTTTTCAGGATTATTAAAAATAATAAAAAAAAATACAATTTTTATATTAAAAAAATCATAAAAAAATGTATTAATTTTAATTTTTTTGAAAAATCATAATTTTTTTATTATTTTTTAATTAATTGGAACATGATCATTAAAATTTTAAAGTAATGGTAATCAATCATTTAATGAATTCTCAGGAAAATAATCAATCAAAGTGGTAATCATTGCGACTAGTAATCATTATTTAACAGTTCTGGTTGAGATTTATTTGGATGTTCATTCTTTAATTTTTTACAATTGTGAGGTGTTTATCTTCTCTACTTAAATTGCAAAAATAATATTAAGGCAATTTTTTAAATTTAAATAGGAAAAATAAATCAAAAAAGTTTCAGTTTCTTACTTTCAATTGGCCTTCGAGTGGAAACTTTACAAAATCTGGGACCGCTTTTTAAAAAAATTTTGAATTTGATCAATTATTTATTTTAAAATTGAATGGGCACCATAAAAATTCTTTTGCAAATTTTTTTAAAATTATATAAAAATATTTTTTAATAGTACAAACTCCACCTATATAAAAAAACATTCATTCAAACCACCCTAATATACATATACATACATATGCATGTATAAGCGTATAAATGTTAATCCTCCAATATTTCGTTCGCAACTATTTGAGCGTAAATTTCTATTTCAACTGGTCAGTCGGCGTTGTAAGTCAACCCAACCACCCAAATTTAGTGCAACTCGCACTATTTGTAGTCCACGCTAAATTTCTGTATGGCTAATTCGATTTACATACCGATGCACAAATGTACACCTAACCAAACCAATCACTGGTATGCCCGAGACAAAAGCAGATGCGATGCGTACAATGGGGTATCTTGTATCCGTTGAATGCTTTTCACATAAGGCTTTACGTTTTGACTTCCCTACGTCAATTTGCATTTATGTGTGTGTTGGTGTGTGTGAGTTTCATGTTTGCAAGTCTGTTGTTGACCAATTTATTTGTTGTTTCATTGCATTGTTGTTGTGCATATTCAAATTTACTTGTCCTCCAGATATCATAGGAAGTTGGGAGTAGTTTGATTTATGCCGCTAAAATTCAGTTTTGCTTATAAAGCTACCTCTAGATGGAACTAACAATTTAAACAAGAATGGCGATTATTTTAAGAATTTAAAAGTTTGTTTAAGTTTATTGTAGTTTGGAGATGGTTTGCTATAGTTTTTTTCACCAAAGCATAAAGTGGTTACCGTTACTGGCCCCGAACGAAACTTTTCCGTGTCTATTTAATTAAAAACTTTTGATAATTTAATAAATTATTAAATTAGAAAATCAAAATAACTCTTTTATAACGACTTAAAACTCTCTCAAAACGCAAAAACAGCTGTTGGTTTTTTGATTGGTTAACAGTTCATATTTTCTAAGTTTTTGTTGTTGCTTTCCTGTATCGCGATCAGCTGTTTTCAATTGCAAGTTTTACTGAGTGAAATTCCTTAAGCAAATACCTGGAACTCTCTTTCCCTATGAAATGTCAAAATGCGCTCTCAACACAAATGTTGTGTTTCACCGAACACTTTCCAGTATGAATTTTAAAAAATTGTTTAAAATTTTTATTCTCACCAAATATCTTTGATTAAGCCTCTCGCTATTTATGAAAATAAATTGCATTTTATTCCGATTTTTTTTAATTATCCAAAATTATTTGCCTCAAAATGCCAGACATCTAAGTTAAAGAAATAAATTCGATCTTCAGAACCGCTTTCAATCCCGATTGGCGACGCAATGCGAATAAATTCTCATTCTCTAAGACATTTTTGAAAGAGGAGAAACAAGAGGGGAGAGGCATAAATAGAAATGTTCAAAATTGAGAGCTAATATGGTTAAGCTGCTTTAGTAGCCGGGAGATGACGCTACATTGAACGATTATTTTTAACTACAACAACAACAACGTATACTTTAACTGACTGCACTAAAGTTTTCAGCAATTTCAGGGATTTCATACCCTTTCACTTATTTATATACATATACATGCATACTATACGTCCTAGTAATAATACTAAATGCAAAGCACTCTACTTTTACATGTTTCATATTCATTTTCCTTTCGATAACGCTTAAAGAACCCCCATTGCCATTGATTAGAAAACTTGATACCTTTTATGATCCACTCACACAATTCAATGCATCAATGTGCAATTGTAATAAACCCAAACAACAACAACAAATTTCACCAAATGATAACACAAATTTTCAATAAACTCATCGATAACAAGTTTATGTTGAATTTTACAAAGCAAACAATAACAATGGAGTAAACATTTGTATTTACCAGCAAAACAACAAAACAACCATACAAACGAAAAAAAAAAACTTTCTATGCAAAAATGAAACATTTGACATTATAATAAACGGCCTGCACACGCCTCTGCCAACCCACATACACCACCCATCCCATCCTTTATCTATCTACACAAAAATTCCAACAAAAAAAAAAACGAAGCAGTTCCACTGCAAAGTATCATCAACCAATGCCAACACAAAAAAGACACATTGCAAGAGCTAAACGCATTGGTGTGAGAGCGGTGGGGTCTAGCAGGCAAATGTTCAGAGAGTAGCTAATGTTGTACGGTTGATATCATCGTTCGCATCGGAAGTTGCTGGCGGATGGCTTAGCGCGTGTTGCGTAACGAGATGACGACGATGCAAAGCACTTTTATAGGCTGCTGGTATAACTGGCTGTAGGCATCATGGTGGTTGTTTGTGTGTGATCTTTGTGGCACGATAAACGCAAAAAAAATATGTTTCTACATTATCACTTTTTTTCGCAACGAATAACTCAACTTTCAAAGTGCCAACCTCCCAACGTTACTGGCACACCTTCCCACCCTTAGTGTAATCGTCTATTAAATCAGTACACTTTGCTTTTAATTAATAACGACGCTGCGGTGGAAGAGCGTTAATGGTTTGTAATCTCAGTTTACGACACTTAAAAAGGGAGTCGTGTGTCAAGCTTTCATACGAAGTGGGTGGGTTGTATAAACAAATTAAGATTTTACTTGTATGCATATCAGATTAGGAGAGTTATTTTGTATATTGTGATTCAAAGTTTTCTTAACCAAAAAAAATAAAAAACTACGTTACAAAATGCTTCAGGGAACCGTGTTATTCGATAAAATGGTGGCATGAAATTTCAACTACCTGAAGTCCTCTCTCCACGAATAGAAATAGCCCACTATAAATTAGTTATGCTAAACGTTTTCTTTTTGGTACAGAAATTTTGATTCTGAAAAGATCTCATTAGACGCCTTTAAATTTTTTGGGGCATTACATATTAGTATTTTGAAAATTTTTGGTACCTTCTCTTTTAATGGGAAAATTTTCAATTTCCCTCCGAAATACTGGGAAGAAATTACATTTGCGCAGAGTACTTATATTTTTTGAATAACAAAAAACATCCCTGTACCTACTTGAGCCTCAAAACGAGTAAATTACTTTTGGTAATTTGTTTGCGGAATTCAATTGTAATCAATTATTTTTATGTGAGGCAAAGCAATCGTTTACTTTTCCCATAAAAAATCCTCATCGTAAAATGCCGTCGCACGAATTTACGCTTTGGATTTGATTGTCCACGCTTTCATGTAAATACAGGGTGTCGGCGAGCTTCGCTGTAGTTATTCCGGAACGTTTCAGATCACCAAAAAAGCAAAAACTCCATTCAACAAATGACCAAGAAATGCTTGAGAAAATTTCATGTGTTTCTTAAGAAATATAACACGAAACTTTATTTCTTTCTTTCGTGAAATTATAGTACGGCAACACAGGTTTCCGCACGAAATATATCAACATATATTTCTTGAAGGAAAAGCAAATATGGTAATGCTTAACATTCAATAACAACTGCTAAAACACGTCCAAAAATATCGGGAGATGTATCAAAATACGCGTGTTGGCCATGATATCAATAATCCGAAAGCGGAAAATTAATATTTTGTTATAATGAGAAGTTAATAGTACAAAAGGTTCTTTCATTTATTTACTTTTCGTACGTGGTCTTCTTCTCACTTTCTGCACTATTCACAATGGATTTTTAGACGTCTAAATTACTACGGCGCTATTATTTTTTAAGCAAAACCAATAGCTGCGTGAGGTTTTTTTTTTTTTTTTTTTTAGTAATTTATCAATCTAGAAAATGTAAAAGATTTTTATTCAGACCGCAAGAACTCTATGAATGCTTTTAAAATTGGGCCATTAGAAACATAATCAATTCGAGCTAATTCCTCCCTGACAATCGTAGTACGGCCTCCAAATAAAATCTGCAAATTCCAATTAAGATAAAGGTTTATAAAAACTTTAGGGGGTAAGCATCAGTAATCATCATTAGAGCTAAAACATCTGATGAATGGTTAAGATTCTCAGGAACATTATCTAACCCAACGCCGAAAGAGGAAGTGAGATAACAACAAAACAAAAGCAAGAAAGGTGTAAAACAGAAATGTTATGTAATGATTACTGGCTTCCTTGATTATCTTCCTGAGAATCCATTTAATGATTAACTGCATAACTTCAAGTTGTTGATGATAATTTGCCAATTAATTAAAAAATGATAAATAAAATCACGATTTTTCAAGATTATTAGAAATGATACAAAATAATCAGAAGTAATCAAAATCGATTTTAATTTAAAAAAAATTTAATTTTTTTTTTTCTAATAATCGTAAATAATCATAATTCTTTTTTAATCGTAATCAGGTTCTAATTGCCATTAAAAAATCCGTCTAATAGATTGGTTACTAATTACTGATCAAATTCAAAAGTTCTGGTCTTAACGAATTTCTTTTCATAATTTTTTTTTTAACCTTTCGATGAGATCTGTTAAGAAAAAAGCGGCAGCCACTAACTCTTACCTAATGTTGCTTGAATTGTTGTTCAAAGACTCGAAGAACTAACTTGATTGATTTATCCAAATTGTTGCAATGTTGAAGACACTAATGAGCAGCGGCAATACACTGAGAATAGTTTGAAACTGGTGTGTGCTTTATTGTTTTATAACTACGTGAATCTTACGAATTTATATTAATTTTTAAATATTCACTAGTCGAGTACTAATTTATTCATTTTTTGTTTTGTTTAGTTTTTGTAATTTCTAAAAATTGTACTTCAAACAAATTGTTGCGCTGCTGAGGCACGCCGTTCAACGGTGCGTATACGTAACAGCTGCTTCACCGTCGCCATTTTGTGTGAAACTGAAGCGACTGTTTAGCGCTTGCTTGTTCGTTTCTAATTTTTATTAATATTTAATATTTGTAAGGCTTAAACATTTATTTTACTAGTCACTATCACTGGCAACGCGTCGGTTGGGGAACGGTTGCGTTCATTTCTCACCTTTGTCACTGTCACTTTTTAGCGCTTTTCATTCAACATTTCTCCTCTCCAACACAACGTCATTCGCTTACTTACACTCACAGGCCACTTTTACTAACTAAAGCAAATTGTTTAGAATATCAGCAAAACTGCAAAGTTTAGATTTAGCTAACCAAATTTAATAACTTAAATGCGTGTTTAAATTTCACCAATAAAACAGCTGACTGTGGTGATTTTCAAGGAGATTTCAACAGTTTTATTTTTCAAAATAAGAGCGCGCCTCGCATAAATTGTAAAGTCTGCTGGCTGCCAAATTTGCTAACAAATGTCCACCTACTGTCCACATTGATACTTGGCTTGTGATAGGGCTCCGCTGCTTGACTTAATATGTATGTTTAAATTTAAATTTGTTTTTTTTGCTTTAGCTATTTATTATTTGCTCCACGAGTGTACCGAAAATTCAGTTTGTTTGTATAATTGTCAATTTCCACTTGTTTTTATCCAACGAGACATACAAACTAGCGTCTAATAATTGTCTAACTGGCACACTGTCCGTTTATGCGACGCTATGCGACTGACATGCATTAAAAGTTATTTATTTACTCTAACTCGTCCTGTCCTGTCATGTCAGTGTTCGGCACGCCGCTCCACAGCACTCCCACACCAACACAGTTAAGTGTTTATGTATTTACTTAGCGATTTTTATATGTGGTTTGTAATTTCTTTGGAATTCTTTTTTCCTTGTTTATTTGCCATGAAGCTTTGTTGACGCTGCATCTGTTGTGATTGCGGTTGACGCCGCGGCTGTGGTACATAGCTGCCATGTGATTTCTTGCGTTGCTTGGCGCTCTCGTGTTGGCGCTGCTGCTGCGGCTGATGCTAAGTCGCTGCCTTTGGACAACACACAGAATCGTGGTCGGTGAATTGCAACCGCAAAATAATAGTAATTTACATTATTATGGCCGCTTTGGTGGTTTTGCTGCCGAGCTTTTTTTACTGTTACACAATGCGTGTTTGTTCTTGTTTTTAATACCTTTGTTTTACGACTTTACTCGACGCGGAATTAGGGTTTATATTTTTCCTGTTGGAGTTCTTACTTGTTGTTGCCTTTTTATCGCTATTATTGTTGTTGTTTCTATTCGTAATGTATTTGTTGTACTCTATTTAAGGCTTATGCTCTCATTTTCAGCAGTTATGCCCAGTTAGCATTTTGAAGTATAAACGAGTGCTTAAAGAGTCTTCAATGAACCTCGCAAACTTCTTGAACATGCTAAAAGTCGCTAAAGAATCTACAAAATGTTTGCTGCTCGGAGCAAAGTATTTTAATGTGTTGGCGTATGTGTGTGTGTCGAATGTGCCCATAATGGCTACATGTAATAGATCATCCATTTCGTTTTAAGATGGCGTCGCATTTAGCGCGACCAACACACACTCACTCACTCATACGCTCACGCACATACAACTCCTCCCACAACTTGGCGCTGGGTTTTAGCATCATCTCTATTCACTCTATGCTCGCTGCAGTTGCACCTCTGCCAGCCGCGCAGTCAGCATTACTGAGATAATCGCAACCAGAAACCACAGCAGTTGTCGCTTATTTGAAGTTTTTGTAATTTGTTGCTGTTGTAGTTGTTGATACTCCATTCTTGTAAGGATGCGACGGATGTTCGCCCTCCTCCATTATCTTTTTGTAGCGCATGCGCCTCACAACGCTGATAAGTCCAATGTACATATGTTTGTAGGTAGTTCACGTGCTTGCCAGCCAACGAACGGATGAGCAACAAAACTTACACACACACACAGACTCTACGCTCATACTCATGCAGTGCGCCATAACCACAAATTGGTTTTTATCTCTTCGTCGGGGGCGGAGTTTACGCACTTTATGTGCGTCGCATCATTCTCTTACGCTGCGGATACGAAGTATGGGGTTGAAAGTTTAAGCAATGGCGCTAACGATGTTGAAGGAGAAGTCCACGCAATACCTTTATTTGGTTAGATATCTTTTTTTATAATTATTTTTTAGTGCAGTTATGTTGCAGTTACGATTACGCGTAGTGAGCTGCTCACAGTGGGAAATTTTGATAACTTTTTATTCAAATTAAAAGGCAAAATAAAGAGTAACGCATTCATGGCTCAGATTGGTGATGAGTATTTCGTATTCAATTTCCATTATCCAGGCAGTAGGCACTGCACTTATGACCCTTTAAATGATGCCTGTGCTTCAAAAGGATTCTCTATCGAAGCCTAGGAGTGCGCCTTTGAGTAGAAAAAATATTGACTTCCCTTGGAATTTCCAAAAGGAATCGCTGTTTAAAGCGTAAGGAGCCTACAGTAATGATAGCAGATTCAACCCCCGCAAAACCTTCGGGGAGTAGTTTTGTTGTTAACACAATAACAACAACAACATAACAGATTCAAATTATACAACGAATCTACTAGGTTGAAAGAAAAGCTCCTGTGACAGTCAGGATAGTACGATGAGATGCTAGTTCCATCGTTAATACTCGAATACAATTTTTGGGTAGTAGAACCAAAATCAATATGTTAAATGAATCTTAGTATTGGCAACCTTATTAGTGATAGAGATAGATACTTTTCGAATAGGAATACAAATAATTCCACATATGTACATATATATGTATGATCTTACATTACTAATTTCATAAAAATTATTTACATAGCAAATGGAATTGAAAAACCTTCGATCACATGCAATGCAATATTTACTTTTGTTATTTTCTTTTCATTTATTCTTTATTTTTTATAAAAAAATGTACAGACATGGCTACAACCATATTCACACATCTGCTACGTAACATAATTATTGAGTTATACAACATAAGATTCAACATAATTGAAAATTAGAATGTTTAAAAGATAGTCTACGTAATCTCTTCTTTTTTCAAATTAGCTTAAATCTTTAAAATTAAATGCTTTTAAAGAATGAAAAATATTTGAGTGTTATGTAATACATGACAGTGTTGGAGTATTTAGCTTAATTTGAAAGTAAACTTGCACAAAATTTCTTTTATTTTACTTGTCTAGTTTAATTAGAGCTATTATAGCAAAACTCAATGTTGAGAAATGATAAAAAATTTCCGAATCAATAGGTCAGCCCAAAATTTTTGTGAATGCTGGCATACATAATTTCGGGTCGAACCTGAATCAAATTTCGAATCGAATTATAAAATAAGACAGCTTACTTTTTAAAGAGTACAAATAATGAATGTAGGAGTATATGAAATAAGTCGTACAGTTGATCGTATGCAGTTCATTTGAGCCATTTAGAAATGTAAAAATAAATTATGTCAACAAATGCAACAAATTTAAATACGTGTTTTCGAAGATAGTTTCACATCAAAAAGTTTGCGCACAAAGAAGACCTGTAAATAAATCATTAAATGTCGTCATAGGAGCAACAGTAAAGTGTATGTCAAGTCTACAATAAAGATTTATACTAACCTGCACAGAGCATGCCGCGAATATAACAAGGATTTGGCATATAGAGAATGTTTGAATGTAACTATTATTATCGTTTAGTAGGGCATAATCACGTGCTTCACGATTTCTGCTATATGATTGAAAGGATAGCATTTCATTAATGTTGCGCTCGACAGTGCCCAGGGCGAGCTAAAAAGTAATAAGAAAAATGTATATACGTATGTATGTTAATTTTATAATTTAAGACAATTATAACATTTAGTGAAGCCAAAAATTGTATTGTGGGGTAATGTATGTAGTTGTTGTTGCAGTTATTATATGCTACATTACTGGTTTCGCTGCTTAATTTACATGACTATATGTAGATATGTAGGCATGCATACATTTTTACACTGCTAACAACAACAACATACATTTTTGCATTTGTATAAATGTAGATAGCACAATGGTAGATAGATCCAAACGCTTGTTTGTTTTTAAAATGCACCTTCTAGGTTGATAATGTTTTTGTGAGAATACTCTTAAATGTCCGTAATCAAAGACTTCTAACGGATGTCTTAGGAAACTGGTAGTTTCAATAGGGTTGCACCATAGTTAAAGCAGGTGATTTCAGCATGTGAAGCCATGCCACATTTTTTTATGACGTGGTCAGTATGAATAAGTAAAAGTTTAATCTGCTCTGAATGTGGTGCATTTACATGTACAACATCTTAATACTGATCCAACAGCAAAAATAATCTTGTATAAAGCACCGGATCTTCCCGACAAAAGCGAAAACCAATAACAACATAATGTTCAGGGTTTAATTCGAATGTTTCTTAAATTACGACTATTAGCTACTTGCAACTTTCCCTCATATTTATAACGCCCTCTTTTAGACTCACCGTAAAGTTTTGTATATTTAATTGCATTTCCTCAATTTCTCTAGCATATTGGTCCCACGCATCATATTTTACCACTGTGATGTAAATGTTTACCAATTTGCTGGCAAATCGTGAAAATTGGTTATCAATACACACAGAGTAATATCCACCAGGCGATACTTGATCTGTGTAATCCGTAGTGGCTTGCCATTGATATGGTTTTACAATTTGATTCTGAGGATTACGGACAGCAAATCCTGCCATGCCATCACCACCGCGTACGACCTAAAATGCAAAACAATCATTTAACAAATTTGAAAACATTTGCTGCACACACGCTGCAGACTGTTATTGCAATTTACACTGAATGCAACAAAGAATGTGGCGCCCGCTTGAACATATTGAAAATAGCAGTCCTCTTTTCCAGCATCAATGTGAACTTTATAATCCATTGCTACCGCTGGAAGGCTCTCGTACCACGGCTTATGGATTTCCTCTGTAACATCATTATTGGATGAAGTAAATGTAAGGAAACAAATTAGAAAAAATGCCGAGATTAATAAACTTGTGTGCCACGTCAAAAAAGTCATCTTTTTGTTTTGACTTTCACTGCAATGGAATGGTCAAATTGCCGATGACAGCTGTGTGCCATGTACAACAACAAAAACACCAAAAGAGGTTTGTAAACAAAGCTGAGCGCAGCTGCAGTTTGACAGCTAGCGCGTACGTGCTGCCAGACCGGCTCAGTAGGGCACTTTTTACTTGAACCGGTTACTTTAAGATTGTGTCGTGTATTAAACGAACTCGATTAATGGTTGCTTAGTTAGGTCATCTGTACATCAATTTGTGAATGTGGACGCTGCGCCGAGCACGAGTCCACATTCAATCCGATAATTACCATTGTGAATATGCAATTTTGACGTGAACGTGTGAATCAATGTACCTAGAATATAATTTAACCGAAAATTGTTGCCGCCGGCAATGCAGTTCACGCAACCGCTATTCAGCCGAACATGAAAACACAAACAATTAATTATGTGCATATTGTTCACTACCATGAGGATGATCCCAGGATCAAGTCGTCGAACTGTTCACGTCAAAACATTTATTAACACTTCTTTTTTCGGTATGAAGTCGCCTAGCGGTAGTCGTCGACGACCTCCCTAGTGTACTGCTGCCACCTCCTTCGACTGTGTAGGGACAGAATTAAATTCAAAAGTTGCGCACTCGCTGCGAGGTTATAAATAGTCGCTACTTACTTTGAATAACTAAAACCAAAATGACGTTTATTTTCGAACGTGTGCTTTATTTTTTTCTCGCTTTTTCATCTTTTTTCATTCTTTATATGGTATAATATTTTTTGCTGTTTTGCGCTTTTATTCATTTGATTCGCTATGCTAAATTACCTTTTATCATTTCCGTTTCGATTATTATAATTGTTTTTTCATTGTTTACAATTTTTTTTTTTGGATTTTTTTTTCACTTTCTTTATATATGTATGTATGTATGTATATCTTTTTCCAGCTATGAATTCGATTCAAATACATATCCTGCTTTCGCTTTTTTGTTTTTTTTAATAAATTTTGTATTTCTTTACACCATTTCCACAATTCGTTTTGCTAATGATTATGAACATGATAATGATGTTGCAGTTTGAAATGTTACGTTGCATGCTTGGTATGTGCATTAAGTATTATTATGCATATGTAAGTAGATTGTATTTGTAATGCATTTATATGTATTTTTATTAATGTAAATCTATATACATTAAACCGATTCAAAAAAAAAAAACAAAAAGCATTATTCTCTTTCACACCTGAGGTTAAAAGCATCATCTTCGTATAAAAAGGAAGTGCTTAAATATGAGATAATGAAATATGGAGAAAATCATTTGAGCTTTCATTAAACCAAATAATGTTCCGCCAGCAATGATTTAAGTGAGCGATTTATTTCGAGTAACTGATTTAAGTTTAAGAACCAATGTATTTAATTTTGAAAGTGCACCTGCAATTTATACACATGGCAACACTCGTAATTTTTGTCATTTCATAAATAAAAAAAACTATTCAGCACAAGTGAGCAAACGAAAAATTACTGCAACATTAAAAAAATGAAAGAAACTAAAAAATATATATTTGTGTAACAAAAGGTAGTATTTGTGATAATATATCGCTTCTCTAGTTCAACAACGACGCAATTGTCAATTTTAAAGTTTCGAGATAACGCTCACAAAAGCTTTAAAAAGTACTAATTATTGCTGTGTATCAATTTTATAATTGTATTACAAATAGTTTTCGCGCTAGACGCTTGCGAAGTTGTTCCAATCGTGAATAACGTATGCGCGGACAAATATTGAAACTTGCTTCACCAAAACTTTATATTTTACAATTGCGTCGTTGTTGAACTAGGGAAGCGATATTATTATGCAGATTGCGTTTTAATAATAAGTCAAATGCCTAACAAAAAAATAAAAAGTGAAGTAAGATTTCAGTTGAAAAATATGTTTGCTATTTGCTAGTGGGGAAAGAGAGATATTTTCATGTGACTGTTCCGCCAATTGATCTCAAGCTAAAAATTATTATCGGTAAGTGCAGAAAAAATTATAAATTTTACCACAGAGTAAGAAATCAATTGTGTACCTATACGAACTAATCCAAAACAGAGCTTTTGCGCCTCGTCCTGTCTATTTTTTCGAATAAGTTTAACAAACATATTAAGGCGTTTAATTAGCATGGGAAAAAGGGGCCAAATTCTATACAAGAAACCACTTATTGCAGTCCGATCGTTGTCGAACATCGAATTTCAAGTTCGTATCATAAGTAGCGCACCGCTGATGAAATTGTCTTTGTGTATCTAAATTTTTATCGAATGGAATTTTTCTATCGACGATGTTTTGAATTATTATGAAATTGCTAAAATAAAAGTTTTTGGATTTCTCTTCTTTTGTGATCGTGGTTTGTTGACAAATAAATGCTATTTCATGATGTATTTCCGTAATTGTTTATATTTTAAAGCGCCTGTTAGGTATGCCTCTTTATTTTGCAAATGCCTCTATTGTATGTATGTGTATGCTTATGAATAAATGGAGCATGTTGGCCGGACAGCACGGCAGTGTAACCCTAATTTTTAACTACGTATGTATCTTTTTTCAGTATGTTTGCATGCATTGATGTGAGATTTTTTTTGGGGGTACAAACGGATGAAAGCGCTTAAATTTTATATTAAATTTTGTTTTTTCAATATTTTTTTTATTTTAAATTTTTTTTTTTGCAATTTGTAAGAAACTAGCTTTATTCATTGGACTTGTTTTGCTCTTTGTTTATTTGTTTTTATTTAATTTAATTTATTTTGTTTGCTGAAAATAGTTGCTCGTATGTTGTATGTAAATGCTTGCAATGATCTTATATATCATATATATGTATTTATATGTATCTATGTACGTTTGTAGTTTGGTTAAGTAAATGCAGAGTATTGTTTTTGGATTTTCTTTATTATGCTTTTTGTTTGTTTGGCTGCAGCTTGTTGCCTATTCACATCTTCAACTTTGTTATTGATACATATTTAGTAAGATTTCAGTTTGCTTTTCATAGAATTTATCAAATATGTTTGTTTGTATGTAATTTTGTATATTTTTTTCTTTGCTAACTTTCAGTACGCAGACACTTCAACCAATGAAGGCCAATCATTTTATCTTGCATGAGTCCATTATTAATTATAAAATTTATATAAGTATGTATTTGTATATTTTGTTCATTAAATTTGTTTGCTATACTTGATTGATTTGTTTTTAATTATTCAATTTTTTTTTTTTTTTTGTTATATTTTCGTTCAAAATGATTATAACAAATGTAGGTGGAAAGTTTGAAACTCTTATGGGCGCGTTTTTATTTTTTCAAGAAAGGAAGTTAGTAACTTTTTTTTAATAAATATTTTGGGATTTTCAAAAAATGCATATCTACATACATACGTACTATTTATGTACATACTATGCATGTATGTATATAACAATTTATAATTTGAAGTAGTTTTTCTTAATATTTTTTCTGTAATCGGTATATAAAGAACTTTTAATTAAATAACAAAAATATTGAAATATTAAGCTTTTTATTCGGAAATTAGTAGATACGGCTATATATCCATAGCGTCACATGCATACAAAACTCGAGGCTAAATCTTTAATAAAATATGCTCCCAATGGACTGAGGGAATAAGTTATTGAAGATTGGACCAGATAGACTTTTAATTTTTTTTTTTAGATACCAATTTTTAAGGTTAGGTCTCAGTTTTCGCGGCGTCCCGAAACACAAACCCGGACTTTTGGCAACACTGCACAGGTCCTCAGTCACACTGAGTGAAATTTAAGAAAAATAAGCACAGGAAGATTGTTGTAATTACATAAATATGCACAGTATTAATTTTATTTTTTTAAATATTCCCCCCTCCCATACTCCATTTTTTCATAGGTTATCTTGTATAAAACATACTTGTCATAGTTCACGAACTTTTTCTATTGTTTTTCACAAATGCCAGCTCTACTTTGTGCTGGGGCCATTCGCTATTTGGTGCTTATGGACTGGCAATATAAAAATGCTTTCAATGTAGAATTTACTAAGCAAGTCTTGACGAATACATATGTACATACGTTTTCTATCACAAATAAATTTCAATGACAATTTGATATGCAGTGCTGCCAGATCATTTGCACCCAATAGCGCATGACCCTAACATCTTGCAATACACATACATAATTTATGCATAACACTTTGCTACTGTAATTTAATTATTTTTGCATACATATGTTTGTTTTGTTTTTGTTTTTTTTTTTATATAAATTTGCATTCATCATTTCGTAACTTGCTGTTCATTTACCCATTTAATACTATTGATTTGTTGCTTTGCTTTTTCTCATTTGTTATAAACTTTTTTTTTTGTTGTTGTTGTATATCATAATCCATAAGTACAAATTGTTTATTATTAAATTATTATTTATATGTATATATTTTATATATACGTATTTATTTATAATTACTGTTGTATATGCTATTACATCGTAATTTAAATTTATTATAGTTAGATATATGTTTCGTTTTGTAATTTTTATTATAATTTTTTTTTTTCTTTTCATTTTTTTTTGTTGCATCGTATAAAATGTTTGCCGCAAAAATATATTATAAAATTAGTATACTATTTATGTATGTAATTTTGTCGCATTATACATATTTAATTACTCGTATGTTACAACACATACAGCTGTGATTAATAAAGTAGCAGCAAAATTCAAACTAGCTTTGCTGGAAATAAAGTTAAAAAAAAATGATTAAAATTTCTAAATTTTAATTAAATTAATATAATTAAATTTTGCTAATAAAATCCACACCAAATTTAAAGTATTAAAAGTTGTAAGTTATATAAACACAGCTGTAGCGTATACCTTTCTTCAGAGTTTGTTTATTTTCAGTATTTTTATATGTACGAGTATGTATATCAATCGACATTTATTAAGCTAAACATTGTTTTACATAATTGTACGTACGAGTATGTATGTAAATGTCTTCGAGACTATTAATATTTTGCATCAATTGAAGCCCAGCAAATATAGGTTTTTTTTTGCTTTTTTATTTTATTTATATATTGGTAAAATGTTGAAGCTATTATAATGATCAAAGTAAGTACATATGTATATATCTACAATTTACCATAATTAAGAGCAAAGAAGGAATGTGTAAGAAAAAACAATTATTTTAATTAAAAATGCGGCAATTATTTATATTGTTTTAGTTGCATCATATATTTGTTTTACTTTTTGAAAAAAAATACAGTTGTGTGCAAAAAAATAGCAACACAATTTCAAATGATTTGTTTACGACTATTTTTTTGTAAATCATAAGTTTGATTCAAATATTTAACAAAAACTTATAGCTGTTGTAATGGAATACAGATACAAAAAATTTTTAAATTCTTTATAACAAGTTGTACACTTTTGATGCAAATGTGTTACATTTTTGTAAATGTTGAGTATTCTTTCGATTTTCTTACTTTTCTGTTATCGCATTATAATTTTAAGGAAAATTATTTAAAAAAAATTAAGTAGTCATCATATCGCTTCTCTAGTTCAACAACGACGCAATTGTCAATTTTAAAGTTTCGAGATAACGCTCACAAAAGCTTTAAAAAGTACTAATTATTGCTGTGTATCAATTTTATAATTGTATTACAAATAGTTTTCGCGCTAGACGCTTGCGAAGTTGTTCCAATCGTGAATAACGTATGCGCGGACAAATATTGAAACTTGCTTCACCAAAACTTTATATTTTACAATTGCGTCGTTGTTGAACTAGGGAAGCGATATGTTACCATTTTCAATTTCGTTGCTATTTTCCTACACGTCACTATAAATGTATGTATGTATGTATGTATAAATATTAGCTATAGAACCAATGCTTGAAAAAATAAATAAATATAAATATCTATACATATAAAATAGAAAATGACAATAATTTTATCATAATAAATTAATTTATTTCTTTTGTTTTCAATTTCAAATTTATATTCATTCCTATTAATATTACAATTACGCTTTTTTGCCTTTCTTTTTATTTTTTTTACTATTGCTATACTTCTAATTACTAATTTAATTTGTTTTACAAGTAAATTTAAACAAAAATACAAATTTTTACAATTAATAGCACTAATACTAAAAAATCATCAGTCGCATTCGGGCCCATCGGAAAAATGACCGCGCACATCGAGCGCCGACGCTAATTGGAATATAATATGCGACAATGATGGATGTTCGAGTAACTCATGGGATGGCAATGGTGGTTCGCATCGTGGCCTCATATGGCTACCACGAAAGCCACGATGTAATCTTAGTACAACATCACAGAAGACGAAACGTAGTATTAATGTACGCAAAAAGTCATCACCGAAGAATTGTACGTACGATGAATCTAAAAGTTTTGATAGAAGGAAGTTGTATTTAAATATTGTGATCATCGTCGAGGTTGTCGAATAAACATACAAGCATTAGGATCGTTTATTAGGTAAAAAAAAAACTTGCAAGGTAGAGGAAACTGATAAATCAGGGTGTTTGGTGAAAAAACTTGCAAAAAGTGTAAATAAAGTGAGAATGATGTAAAATCTCTCGAAACGCAAAATCAGGAGTCAGTAAAAACTTGCAGCAAAAACAGCTGTTGCCATTTTGATTGGTAAATAGTTTCCCTTGTCACGGTCAGCTGTTTTCACTTACAAGTTTTATTAATTGAAATTCCCCCAGTAGAAACATGGAACTCTCTCTCTCTCGCTCAATTGAATGTGTTGTGTCATCGAACACTTTCCCAGTAAACATTATATCCTCATTGAACACAGCTAATGACAAGAATTTCTAGTCAACGAAATCAGCTGTTTTTACCCGTCAATATTTTGTGAGCTTAACAAGTCAAAAGTCAGTTGGTTGGGTTTTAGTCAAGGCAACTGGATAAAAGTTGAAGTCTGCCATACATCGTATTCAAGACTATTATCTCTTTATGACTCCTCAACATCTTTCAAACATCATACAGCCTTCATACATACCTATAAATCCTATACCCTGCTCAATTTCATCGATGCGACAGCGCGTCACAAGTCTTGAAGCCTCTGTTATAAAACGATCTACATGCGATTGGCAACGCTCCCAATGATGTATGGGCACATCACCGACATTGCAAATATAACACAATGCCGTAAGCGGGGAATGCAGGAACAAGGTGAATAAAGATCCATGATGTTGCACGTCAGCTGGAATGGAGAAAAGAAAACAAAATTCATATGGGAATAATTTATAAGCAAAAATATATAGTTACTTTGAAATGCGGGTGGCACATCTTGTGGTGACATCAATATAACTAAAGGTTGTCCAAAGTACCGTGGAATGTGTTGAAAGACAAATGAATTATCTGAATCGATGATGATGAACATTGGCCTCCGTGTGAAGGGATGCAAGTCGCCGGGATATAAACAATGATTCTCTTTGTATGATTTCCCTCGACATGCAATGCCACCACCCTCGACGCCATCACGTTTGACGCTCGTGGCAAGACCACCCAATTCGTAACCATCTGCGAAGAAATTAAGTTGGAAATTGTTATTAAATAATATGTATTACAAGTGATCGCTGTATAAATAAGTGATTCCTTATTTCATTCAAAATAAAATAAAAAAATATCACTTACAATCTTCTGGACGCTTTGTAGTGGAGAAACAACCATCAGCTGACATATATAAGAGTAATGCGCCTCCTGGAGGCAATTCTTTAAATCCACTAGCTAAGAACACCAGAAGTTGACTGATAGAAGGCTTGTATAATAAATATTTATGAGGATTGTCTCGATAATGACGGCCATTTTCTAAGTAACCCTTAGAACCTGGAACACCATATGGTGGTATACGACTGGCAGCCGGGCTGGCATCATGCCCATGCATGCCATGTGTCATGCTCATCGGATGCGTTGATTCCGTCGGTTCGCGTTCGAGTGTTTGTAACATTCTGAAACGAATATTAGATAATTATAGAAAGGACTAAAATTCCAAAAAAAAATAAAAAACAAAAAATTTTCCAAATACAATTCAAACTTACCTAAACATGTCCATTGTTAACTCGGAGAACTTCGCCTGTTCACACGCCGAACCCACAATCAATATCTCTTGCAGGCTCAACGTCATATGCGGCGAACGTTCACATGGTGGCGTCGTTAACGGTGATAACCTAGAACCGGAACCACTGAATATCAGTTGGTGAAGTCAAGCTATTCTAAAAAGATGGCGGTGTGGGCCCGTGCTTTCACAGAAGAATTGAGAATGCGATGCTATAAATGGTATGTGCGCAAGTGGATGTGAGTGGTGTAAAGGTGAGTAACAGGGGAAGGAGGTTTTTTGGTGGTGGTGGTGGAGGTGAATATAGTGAATATGATGGTGTGGATAGGTGTATTCACTATGCGTAACGCTTTGCATATGGAAAATTCACTCAAAATTTAAGGAATTGCTGGTTAGTGATTTTTTTGTGATTTGAGTTTGTGATTGCGGTGATTGAACAATTGATTGTTGTTTGATATGTGAAAGTGAGTAAGTGCAAAGTGACGCGTGATCGAAGGCGGATGGCATTAACGTATAATAACAACAGCAATGTCATCAGCAAAGTAAAATTACCAAATAAAAAATTAAACTTAAAAAAATCTGCAAAGCAAAATATATAAATGTTTATTTTTGAAAACGTATCAAGCAAAAAAAAACAATTAAAATATATCGCATGATTTGTTGTTGAGTAATGCATAACTGATTGATTAACTGCTTATATGAAAGTGTCAACTGATGAATATAATGTGTGGCACTGATGACTTTGATGTTGTTATATGATTGTTTTGGATGTTTCAAGTCTTCTGTGATAAGCACAATAACCTATGTATAGTATATTGTATATATTATAATAACACGAAAATAAAATTTTTTTTATTAATAACCATAATATAATAATATTAACTTAACTTCTTATTGAAAATAAATGTGTTTTGATTAAATCAAAAGAAAACTTGAAATAAAGAAATAACCAGAGTACCTCCCAAATTAAATTTGTAACAAATTCAACACGTAATTGTATTTTTTTTTTTTTTTCTTTTTTTTTTGTATTAGTTATTTAGTTAAGTTAATTGTTAGGTTAAATTAATAAAATTCTATTTCCTCCCACAGAAAGCACGGGCGACGGCGACGGCGTTTTCACGGCGTCCGTGTATAATTTTGCGTTTTATCTCACCTGTGTGATAGTATGATGGGATTGGAATCCGCATGAAGTACAGCCACGGCAGCTTCAGCTTTTATAAAACCTTTTATTTCTTCTAAAACTAAAGACCATTCTAAGTGATCCTCTGGTTCGTAACTGGAAAGAGAAAAAACAATTATTTAAAGTTCAGGCTTGCCTAATATAAAAGAAAGTATAATCAGAACCGATCGTAGGAAAAAAAATTTATTTTTTTCTTTCAAAAAAAATCTTTAAAATAAATACATAGGTACATATATTAAATTTTTAAAATTTATATCAACTTTTATATCACTTCTTGATAAGTTGTGATACCAAATCGTCCTCTCACTGATTGAGCTATCTTAACACTACTCCAGCTCATAATCTTTCTATGTTGTTTTCGCTCTAATTCCTTATTCTCAATCTGTTGTTGAGTAGGACAGAAGACCTAACCCTTCTCATTCTCTCTTTAGACCTTCCTTTGTCTAAATTTTTTTGAAACTATTCATAATACCAAATGTGTTGTCATGTGTTATCTTCACTGAGTACCAACCCAAATTCTCAACTTGGTGAACACCCTCATTATAACTTCTTTCAATTTTAAATGGATTTAGCTTTTTAAAATATACAGAAAATGTAATGGTATTAAATATCATTTGCATAATAATTACGTTGTTGTGTATTCCTGTATTTGTTTCTCCAACTCCGTCACTAACTCACGCACCAGCTTCATTTTCTTCAACAGCAAACAAACAACAATAAAACGCGCATAATAACGCAATTTTTTCACCATTAAATCTGGCCGATCCTCTTTGATCGCACGCGAATAATAAGCTCTACCTCTAATAGCTGCATAAAATTGATAAGCTTCATTCAGGTAGTTCGTTTCGCTGGTTCTTAAGCTAATAATGAGAATGAAAAAGAAAAGGATTTATTTAATTAGTATTCTTTGTAATGAAAATATAATATGATTGGGTTGATAAAATAAAATAAACGTATCTACAAGACAAGGAAGGAGCCGACCCGCTGTATCAATGCGTCTGACTATAAAAATTTTAGCAGATTCCCGAGCTTATTCGCCCTGAATTTATAGACACTTTCAAAGAGGGATTTCCCAAAGAACCTCTTATGTCATACATATTCCCTATATGCCTCATGCATAGCTTGGGTACTTACTAGTAATGATAATAAAGCTGTCCAATTTTGCTAGCAATTTCACCGATTTGCCATCGTTTCAGTCCATATTTCGAGTCCAATACCATGCGATGTTGCTGTTGGAATTTCCATAATTTCGTATACACATCAAACGTGCGACCAAAGTATGCCTGCCACTGTCTGTGACCATATTGTGGCAAGTCTCTAGAGAGGAAAACATTTACAAATATTTATTTATTAAAAAACGCGATTTATTTCAAAATAATTTAAAATATAATTTCACTCACCTTAAGCCATTGAATAATTGCTTAGATTTTTCGAGCAAATGACAAAACTCCAATACTAACTTTCGATCCTGCTCTTCTGTGGATTCCATTTTCACCATACCGTTTCACTTTTTAATGTGTTATGTGTATTTTATTACTAAGGAGCTGAAATGGAAAGTAAAAAAGAGACGAAAAAAACACACACACGTTAACAATTGAGTGAAGATTAATTGAAAAGATAATGGTAAAATGAAAAAAAGAGTATTTAAAAAAAACACAGTCAAACAAGTCACACGAACCAATCGAACACACGAACCAATCTACGCTTCGACACATTGCAACCTTTGTTTTTCAAATTCAATTTTTGTCTACTGTTTTTTTAACAACTTTTTAATTGTTTTGTCCACTCGTTCAGTGTATCTGCTCTGTACAAAATCAAAAACTCATTGCGCTCTTTTACATTTGCCTACTGAACTATGAAATACTCATCTATGGTTGGGCAATGTAAAAGGAATGTGGTTGTAGCGTCATTCATGATGGCACACTTACGAAAACTTGATAGCCGCAATGATGGAAGAGGCGGTGGGCGGTAAGGTGGTATCTATGAGTGGTACTCAAATCACATCGAAAAAAGCGATTAAGCACTTGAATGTATCTAATATTCGCATACACCCGCACAACCATTGCCAATTAAATCATTGAAAACAAAGTAGGGTTAAGATAAATGAGCGTTGATGGGACAAGGCGGGGCGTAAGCGAATATAAAGATAATGCACAGTGACCGATTTTGATGTTTTGGAGAGATAATCTTTTTTATGCACGAATTTAAGATGCATGGCATTTTTGCTAAAGTTATAAGAGTAAAAAGCAAGGTTTTTTAAAATTTCCGTCTGTTTATCTGTATGTTTTCGGTCATCACACAAAACTCCTTGTAAAGAATTGAATAAAATTTTCGCTGACGTGTTTTTAGTGTATTAACTTAAAGTTTAGACTAATTTCAACTAAAAAAAAAATACCATTTACGCTGTAGACAAGGGTGACACAAAAAAAGATTCTATGAAAATAACTTTTTTCTGTATATTATTTAGATATTTCGTGAAAATGCATGTGAAGATCTGTATTACGGCAATGAACGCCAAAAAAATAAGTTTTTTTTTCAAATTTCTGACTAAGCCTTATAAATAAAAAAAAAAAACAAAAGAATTTTTTTTTTAATTTGAAATGTCCTTTATAAATCTTGAATCTGTCGCTGGAGAGATAGAAATGAAACTTGTAAGTGCTTATAATTTTTTCGTAAATACGGATCACTATACCTACTACGGATACAAATTTACTAGATACCAACGAGAAATTGAAAATATTCACTTTTCGCCTCAATACCTCAAAATAGCACACTGTGCGACTCGAATCGCATAAATAAATAAACTGAATCATCTTTTGATTCAATAAACGCCACCGACTGAATGCATCATCATCATCGACGCCAAACTTGACAGCACCAACAAACACTTGTCTAAGTGAAATCATCATCATCAGTAGTGGCGGCAGTAACAGCAGCTGTTGTAGATATAGCCTGAGTACATATTTAAGTACTTATTGGCATACATACATATGTACATATATATTTATACAAAATTTACATATGTATATGCATTTATGACTGAATAAATATGTAGGGGTGCCTATGAGCATGCCAATAATTTGATGTTGGGCTGTGTCGATTACATGAGCACATACTTAATACATCTAATATTTAAACATATTTATGTATGTACAATGGACGGATATAAACACTATCTCATTGCACTTGAAACACAGCACAACACAAGTATTGTATACGAAATTGTAAAAATAGGGGAAAAAAAAAACAAAAACACTAACAAACCCGGGCAAGGGAGTCTAAAGTGCAGGTGTAACCAAAATTTTTATACTCTGCTGCGTGTTTTAGTAACAAATTTTGAGCCATGTCTATATGAAAACTATGGTGCCCACTCTCATTGAGCGTATTTTTATTTCAGATCCAGTTACTATAACTTTAAATGAAATATGAGTGCGTTTATCAACCGATTTATTGGAAAGGCCTCCAAGTAAAATTCGTGAAAAATACGAATTGCTAGTTCAAACATAGTCTGTGCCACGCCCACTTACAGTTTTTTTTAAAACCAACTCTTTTCGTTACAGATATAGCGTTTTTCCAAATTCACTAAGACACTATTTTAAAAATTGGGAGTGGATGTGAACCGATTTTGTTCATTAGTGCCAAAAATATTATACTTGAAATACGAAGTGGCAGATCCGGGTTTTGGGAAGGGTGGTCCATATTTTCTTATGAAATTTGAAGGATATCTTTTGACCACAGTTTCTGAAAAAAATGACTTTTTAGATTCCCAAAGGGGGGGGGGGGGGGGGCTTAGGACCTGAAAATCCCCCGTGGATCCGCCCCTGCGTGAAAAAGTTCATATTTTTTAAAAGCTGTGGATAAATGATGGGCTCGATATTTAAAAAAAAAAATCAGTGCCACCCTTCCCAAAATAATGTATCCGCCACTGCTGTGACCCTATGCTCAGCTGAGTATAAAAACCAAAAAGAGGCATATTTTCTCATGATAATCTGCTAAACGGAATCAGATTGGTGTGGATGGCGAGCAATAGGGGAACAAAGTTGGTTAAGATACAAAGTGGCATTTAGTATAAGTTAAACACTTAATGTGGTCCGAGTAGGGTTGAGGTAGGGCTGTAGAAATGCTTTTGGACAAAACTGGGTGTGATGCAGGGCGATAAATCAACTAATAGAAAATTTCAATTTAGCCTTTGGCTCCGTCTGGATGATTATTTAAGGGCGCTGATTCAAAATATTTACATTTAAATTGCTTATAAACCCTGCCGAAAATCGCCAAAACTTGGAGATTTGTTAAAAATAGGCAAAAGAGGGTTTAGAATGGCAGGACAGTTTTTGAGGAAAGCAGTACTAAGTTCTTTCCGATCAGTCTGGGTAGAGTTTTTCAGACTATTAGTACTCCGGATAACGTCAGCCAATATTATTAATATAAACCTGTATCAAGTGTGACGTCATAATATCTCCCAACCAATAGACCAACTTACTTTTTTTAAAGATTTTTTTAATTTCTTTTATACATATACATACATATATATATATACATATTTTTTTTTTTTAATTTAAGTAAAGTAATAATAGTAAAAACTAAAATAGTTCGTTGCATCTGCTTTAAATAAAATTCTCCAAATAAACGAGTATATATGTATGTATATAGCATGTTTGTACTTTGCATTTTTGTTATGTATGCGACATACATACATATGTACATATGTACTCATTATAGCCCTCAAACCTTTGTGCCTTGTTATTATGCCACGGGGCCACTATTGACTTACATTTTTTTTCTAACCACACACATGCAACTATGCAACTATTTCTGTGTACGAACGGAAACATAAAATGTTAGAGCAGCTATGAAGAGTTCCATACAGAAGGACAGATGTAGGCAATGATGCAAACACAGCCAACTAAAAATAAAGAGTGTTGGCAAAAAAATTTAGTAAAATTAAAAACAAAGATTTTTTTTGAAATTTGTTTGTCTGTCTGTATGTTTGTACACGCATCACTCAAAAATTACAGCATGGAATTGAATAAAATTTTCAGCAAAGTATTGCTTACAGTCTAACTTAAAATTTACTACACTTTTTAATGCCGGAAACTATTTCCTCCTACAAAATACAGTGGTGGCAATGAAAGTTGGCTCAAAGTATTTTTCTGCCTATCGGGATATGAGATATTTTTGAAGTTTTTTATTGGGTGATTGGAAAAGCCTCACAGCCTAACTCTAATTTTGAATATAAACGTTCTCCAATCATTTTGGTGCACCCTTTATAAATAGGAAATTCATTCTAGTTTCACATTTTTACATGTTTGTAAGCATGTGCATTGGCTAAAGAGCGCGCAAAGCGTCACGCGCCCCATGAAATGATGTGGAAAACAGGCGAGAAAAATATTAGTAGCCAACTAAATAATGCAAAAAAATACATTCACACACACAAACATAGCACCAACAAAACGTGTGCGCACAAACAAACAAATTTACTAAATTGTAAAATAGGTTAAGCAAAGATTTGGTTAACATATACACGCATACACGCATATACATACATACATTAGGGTGCGTTTGAATTTAATATTCTTTTAACTCAGTATTTTGGGGCGATATTGCAGATATTCAACTAAAATTTATCAAATCAATAGTTTTTAGAATTTGTGTCTGTCTGTTTGTATGTTTGTTCGTGCATCAGTAAAAAACTGATGAATAAAGCTCATTACAACCATCACCATTGCATTACTAGACGTCTAAGTTTAAATTAAAGATATCTCCTATTTTGATAACTCCAGCGGCTTCGGAGATATGTATCAACCAATATGTGCACCTAGGATGACTGAAAATAAGTTAGTACAATATGGGTATCAAACGAAAGGTGCTAAGGAGTACTGCAATAAGCGATGTGATTAAGTTCTATATCTCAGTTGGTTTTGGATATATAATGCTTGAAATCAAACTCAGTCTATTATGAGTTGGTTGGGTTAACTAATTTTTAAATAAATAAAAAAAATTGTTGCTACGAGAAAAATAAAAGTTCAAAATTGTTGAATGTGACTTTTTTTTCGTTGATTACTAAATAATAAATGAAATATTTTTTTTATTTATTTTAAAATTTTCTAAAATATATTTTAACTTAGCAAAAAAGTTATCCGCAACCTACCCTAGTATGAATGTACTTGAAGGCTTTACTACTGCCATTTACATAAAATAATTTTAGAGTACGTATACGCCATGGCTGCCACACGCAGGCTTCCGTACGTAAGCGACGCATTTTCAAAAGCATTGTTTGTATGTATGTATGTTATGTTATCAAAAAATAAATATATGTATGTATACATATGTATGTATACTAAGTATAACTTCTAATATACGTACATATGGGCTTTGAATGAATTGACCCAAACAGCATTCGTTAAATACTTTGCTGCTCTGCTTTGGTTTGATTGTAGTACACATCAGTTATTGTTAGTGATTTCCTTTATTGTTTTTTGAATGCATCATAAATTTATGTGCTTTCATTATATGAATGGCTGAATGGACGTTTTATTTTTTTTGGCTGCATTGGGCTTTTGCGCATAAAATGCGCGAATCAAGTTGCACTGGATGTAAGCCAAAGTTTTGCTGAATACGCACAAGCGTGCACGTCTATGCATACATATACATATTTATGTGTACATTAAAGCCCGCTTGGCTTACATAGCGGCAAATTGTTGTTAAGCGGCAATGGAAGAGTTTTGAATAGGAAAATTCTCGAACGAAATCTTTAGTCAAACCAACTATCCTAAGATAATCCCATAACTAGTATGAATTAAAATCCAACTAACCAGCCTACTACTATTGTTTTCAATACAGAACACCGAAAATATAGCTTTTCAAATTATAATATAAAAAATTTCAATTTTTTTTATTTTTTCAAAATTGTCCTGAATTTGTGTCTAATACAATATAAAAATATTGGTCTATATTTATAACTAAATTAAAATAGAGTTTTATCCATTTAAATATGATTCTAAAATAAACTCCATTTCATGTCTATCATAGTCAACTCAAAGTATATTTCATGTCTAAAGCTTTGGTTTCCTCGAAAGCGGTGCCGCTATATAGCGGCGGTTACATAGCGGTAGAGTACGTTGTCAAAAACAATTCAATGTAAAAGTAATTAGGTGTAAAGTTAGAAGACGGTGAAGTTCACCGTAATGTAATATAGCGGCAATCATGATATATTACGGCCGTCATGACGGTGAAGACTAGTTCTTCACCGTTTTTTCTCACCGCTATTGTCATAGCGGTATGAATTCTATCAAATATTTCAAACATTTTTTACAAATACAACAATTGAAACATGTCAATGTTTTAAAAATAAATATTCACACATTTTAAAATCAAAAAAGAAAACAAGAAACGTTCAAATACGGCAAACCAAATAAAAAAATTACGGAACGGCGATCATGTTAGTTTACAGAAAAGCGGTGCCGCTCATGACGGCAAGCATAGTCACCGCTATATGACGAACGTTACATGGCGGCACCGCTTTTCGAGGAAACCACGGCTTAAGAAAGGAGTTTTAATTTTAGAATCAGGGTTTGTGTCTTTGGTTATGCTTGTCACAACGTTTACTCCAATCAATAACATTTTTTTTTCAAGCTTACAAATATATTTTTACATCTATCATCCTAAAACTGTCTTTCACAACAACTTCTATCATGTATAACTACTATGTAAATACTGTACAAAGTTGAAGGTTGAGTTTCTATGCCTAAAGACATGTTTGTTTAAGCACATAATTATTACTACCATATGCAGCATGACAATATGTAATATACACGCTTTCCTTTCAAGTTATTTAGAATTTATATGTGTATATATGTATGTACATATGTATATATGTATGTATATAACCACAAAGTGCTAACTATTTCCAAGGGAAATACTTAAACAAAACCAATACAAAGAATGAGGTTGATTTATATTATTTCTTTAAGTAAATACGGGTCAATGTATATAGGTATGTCTGTATGTAGTACATAAATTAAAAACAATAAGCACTTATATACATATGTATGTACATATGCATACAAGTTGTTTATACGGAGCACATCGATTTTTATATAGAAAATTGGGTCGAAAATGCATCTTAAGATTTGTTATTATTTATAAAGAAAGGAAATATATATATATATATGTGGGTACTTGCTAAACTTAACCCATTTCAAAAGGAAATCAAGTTACCTCTGAGTTATAAAGCTGAGTATTAAGTACTCAATAGCATATTGAATAGAATTTGAACTATAAGTGCGTCTGTCCTTGCTCCGTATGGAGATGTTGTATGTGTGTTGATCACTTCTCAGCACTAGCTGATGGCAGTTGAGATCAACAAGTCTCCCTCACAGCACAGAGGTGACCTCATATTTCTCTGCTGCCATTATATAGCTTGTTATTCATTCGCAGCAAAGCTCAAACTGCCACCGTGGTGGTAGTGTGCTGGCCTACTACATCGAAGTTCCCAAGTGTAAGTACCCAAACAGGTAAAATCAAAATCTCTGATATTTGCATTTCCACTAAACCAACAACAGTGCCCTCTATAAATTCGGGAAAAACGGCGTAATAGTAAAGTGGAAATATACTCACTATATGATGCATACAGACAGGAAAATCCAATGCATTTTCTTAAATTTCATGAAAAATAGCACATGGAAAATAATACACAGCGTAGGAGTAGGAGTAGGATGTAGAGTTGTCAGAAAAGTGAATGAAAAAAAATCACATTTGCACTTGCAGCTCATCAACACGTTCGTGATATCGTACTTCAAACTTGCGAGTGCGCCTGAAACTATGCAGCGTTTTAGTTTCTCGTTTTTTTTTGACGTTGCGACTGCCACTGAATATCCATTCTTTACTTTACTTTTGCAAACTATGCGTTTAGTCTTTCTTCTATATTTGATTGTTTGACAGAGCATATTGTAGTATACCCAGCGGTAACAACAAGATTCGTATCACCATAATATCTCTTGTGATATATATTTTATACTTAGGTAAAGAAATAAATCGATATCGACACAAAAAAACTAATATTTCATACACTAAAATTAACGCCGACTTTTTGCAGCGCTGGCCTAGAGGAGCTTTACCCTATAGTCTGCTTATGTCGAACAGTAGTCCTTGCTTTCTCTAAAATATTCAAGACAAGAAAAATTTCAACATTTCAAGAATAAAATTTTTTTTATTTTTTAGAATGTTTTATTTCAAATAAACCATACAAAAAATTAAAAACTTACGCAAATATTTTGTTGAATAGAATACAACCTTGTGTCACAATCAGCTGATTTCCTTGATTGCAAATTTTCAACTTCTCCTGTAATCATGTCAATGTCATGCTGCTCGCTCACATTCTTCTCGCTTTAAAACATCACCAGCGCCATTTAGACACAAATCGTGATAACTCGATTATCGGGTATTCTACCTGGTCTTAAAACTAACGAGTTTTGCAATTACTCATTTTGTTTGCTTGGTATATATTTTGACATACATATCTACGTTAGGATTTGAAAACGGGTATTTTTCAATATGTGCTTTGTGTAAACAAACACAAGCGGACGCCATTGCTCTTCTACTCTTTCGCTATGTCGAATTATAAATGAAATCCTTGAACAGGGTGCAGAAAATCCCTAAATCTCTAAATGCATAGGATATCATTGGCGATGAATACACATTTGTATGAAAAGTTTTTTATACATACATATAAAAAAAAAAGTTGTTGCTATTGTTATTGCTGCAATTATTGTTAGTTGCTTTACAGTTTCGTCTGAATGCATACAAATAAATTTTTTTTTTGCTTTGTGCTAACTGTTGCAGCAATCCTTCGTCGACCATTGCACCTGTACCATGCCGGTCTTGCTGTCTGTTGTCAATTTTATATGCATACATACATATATAGTACATTAGGGTGTGTAATTTTCTGGTGACTATTTTAAAGTAATGTAGTTGGGTCTATCAACTGGCTTTGCCGATTTGTTGTTATTAGTTAATTTAATATTTTTTCTTCATATTACTTTAAAATAATTATAAACCTTTCTTCAAAAACGGCTTGGTATACAAAATATTTCCAAAAAAATGAAACACTCTAATGTACTAACGCATATCTGCGTTTAGCTGCTTGTCTGCGTCTGTCATTCTTGTTTAGTTGCCCGTTTAGTTGGACGATTTACAATGTAAATAGCAAACATTTAAGATTTTTATGAGTTTTCTCTACATATTTGCGTTGCTAGTAAGGAAGTGTGTTATATTTGTTGTAATCATGTCAAAACGTCCATACGTACATAGATTAAAAAATAAACGTTCGCACAAATACACGTACAAGATTTGTTTATTTTTATACGAGACTTGTTCATATTAAACTGACAAACGCCCACTACTGTCGTTTGTTTTTAGATTTATCAACTCCCATGTCTTTGAGTGAATCTGGAATGTCTTATGGACATGTAGCGAAGGCACGTGGGAGATCTAGCGAGCGAATTGAGCCAGCATAGAGATAGACAATTAACCGAAAGTGCAGACGGACTTCCCGTACAACAATTTTTGAGATTAAGTTGCTGAAAGTTTCATGCAATCATTTCTTTAGGGAAATTGGACTAGTTTTGATTCCAGAGATAATTGATTGAAGGATTTGAACAAATAGACGTTGGTGTTAGCTGAGTTTGTGCTTGTGGTGTGGGGACTCCCCTCTTCTGTGATATAGTGCACGTCATATGTTGATGCTTAGTCTAGATATCTAACAGTTTTACCTAATAAAGTATGAATCGGAGCTTATCAGAGTATATCGTATATCTCTCAAAGAAACTAAATACTCATTATATTTAGTTGCTAATGTATTCTAAAAATATTCTAATTGAGTATAAGAGTATAATGCTCATTCAGGTCATTTCCCTTTTGGGCTGTTTTCACAAAAATACTGAAATTGAATACTCAACCAAGTGTACTAACTGTGCACGTGTGCGTTTATATATTTAGAGGCCTATAATTAGGTTAAATTTTAACCGCTTAAATGAAGTCAAATTACACGAAAAACAAGTAAGGAAATAAAAGTTTGAGTGAAACCACAACAAGTTATATGTTATACTTAGTGGTGTGTACAAATACATACTAAACACACAATCGCTCCAAAAATGTTGCCTCAGTATTTTCCTAGTTTATTCGAGAAACTATTTTCAAATAATGTAGTAAGGTATAAATTACATTAAATTTGTTAAAATAAATAAACTAGTTCATATATGCGTTTTACATTTCGTTCATTAACATGTAATAAAAATGTATATATGTGTTAACTTTGCAAGTGAAACTTTTTAGCACATGTGGCAACCATCATGGCTGTCATAAACAGCTGATCGCATTTAGCGTTCATTTTGCAAATAATTTTAGTTGATCACATTTTTCAAGATTAGTAATTTACATATTTTTTTAATAAAATAAAACATGAAGTGTGCTTAAAAAATAATATTTTTTTAGAGAAAGTGGTAATGCAAAGAGAATGAAATGCAAGTAAAAGCGCCGCAGAGTATATTAACCAAAAAATACATTGGTGGTTAGGGAAAGGATGTTAATTGGTCAACACACAAAGCGTTCTACTGCAACAAATTTCCCCACAAATAAATTTACATAAGAATTATCTTACCTACAATACTTCGTAACAATGGCTGAGTAATCATCAAAAATATACATAAAGAAACATTTAATTATCTTTATACTTAGTATATGATATGCCGTAAGGACACACAAATAGCAAAACTTAGTCTTCCTTACTACTTGGTGCTGATATAAGACTAGTATAATATCATATTAAAAACCCAATTTGAGTGTACTAGTTAGACTTAACATTCAAATGTGTGGTGGTTTGCAATCAGTTGGTTTAACTTCAGGGTACTGTTCAGCAAAAATTTGCATTCAAAGAGTTTCTTGCAACCAAAGCTGTTAAAATGTGTCACACGCAATTGCGAATAATGTTACAAATATATAAAATAATTTAATAGAAAAAATTAACTTCGTTTTTGTAAATATGATTTGACCAAGTACTATGTATGTTTTTGAAAGTATGAGACTCGAGTGAAGAAAAATTATTACGAAAATGTTGCGTGAATAGGTTTAATACGAAATGAACATGCGAGGTCAGTGATATTTTTGAATATTTGCACGAACGCATAATTTTTTTTTTGCAGGTATTGTACATAAAACAGTCTGCATTTAATAATATGTATAGAAATAATGCGCTCTAATTGGAAAACCGAAGGGCATCCTCAACTAACTATAACTCGTCCATACGTCTTATCAACCTGTTAAGACATTATAATGAACTAAAGGCTGTTTTAAACTTTTTTATGCAGGTCTGTAAAATTTGATTACAAATTAATAATCAATTGATTAGATTATTGATAATTGGTAATGATTATTTTAATTGTTTTGGCAATAGTAGATTGAATAAGATTAAAATAAATAAAAAAAGTCGTGATTTTTTACAAGTTTAAAAAATAATCAAAAAAAAAATTAGAAAAAGTCAAAATATAATCGAAAAAAATATTAAAAATAATTGGAAAAATAGAAAAAAATATTGAAATATTGATAGGATTGAAAATAACCAAAAAAAAAACCAAAACTACTTTTGACTATTTTTAATTTGTTTCCATTATTTTTAATAATCGTAAAAAATCACGATTTTTTTTTTGATTATTTTTTAGTTACGATTCTTAATCATTATTTACACATATTTACAAAATACAATTTTGACTTTTTTAAATTATTATTTTTTTTTTAAGCACCTTGCGGTTTTAAGTGGTTAAAGAGCTAGAACCTTGTTTATGGAGAGAGGACTTTACTTCTGTACCAACAACTCTGTTGACAAAAGTGAGTCTCCGTTACATTTTCCAGCTGATATTACAAGCATTATCCTTAGCATGGCATTTTATGCTTCCTATCCCCAATAATTTACCTTCCACTGATATGTTATATAACTAAAAGGTCAACGTCCATAACTCAAAGCGATTTTTAAAATAAGGAAATTATCCAAGAAACATTTAAAGGGAACCTTTTTTATTTGATTATTTTTCTCTTTGAAGTAATTTTTTTAATTGTCGCATAATTGGAAGAAATGTATGTAAATAACTAAAAACGTTCCCCTTCAGTCCTGACTACTGACAGATTTCTTGCTTTGATACTAATAATAGCGCTTGAGTCGAAATCAATATAACAAATGAAGTCACGCAATTCAAACAATTAATGGCAATGTGAGGTTTCGCGCTACACACTTTGCAAACTGACCTTAAACACATAAAATAATCTTAAGACTTTATATGCATTAGACTGATTCGAAAAAAATTAGTAACAAATTTTACTTGTATTATTTTAGAACAACAAAGCTCTGCTCCTAAAGCAGCACGTATTCCTAGAGGATGTCCTGGCGTATACGTAACCAATACAGAAAAACGAGTTAATGAAAATAAAGTAATTAAAAATAAACGTTCTTAGAAAACGGTTGAAGGATTTGGGTGGCTATAAATATATTTAAACTTTTTTTATTTATAAGATATTCGATATCAGTTTCCATAGTTCAGTAGATTGTTGGCGAATACAACTGCCGGTATAAAAATAAGGAAATAAGACTCCACACTTTAACGCACACACTTAAGTACAGTCAACAGCCAAACTAGTCAGCATACATTCCAGTTCATTAACCAGAATTTTATAACCCAGTAGTATGCATACTCAGAAATGTCGATACAAAAATTTTAAAATTTCGAATCTAATTTTTTAGTTTAAAGGTCAAACATATCTTTACATTTTTTTTTAATTCTAAATTCGTTTGAAAATTGTTAAAAAATGTTAACTGGCGATAGCTTCACTCAATAAAATTTTGATTTTGTAAAAGACCAGAACTTCAACTAGTTGTGCGGTATAAAACACGCACACGCCTAGTAGGCTAGACTGCAGGGTAAATTTTATTTTTAGACAAACATATATATTTAGTTCTATGCGCCTACAATTATACATGCGGAAATATAAATGGAGTGGCCTACTTTTAGGGTGCCAAATCGCTGTTTTTCTTCTTGGTATTTTAAGAGATGAGAGCTTAAGATTTATGTGTATGTATGACTGTTAGTAAATGAATATGAATTCGCTATGGGCATTACTTTGTCTGCACTTTTTTTATATATATTTTCTAACTCGTAACCTTTGTAACAGCTATAATCACAATATTCGCAATCTAAAACTTTCAACTGCAACTAGAGATGGCAAAAATAATCAAATAAATAGCGTTAATCGATTAGCTTCCTTCAAAGGCCGACTACCTCATGAACAGAGAAATATGCCTTGATGAAACGAACCAATAATCGATTAATTGCGAAATTTTTTTCTGATATAATTTTGGTTTTTTTTAAGCTAATTATTTAAATCAAATATCTTCTTTTTTTTTAAATTTTCAGTTTCATTTAATGACCATGCCACTTCTATGACCACACTCACTTAATTTAATCACTGCGCTTAGCCACATACATATGCCACATGGTTTTTGATGGCGCCTTTGTGTCCAGCGCGTGTATGCAACACACACGCACTACACAAACACAAAACACATTCATACATACGCAGATACATATACATACATACATACATATATGCAATGAATTGTTTGATACCTTTTCGTGAAACCGCAGCTCATTGTGTGCTCGTACTTTTGCTCTTTGCCATTATCCTCTTTAGCCGCGCTGTAGTTCTCGCTGCTGTCGTTGTCAGCGTCAAACGTCACACGCTCCCACCCACAATATTTAAAGTTGTTGCTGCTGCTAACTCCGTCTGATTCTGACTAACTGTTGTTGGCTGACTTTTATTGCCTCCGTTGCTGTTGATGATTTCTTATATGTATTTCATTTGTATTCTTACATTTATTTGCTGCACTACACATACACACACACACACGCACATAAACATACAAACATATGCGTGACTTTGGTTTATCGTGCTTTAGCGCGCTTCTTTGTTATTTTCTTTGTTTAAGAGTCCTTTCTTGTCTCGAGTGAGAGTAAGTGCGTGTGTGTGACGCAATCAGCAGCCATACACGCAGCACAAATCTGTAGGAAGCATAATTTTAGGCGTTATTTTTCGCACTGGTCATCACTAATTGCAAAAACACATACATTCTTAAACTTTTTTATATATACGAACATACCCTGTAGGGAAAATCTTGAAGGCAAAAAAAAATATAACATTTAACTTTAGATTTAATTTTGGCTGGCACAAAACCAGGGTCCTTTAATAAGACCTAGGATTGGAAATCGAAAGAAGTACTAGTCTTTTAATTGACAATTGTTATTTCAATTGCTTATAAAGAAAAACAACAATTCATTCCAGCTATAAATTGTATTAGCCTTATTTTTAATTTTTGTTATTGTAATTAATTGCAATTTTATAAAATTTTCCCCATGAAAATCAAATCTCAAATCATCAAATTTTTTTTCATGAATTAAAAAAGACGAACAAAATTTAAATTTAAATTATTAAATTTTAATTTTCTTGCATTCGCTTGTAGTATTCTTGTAGGAATTTGAAAACAATGAATTTGAATAATAATCATTGCAAATGAAAAAAATGTTTATTAATCATTCAAAATAATCAATCGAACCGATATTTATTTAGATTAACAATCATTATTTAACTTCAAACAAAATAAATTAAAAAATGAATTTTAGTATGTTCCTTGTTTTTGAAGGCCATTTTATAGTAATTTTTTTTTTTTTTGCAATAAAATTTCAAATCATTTTGTCAATCTTTTCAACCCGTAACTAGACTCAGTAGCAAGTGAGCTCCCTGCAGGGTATGCACTTGTGATATATGTATGTATATGACACTATACACCCACGCAAGATTTTCTTGCTGTTGGATTTTCACTGACGAAAGAATTTTCTTAACCTGCTTTTCTACTCCAGTAAGAGATGAGGGCAACGTCAAGCTTTCGGTCACTTAATAAAATGTTGCTCGATGTACATATGTACATACATAGATATGTGCACATATAAAGTAAAGCGTCGAGCCGGATATTTCCTTCGTTAACTTCACTCAGTTGAAGTCAGCATTACAATTGTCTTGACTGTCTTAAAGCCACGCTCATGTATCACAACCGCAAATGGCGCTTAGAATCGAGCCCTTTCTTCTAAACTTCAAGTGATACTTTTCCGCCCACTAACACTTTGCTGCTCCTGCTGGAAATAACACGTTCAATTGTTTAGCCCTTATGCCTTTCCTTATACGAGTACTTAATGCGTGTACCGCTGCTGCTTTTTAACTTCTGACATATGTTCTCATCGTCCGTCGTAAGTACATACGTATATATTTTTACACGTATTTGCCGGTTCTTGCGGTATGCTTTCGTTCGATGTTCGCTACTTTTCTTGTATTTCTTTTTTTTTTCCTTTTTTTGCTTTTTTCTTTGCCTTTTTTTCTTGTGGGTAGCTCCTCACTATTTTAGCTGCCGAAGTAATTTAATACCTGGCGTTTCGGTCTCATTTTCATCAATGAATTTATCAACTTTTTAACATAATTCTTGTATGAAATTTCTATCGCTTTCCATTGCTACACTTTTACACTATATTTTTATTAAGTTTTTATAAATTTAAAACTAGTTTACTAGCATTTATTTTACGAAATTTTTTCCTATTTAAAATTGTGCTCACTTACGTCTACGTATTGTTTCGATATTGAATATTTTTCGGATTTACATTTTTAACGAAGGGTAGTTTATTGATTTTTTACACGCACATATTCACAATCACGACCTATAAGCTGTGAGCATGCGCTGTGAGTATGAATTTCTCAGCAGCGTGTTGCACCCTCTCAAACTTGTATAGCACTTTCTCCGTACTTTCCACAGTAGTTGTTGTAAGTGAAATTAGTTAAATTTAAATGAGAGAACAAAGAAAAGTTTCAGAGTAATGAGTATGTAACGGTACTCTCCTAAAATTCGTGAAGTTAAAAGACTACAGGGTGAATCGGGTGCTGAATATATTCAAGTCAAATTTGGTTTTCGTGGACAACGATTCACCACACAGCAGACCACGCCGTGGTAAAATATTTATTTTAATTTATTTTATTTTAATTTATTTTATTTTATTTTATTTTATTTTAATTTAAGATTTATGTTTTGTCGACCTTTACTTCTTAATATTTACTTTCGCTGGCTCGAGGTCTATGACATAGTAAATATTATTTTAATTTATTTAATTTAATTTAATTTTTTTTTTTTATTCTATTTTATTTTATATTATTTTATTGGGATAGACGTTGTTTTTTTTTAACTGAGTAATCATTTGAAAAGTAAAATCAATAGCTCAAAAACTTTGCACTCTGCCTGAACCACTGTTCGTTCACGCTACTCATAAGCTTAACTAAAACTTACCGAAAGGTGTATGTATTTGCTAATTCATTAGAAACTTCATTTATCGACTTGACTGTGAAAAGACCCACTAGGTACCACATATAATGTTGGCAGCATTGTCACTATCAGTAATCGAAATATGTACCTATGTATGTAGGACCTCAATATCGATCAAGTCAATGTATATTTTTATATCGCCAGAATTAAAAAGTCAGTCATCGCTTATATTAAATAAACTTTTCCTAAGCAAGTTGTGAGAGTTAACAATTAGTGACAACAGGTACTATTCATTGATGCAATGATGCCAGCGTTTTTTGACATATATTAATCCCTAAAACCTACATAAATCTACGGTCATAATAGTCTCGAAGTAAGGTGAACAAGTCATTCCCAGTACTGATAGAACTTTGACGCTATAAGCTTTGCAGAGTCACGTTTAAACATAAAAATCGATTCACTTATTGTTGATTTCCAATATTTCGAGTATTGTAAAAATACGATCTAGGCCCGAATCCACAATTATGAAGGTGCTTTACGTCAGTTACAACCAAAAAAAATCAGTTATATTTTGGCATTAACATTTATTTTTATTCATAGCAAATCGGTAAGAATACATTATCTAAATATGTGCTTGGATATATCACAATGCATTTTTTGAACAAAATTGTATATATAAATATTTAAAAAAAAAATTATTTCATCTAAAAGATAGTAACTTAATTCAAGCTTTCTTATACCTAATTCTAACATTTGGTATGCAATTCAGTCTTTATTAAAATAAACAAAATTACAATAATTTCCAATTAATAATTTTGAATATGAAATAATTACCCTTAATACGATTGTCGATTTTCCAAAGTGACTCTCGAACGCTCTACAATATCATCTTTAAACAAGTGATCGCCATTTGCTCGCTTCTTAAACCCGTCTGAACTAATACATTCATATATTGAGACCTCTCTTTATGACCGCCACTGCTTTAATGAGCCAATTTTCCTCCCATCAGCTGTACTTGTATATGGAATCTCATCCTCGTTTTCGATATGACAGCTAACTAGACAAAACGACTGTTTAAAGTCGACTTTCCAGAGAGAGAGAGGTGAAAAATCGCTTTCTCAACCATCGTGAAGGGTTAATTATTTTATTATTTACTATTAGCAATGATTAAAATCGCAATTTTGTTTCTGTCTTTTTTAAAAGTTAAACTATAATAAAATAGAGCTGGTCTCACTTCACTACTACATATATACATAAGCGGATTTGTTCTACATACATACACATACATACATACATATGTCAAATACCGTTACAGTGTATGTATGTATGTATGTTTATTTTGGCTTTTTTGAACTTTTCTGTTGTTATATTGGAACTCATGTTTGGCGAATAAAATCGGTGTTGTCTTAGTTTTCATATGAACTTGAACATATTATGCCAGTACATTAGGGTGTTTTGTTAATTTTGTAAAAATGAAACTTTCGAAAAACAAGAACTTCTAACCAATTCAATAACAAAATAAAAAGGAAATTTATGTAAGTGACCATGAAAAATGGTTTCAAAAGTTGTTGGGTAGGGATTAGGTATATGAAGGTAAAGAGCTGGCAGCTCGAATACCAAACAAAGTCATGGTTAACCGGGAAATAGGCGAAATTGTTATCGACACATAAAAAGATCCACCCTTACGTACCGGCATATTGTCTTGAACAAATTTCGTATATTTTAATATTAAAAACGTTTTTTTTTCACTAATTTTCGTTGGAAAATATTTTAAACTTGGCTCGTATTAGGTTTCCTTTCTTTCTATATCGATGTATATAATGGATGAATAAGAGTATTATGCAATTGTACATATCTATTTAAGTATGTATGTGTGTATGTATAATTATGTTTGACTACATTATTCTAGTCGAAGTAATTAAGTTATGTAATACATAAATACGTTGTATGAGATCATCGGAGACTTAAAAATGTTTATTTCAAATTCCATTCATCAAGTTTTGTGCTGTCGTGATTATCGAAATTTGAATGCCGTTATGGGACAATGGGCTTCCCCCGATATTCAGCGTTTTTGTTCAGTTAGAGCGTTGTGATCCCAATACAGACGGTTTCAAGCACTGATGTTGTCCACAATCATATTCCTTGTCCGTACATCTCATCGTTGAATATCCTTTTGGATAGAAATCGATCAATAGGAAGCCTCGTTGTCTGACAAAACTATTGGCTTTACTCAATATTAATTTGCCGTACTCGTAGCAGCTTCGCTGGGAAGGCGAATTCAACCATGTCTACATGGAAGCATCTCCTGTTCTCGCTGTTAAAGCTGTCAGCATTCTTGTTAAGCTCCTCACACTCACGACTTGCGGTCTCACTTTGCTCACTATACACCTACCGTTGCAACCCTTTCCAAACTTAGCCTTATAGGAATTGTCCTAATTTCTCCGTACGTAATTAGAAGAGGTTTGAACGTACCTTCACTGCCACAAGATGACGGTTCGCGTTCCTATCAACCGGAACGCACATTCTGAAAGATGAAGCTCTGTGTTTATCGTAAAAGGGCACCTTGAAGGGTCAGCTTTCTCAAGGAATTTTTAAAAGTCTACTAGAGCACAGCCAAGCTCCATCTAATGTGACGCTACCACCACTGATTTTGATACAAGTTATTCGGATCTTGCGGTGCTAGTTAGTTCCCTTGGTTGAGAGTAAAGCCAAAGACCACGAGTTACTATTACATGATTTTGGCTTAAGGGTCCCCCTCTTTAATTGACAAAGCGCAATCCCAACTTTCTGACATCAATCAAACCTCGCGTTTAAATTGTTCACTCTCTAACTCTTCACTTCTTCAACTTTCAAGTCAGTTATTGTGGACAGCGCTCTTTCCCTTCTAGAAAGGCTTCCTTCTAAACCCCATCTTGAAAATTTCCCTATATAAACTCATTCAGTACTTTATACAAGTCCGGTGTCTCTTCAATTCTAAGATAATTTCCTTTCTTTTTTTCTCTAATCCTCAAGAACTTGCCATGCTCATTTAGACCAATCTCTGCATTCCCAATCGATTGGTCTAAACGAGCGTGGCCTACAAACGCGTAACTTCGGACACTGTCGAAACATCATCCGAAGCACCGGCGGTTGTTGTTTGCGCAGTCGAAGTGGCCGCATCAATGGTGGGACGCGGTAAATGCGAATAGTATCCCATTTGGCAACTATTGTGATGGGCAACCTTACCCGCCTGATTCAATTGATATTGTGCCGCTTTAAGAGCTTGCTGCTGCTGTTTAGTCATACAATCACATGGTGATTGAGCTAAGGGGGCAGCAACAAGCTCCTCTGTCGATTTGGCCGTTATCTTTGTGGTGGTTGTCGTTGTTATCAACTCTTCGACAAATTGTGATGGCGGTGGGGCATAATTTTCAACATCCGTGTAGGTGGAGTAACGACCATAGGGATTCTTGCGTGGTATGGAATGTCGTTGTTGTGCGATTTGTAGTTTCATTGCTGGCTTCACCGTAACCGTATCCAAGTAACCATAACCAAAGCCATAACCACTTACAGCTTTTGTAGTTAGATTATCCCAAGATTTGGGCTTGTGCACGTAGGTCGCTTGCGGATAGATTTGTGAGGGCTGAACTTGTGTGGCGGTTATGTGGTAGCGTTGCTGATAGATGCCATGCATATTTGTACGCGGTTGTTGTTGTTGTGGTAGCTGATGGTGGCTTTGTTGATACTGTTGATGTTGTTGTGCGTGTGGGTGTTGTTGTTGTGCACCTTGCTGTCCGTGCGCTTGTTGTTGTTGTTGCTGTGGTAGTTGTTGGTAAGACTGGCGTGATTTCATAGAATGTTGACGCGATGCGCTCGGCTCACTCTTCGGATCCCAATACAACGTGTCCGTACTCAACGAGGTTGTATATGAAGTGGAATCAGCTGGGGCAAACTCGCTTGAAGTGCAAGAGTGTAGGCTGCAATGGCTCATCATGCCGGTGGTCAAATCAAAGTAACGGGAATGCATGCTGCCGTTATGCGAGTCGCAGGTGGCGTGTATTTGTTGTTGCTGTTGTTGTTGTTGCTGCTGCTGCGGCGACACGTGATGGTGATGATGATGATGTGGCGGCTGTATTTGCTGTATTTGTTGGTGTTGTTGTTGCTTTTGTGTTTGTAACATCTCCTGCGTCGCATGATGATGATGATGATGATGCACATGATGACGCGTCGTACCTGGCGAACTATGCGATGTTTGCGACTTTGGACGCGGCTGACGTTCCTTCGAGTCTCGCTCACGTTCACGATGTTTATGCTTGTGTGTGTGCTCTTTATGACGTGTGCGACGACGCGTTGGCACACATTGCGCATCACAGCACGGACTAGCCAAGTCGTAGGCTTCTAAACTGATGTTGTCACCATTGCCGCCACCACCACCACCACCGGCAATTGTAAGACCACCAGCCGCACTACTCACAGCTGCTGCAGTGGCAGCGGCCTTTTCTGCTGACTTCCACCTAAAATGTCCAATGCAGGGATTGCACGAATGTCCATAGCAATGCTTGGAAGACTTTTGTGTTTTTGTTGTTGATTTCGTTTGTTGTTGCTGTGGCTGTTGTTGCTGCTGTGGCTGTAGCATTTGTTGTTTTTGTTGTTCCAATGTAAATTGTTTACCCGGTGGTCTATGTTTTTCGCATGTTCTAGGCGGTGGTACAGGTGGGTGCGTTCCTGGCGCTTGTGTGGCCCAGCTCCGTTGTTGACTCAAACCGGCACTACGTTGCGATAAACTCGCCATACCCGTTGCAGTATCGAATGACTCTGTATGACGCAATACAAAATGCTGATCACTTGGGCTGCGTTGTAAGCCCTCTCCTTGGCTGGTGGAGCTCACAATATACTCACCGCTACTATTGGACGTTGACGGTTTCATTATATAACGATAGGTCGGATCCAAATAATGATAAGTGAGCGTGAATTGTGCAGGTGGCGGTATAATGGGCTGTTGTGTGTGCTGTTGTCTAGCCATACTGGGCACATCTTCAGTGGACAATGCTGGTCGGTAGTAGGTCACATGTTGTGTGTCACCATCCGTTGGTGAAATACCACTCTCCGCATCGGTGGGCGATGTGGTAGCTTTCTTGCGCGCTGGTAAACTATGCGTTTTCCATTTACCCTCGAGTAGTTCACGTTCGCGCAAACAAATGCGTTCGAGTTCGTTCATTTTGCTGTGCAATAAATTTTGTAGTTGTATGTAGCGCATGTGTAGCTCGACCTGGGGGGTTAAAATGGGACAATTAAAAATATAACGATCAGTTTTCAAACTCTTCTTCTTACCTTGCGTACACAATCTTCGAACAGCACAACCATACGCATGCGCGCATCGCAACCTTTGATGAAGTCCACAATTGTTTTATGATCAGCTTTCTCCATATTCGTGCCATTTATAGAGAGTATAACATCACCTTCACGCATGCCTGCCTTATAAGCTGGTCCATCATATTCTACATAATCCACATATGTTATCATCTCCACCTCCTGATCTTTCTTATAATGTATGCCATAACTCTGCAATGTGAATCCATATGACTCTTTCTTCTTTTCCACGATAATCGTACGTCTGCGACGATCTTCGTGCGGTTTGGCGGAAAGAAATCGTTCCGAACGAACTCGTCCGATAATATGTGTGGATTGTGAGAGTTGCTAAATTTGGTGAGAAATAAAATGGATTATTTTATTATGAAGAAGCGCAATATCGGAGTTGTCATGCTATTAAGTTTTAATCAGACCTGTTAAATTATTATTATTAGTCTTAATTATTGATAATCAAATTAAATTTTTTGTTATTTTTGTAATAATTGATTAATTATGATAATCGAACATTTTTAGAATAATTAATCGATTAGCATTAAATTTTTTGTTCGATTAATGAGAATTATTGAGGATTTATTAATCAAAATTTTAATTTGATTAAAATTTTTGATTGATTGCGATTAATTCTCTCGTATCAAAATTTAATCGTAATCGATTAATTATTCTAAAAATGTTCGATTTCATAATTAATCAATTAAATTAATAGAGCAGTTTAATGTAATTGATTTTTAATTTTAATCCAGATTTAACAGTTCTTAATAGAGTTGGAACGTGGTGAATTTGTTATTAGAAAAATGGGGTCAAACAAGAAGATTATTGCTGTCATGGTAGGGGTCAAAATTTTTTTATTTTTTTTTTATAATTTGTCGTCATAGCTGTGAATATAAAAGGGAGATAAAGAAGTTGATAAATTAGTCCACACAATGTTATAAAACGTTGAGTACTAGGGAGTGTCTAACGAGCTCATGTGAAACTCATTGTTACTATGACTTCACTTCTATACCCAACCCAATACTGATGTGTAGCACCATTAAAAGACTTTCCTAGAGGACACACCTTGAAAATGTCACTAAGCGTCATTTTTGAATTTATTAACGTCTAGTCAACCGAATTTGGCTCTAAATACAGTGATGCACAAGTTTGACAAGCATAACATGCTTGTTCTTGTAAATAAATATTTGAGTTGCAATTTTAAGCAATTCATGAAAGAATATAAAGTCTATGGATATGCATCAATTCACCAGTTCACCAGCTAAATATGAACAAGTAATTCAGAAACTTTCATGTGCATCACTGTTTTACGAGCTACTACGAGTAATATGCTTCACTATCTACATATCAACATACAAATATTGCGAATTTCATGTTGTAAACTCATCAAAAATTCTAATAAACAAAAGTCGTTAATGGAATGTACATATGTATGTATGTTTGTGTAAATGTTTGTGTGTTTATGTTACATTCATTTTGGCTCATTTTACCTATGCCACATCACATTCCTTCAAACATACATATTTATTAAGCCTTTGAATACGCATTGAAAGTCCTTTTTAATTGTTATTACACCCACAGGCAGTGCTCATCATTTCTATGAGCTTGAAATTCTCGTTAGTAAATGGAATTTTTATTAAAAGAAATCCCTTAATAGGTTTATGTGTATGTAAGTTTGTATCTTAGTACAATTTTTTAGATTTTTAAAAACGCGGCATTTTCGGGCTCTGGTGTAACCATGCCGGGATCTCGGTAATAATAGACGAATAAATGGTTAAAATTCAAATTCATTCAAAGGTAGAGGTAGAAAGACTTATATTGTTGCTAGAAAGGCTCATTTTTTAACCCCTAAGTATGTATGAGTAAAATAACAAAATTGACATTTATTGTTTTCAAAATTTAAATTCCATTTGAAAACCATACATGAACTGCTTCATTTTCTATAGCTTTCAATATATACATATGTATATATTAATATTTAACTTATCTGAACGGGCGGAATTTGTTTCAAATTAATAACACTTGATTGAGTTATGCACAGTCCTTGACCACATATGTATGTCCCCTCATAATTTGAAGAATAACTAACACCTGCAGCATGAATGTTTGGTAGCACCTGCACCGGCAGCTCAATACAGCTACATATGTATGTATGTATGTATATACCTACTGTCATCCGCTTCAATCCATATATCTACCATCCCTGTAGGAAAATTTGTGGTTTTTACGATGAACACTTGTTTTGATAGATCAAATAGTCATAGTCAACTTAAAATAGATTTTAGTCGAAGACAGAGTTTTAATTTAAAATCACGGTATGTATCCATGGTTTTGTTTGTGGTATCGCTTACTCCACACTTGAGTTTGGCTTTCTTCGCTTATTGCCACAGCTAAGATTAGATTTGGAATAAAAAAAGTCGACACAGGGTGACCTCGTAAAATATAGAAAACTCCTTCTCAACTCCAACCAACTTAATTTTAATAAATTTCATAGCATTTTTAAAGTGCTTGAAAGTTGTCAATATGCTAGGTAGAACATTGTTGTAGCCAATAAATTTTGCCGGTATCACTCATCAACAACCAGTACTATCACAAAACTCTGCAAAATGGAACCAGTTGATAACTAGCTAAAGCGAAGCTAGTGCTACCTAGTAATGCCCTGGTCAACAATTGCCACCGTCACTTACAGCAACATGTAAAAGGGGTATGTTCCTGGGTACTGACCTAGAACTTGTGCCCTCTTTAAATAAGTTAACCGTAGCGAAGTTCTGAGCTAGTTCAATTTTCTACCGGGAATCTCCGATGTTACAACATATTTTGAGATTGTAGCATGTAACAATTTAATCGCTCAAAGGTTGCAATTTAATCCAACATCACCACAAAAGTTTCCTACTGGGTCTTTTACACCCATACAAATTGTTGCCAACATGTTGCATATGTAAAAGTTAATATTCTTAATTTTTTTTAATATGTACGTATATTTCGAGTTTAAATCTAAATCACCCCCTGCTATGTAAACCTCTTTGATGGGCAATGTTTAAATAATACGAGCACCTGCACGATTGATAAAAATCATCATGTTTGCCTTATGACCTAATGACATCGATGAATGGCTTTATGACTTCTACCCCCAGATTCTGTGTTCTTGACAAATTGTCAATATTATTAAAAAATCAAGAAAAAAAAGCAGAAGCAGAATTCAAAACACTTGATTGACAAGATTGACAATTTATCAAGAACACCGAATCTGGGGGTTAGAGATTATAGGCGCTCATCTCCAGATCGCATTAAAAGTTTATCATGAAGCAATTTAAATCTGATACATTCGAAACTAAAGTTACACACTTGCTTCCTGAAAGCTGTGGAAGCATATCTCTATCTTGAAAAAGAGGGAGAGATCTTAACATAACATCTTTAATATGAAAAAAAAAAACATACTAACGACTATGGTCACTTGCTTTCGGCACTAGTTTCAAAAGTTCAATACACTCTATGGCCGAGCATATATACATAAATATGTATGTAGATGTTTACTATATATACAAGTAAATAGCCTCAATCAAAATAGTTGCAGACTATCAATACGAGTATGTGAGCTATAAAGCAATGAACTGCAAAACAACGCACACTCTCATTGATATTTACCTGCGAATAATCGAGTTCATCATCGCTGGCATCCAAACTCTTATGCTTGTGATAATACTTGAGACGTCCTAAACTGCCAGTACCGTAAATATAATGCGTTGTCGAACGTTGGCCCGGTGTTGTGCCGTCAATAACAATCGTACCCAAACTACCAGCATTGAAACCACCATTCGACGAGGCAATGCTTTGGCAACTAGTGCTGATGGGATTTGTATTGACCGTTGTAGACATTGTATGTACATTCAATTGGTTTTTGTTTTCAAATTAAATTTGACAAAATTTTTCACTTAATTTTTTTTTATAATTTTATCTTTTATTTTTGCATTATGTAGTTTATAATTCAATTTGGCAAGTTTTGTTGTTGTATGTGGTATGTACATTTAGTTATCGGCGAAACGTATCTGCAGCTATTCTAGGATACACAATCCATTTGTTCTGTTATTGATTTATATTTTCTATTTTTCGCTTAACAGCAAAACAAATTTATTCTTTTACTTAAATTTGTTGCACTTTTTATTTTGTTATTTTTTTTTATTAAAATCACTTTTGTTTAATCATTTATTAAAATTATATAATTGATACAAAGTGCTATATGTATGTATGTATGGAGGTTATGAATGTGAGTATATACATACATACACATTAGGCTGTCAACGTTTACTTAAATTATGTTACATTCTGTGTACACGAGATTTTTGATAACAACGAATTTATTTCAATGTTTAGATATTGTACTATAAATTATTTTCTGGGTTTAGTTATCGACGTAAATTAAAAATTAGTTATCAAATTAGGTTGCAGGCGATTTAAAAAGAGCTAAAAAATAAAAACCGCTTTTTTTCGTAAGCACTTAGCGACATGAATAAAATAACGTAATCAATTTTTTTTTTTTAAATATAAATTTTGCTTTTTAAATTAAATGTGAACTTGTCATTTGTAAGATAGCCACCAAAATTTTGGGCGCATATAAATTTTTCTGCTTGCTTTTTTCGCCTTAAATTCTGAAATTTTTCATGGCAATTGAAGACTCCAAACTATGACTTGGAAGTTCTAGGGTCCATTCAGCGTTCATAGAAAAAAAATGTATGAGAGTAATCGTTTACATTTCAGAAATACTTTTACAGAGAGAACAAAAGTATTAATGATCTTGTAATTGTAATGAACTTTGTAATTTCACCTTTTTTGAGGTTAAAGATCCCAAAACGTTCGTTTTCAATTGATAGAATAGTTAGTAGTTCATATACAACTCTTTTACATTATGAAAGCTGGAAGCCGGCCTCCACATGGAATTTAAAGCATAACTCGGAACCGTAAAATAATGTTTGATCAATTGACCTGTAATCCCGACTTATTGAAACATATGAAAGTAATAGAGATCTTGGGGTTACGGGTCTCTAAAGCCCGGAATGTAGTGCTTTAGTTCGTTCATAATTTCTGATGTGCATTTTTTTTCTAATTTTCCGACATTTTTGAAAACTTGCCGTGTTTTCAAAATCTGAACATTCAATTTATGATTAACTACAGTTTATATTAACTATATTAGTTGCACTTTTGCATTTAATAACTATAGCGTGCAGAATTTGTAGCCAAATCTTATAAAATCAAATTGGTAAACAAATAAAGCCCACTTGGCATATAGTGCACACCCTAATGTATATGCACACACATACATACATTCAAATGTACACCCGCAAAACAACATATACAAAGTAAGCAACAGCGACGGCGGACCTAAAAATTTTTCACGGCTCACTAACTTTTATTTATTCCACATGCAAATGTTACTACGAATATTTTCCGGTGTTCCCTTTTTTCGAACAATTTTTTTATTTTCGTTTACATTTTCATTTTAGTTATATGTTTTATATGTATGAATATCTAAATAGAAAAAAATGTAAGTTACTACAATTTTTGTGTATTTTCCGCTCGTTGTACTGCGCAGGCCAAAGTCATAGACGATACTGCACCAATGCTCTTAATCACTAAAAGGCAAAAAAAAAAAATTGTTGGACCCTTCTGTATTGTCATACACAAACAACACCTACAATTTTCAACTCAAACATACTACAAAACATAAATTGGTAGCTGTTTTGTTTCGCATTTGATGTTTTTGGTAATAAAAGTAACTATTAAATATTTTCATTTCAATGTTGTTGTTGTTGTTGCTTAGAGCAACCACCTTAACGTCACCTTGTTCTTGTTGTTTATATCTAGTATCATAACACTTTCATATTGTCAATATCAAATCAAATGTAAAAGTTCTCTCATTTAGTTGTAGCGGTACTTGTGGGTAATGTGAGTTATATTTTTTGTATGTACCAATATATGTACATACATATGTATGTATGTGTGGTCGATTCGGCAAATAATTACGTGAATATGTGTAAAAGTGTTTTGGAGCACCTACCTTTAGCGCACATGTTGCAATCGAAATTTGTAGTCTATGCGCAGGCGTTATAACCAAGCAAAAGTCATAAATCTAGTAAAGCTGTCAAAAATTAATGGTGAATATTTCAAAGTATTTCACCAAATCTAATACTCACATTTCCATACCTTTCGTGAATTTTAAATGTGCGAACTCTAGGAACAGTGGTTGAAATTCAACCACATAGTTTATTTTGCTTAAGTGCAAAATACCTTGCAAAAAATTGTGCGACTAATACTTGTTCTGATCACTTTGTATGCGCTGAACTGTTCACATTTGTTCGAGCATTTCCTATAGAAAGACAGATTTTACTCGTTTATACCCGAACGGGTACGAAAGGACTAATCCACTTTTCACCCAAACGTGTATCTTAACTCCTATAAGTATGCTACAAAAACTAAAATTGACTTACACCCCTATGAGAATGCTACACAAATAAAAACTGTTTACTTTTTAATTATTTGCGGGATTTTTTCTTGCCTGGCCGAAAAGAAATGTCCCCGTTGTGCTTTTTTTCTTGTTTTACTTCATTTTATTTCATACCTTAATATTTGACTTTATATTATAATATTTTATTTTATAAACATTATATTATACTACAAAAAAAAACCGTTGGAAATTATTATTAGGAAATTATTATTATAGTAAATACATATTATATTAATTATTTTTTTTTTTTTTTTTTTTTTAATAAATAAAATATTATATATATGAAATAAACCCACGGCAGTGCGTAATTGGTTTTAGCATAGTTTAAATATAAACTCATAGCAAAATTTTTTAAGCAAAGCAAATCGTGAATCTATCCGGTTAAAATTATTCGACTACTCGTGCTGCTGCAGCAACAAAAGATGTTTTACTTGCGTGTTGGCAGCACTTTTACCGGCACAGCTGACAAGCAGAGGAGCAGAAGCCGCATTTTGTTATTCAGGAATTTCTTATATTTCCAAAATCCAAAAGTAATTAAAAAAACAAGTAGTATTTAAAACACTGAAGTAATAATAGGCTAACAAGTGATAACTTAATAAAAATGACAGCAGTACCACCACCTTCGAATGTATCCACTCTTCTACCACTGGGTAAGTACCTACTAAGCCTTGGGCTGAAAATTTACCAAGTCCAGTTGTTAATATATCATTTTTATTAATTCCGCCAGAGCTGGTAGACAAATGCATTGGATCTCGTATACACATTATAATGAAGAACGACAAAGAGATGGTTGGCACTTTACTAGGATTTGATGATTTCGTGAACATGCTATTGGATGATGTGACCGAATATGAAAATACGCCGGAAGGGCGTCGTATAACAAAACTTGATCAAATTCTACTCAATGGCAATAACATAACAATGGTAACTCAAAAATATTTTATTTGCTATATAGATATTAAAAAAAATATATGTATATGATTTCAGTTAGTACCTGGCGGTGATATACCAGAATGAAAAACGATCATAAGAAATAAGGAAAGTAATGACATTCGTTTTGTTTATATTTTACAATGAAATACAATTAAATATTAATTCATAAACTTAAGAATAATTTTAATATGATGGCACTGCTTTCAATTTATGGTGGATAAATTTGTACACTGTCACGGTATAAATTACCCAATTGTCCTTCATATATTATGTCATTAATTGCTTTCTTGGCATAAATCTGTTGGTCAGGCGCCATCTTTTGTAATTCCATTGCCCATGTTTCAGCTAATTTAAGCTCATATTCTCCCAATATAGTACTCGCTCTGGTGGGGGTGGCATTGTGGTTAATTGATGTGTTTGGTGTTACTGTGGGTTCGATAATCTCTATAGTTTTAGTTGTCTCAGGTTCTGGTGATAATGAACACTCATTTATGATTTCAATACTAAGTGGTTCCTCACTGTCATACTCAAATTGCATGGCCTATTTCAAGATAAAGATAAAAATAATAAGAATAATATTAATTTTCTACTTACATTCTCTTCCCTCGTATCCATAGAGTATTGTAGAAACTTAATTTCATCATAATACCAAAGTTTGGTATGGTTACGACATTTTCTTTTCATATCCCTTAACTCCTTTCGAAAATTGGTTCTTAACGTATTTATTTTCATAGTCACTTCTCTGCGATTTATGTTTGGATATTTCTCACGAAATTTTTCAACTAAGATTTTATATCCTTCATCTTTTTTCGCTTTATTTCGGTATTCTGGCGACTTAATATCCCACAATGCGGTGAGAGATTTATAGACTTTGAGGCATTCAATAATAAAACCGCGTTCCTCTGCTTTATTAATTACATTCATATTATTTAAACAAAGTATTTCCGGTTATAATTTATGAGGTTTTTCTATTTTATTGTACAATGATAGTTGCATTCTTTTCCATGGATTTTTTTTGCGATAAGATTGCACAGTTTGATTGCTCAATCGATTTAGATTGTCAATCATATAGTCACAAGCAAAAGAACCCTACCGGACAGCTGTTTGATCGGTGACAACTCAACTGCTACATTTCATATAAGGTGCCGGCACAAAGACTGGGTTTTACCAGGTATAAATCCAGTAAGCTCTGATACTAGCGGCATGCATACCTCAAGCATATTCTGAGCTCCTAACCGCAGCAGCTTCGATCTTTTTTTATTCTCGTTTTTGTACATTCGGTAAATCAGTGCGACTAGGCACTGCCTTCAAAATAACCTGGTTCTTCAAAATACTTTGACTTGGCAACCCTAGTAAAAGTGAACAGCTGTTGTATTCAAGCTGATTTGTTTATTAAAGAAAAAATTTCAATGGGCATTGCAAATTACTAAATTTTGATAAATAACATGCCAATCACTGACCTTGAAAAATTGGGGATTGTAGATTTTCTCGTGAGGGAGGAGCAGAATGTACCGGTATTGCTGCAAGTAGTCAGAAGCGTGACAAAAAACATTTGCAATGTGGACACAGCACAAGGCAAGTGTAGAACTCGCATGCCTTCACGCTTAAGTACAGATTTAATTTTGTTTTCCATTTACAGAGGCCCTCGAATATGTGTATATCCAAATTGGCGATACGTTAACATTGCTTAACAAACGATTAATAACTAAGGAAATGCTCTTCAAATATTTGCATCAACGCAAAATCCAAGTGAATGCTGACTTTACCAAAGGCGCGTTAGTTAGTAAAATTATAGAATATTGGAACTCAAGATTAGAGTTTGACATTGGACAAAAAGTATCAAGTAATACTTCTATCGCAATTAGCAACAGTAACTCAACAACCCGATGGCTGAGCTCGAATGATCAATTCAGTAACACAAACGCTGCTACACCCAGCATCACATGTAATTCCAGTCAATCAAATCAAAACGATGCATCACAATATCCTATACATTTGTTAGCTCGAAAATTTAGTGAATGGTTTTTCAGTAATCTGAATAAGCACGTTTTAAAAGTTGAGGACTTTTGGACAGATTCGCAGTTACAATTGAGAATAGCTGCAACCGATCAGATAAATGATTACGAATGTGCCGGAGCAAATGAAGTCATTATAAATCTTTTACGTTCTAAAGAGCAGTTTGGTTTCTATTTTAATCCAAATCTAACGCACAATGGTGTGCAGGGACGTATGAATGTGCATGGATTAGTTTTGGTATTAGCATGTGGCACACTACACACAGCACAAAATTGTGTAGGCGTATTTGAGTGTACATTTGGTTTGTTACGAGATCCATTTGCGGAAAATAATTGGAAGATAAAAACAATGCAGTGCGTATTACGTAGTCAATCTGCTGCCATAATGCCCAGTTTGCGTGATAGTGAAACTCTTGTTGAGGCGCTGCAATTACCGATTCCAGAAGGAGAAATAACGTAGAAATTTGTTGCATTGAAAAATAGCTTTTGTTTATTTGTTTTATTTTTTTCTCAATATATTTAATAAATTTATTTATTTTTAATTAAAGTGCTTGTTTCAATATATATTTAGAGTATCTTGATATACCAAACCAGTTAAACCAGATCAGTAATCCATTGAGAAGATGATTCTTTTAATTGACAATAATTATTTAATTATTCGTAGAATAAACAATTATTCAGTGGAATAACTTTCCTCAAAACTTTCGGGGTTTGTTTTTGTCGTTACAAGAACAACTTTCAATGGATTCTCTAGATCATGAACATGCCTCGTAAGTTTGTAAACTTTGTAAAGATGTAATTTTTTCATAAGGGCTACGCAAGAGATTTAAGAGTTTGGGCAAAACAAACAATTAATGGAGAATCTGCTAAGTATTAAGTTTCGTTGGAAAAAATGCAATATCAACAAAAACTATACACATATAAATATAAAAATGGAGATCAACTAAAAAGCCTGGGTCCTTCCCTTTAAGTCACTGTTAACTCTAGTAGATTCAATTTTTGTACGAAAACCTTCAGAAATGGGTCTTCAGGAAAATATGATATGTTGCATCCCGTAAAATCGTTGCTGGGTTCTTAGCACGTTTTGATACCGTCCTTAAGAAGTTGACGATGTTTCTATAAGCATGGATAGCTCTGAAAGCTTACTACTAAATTAACTTAAATCTGACATGACTGAGATGGAAAACCCTGTGGAAGATTATTTGGTTATTCCCTAATTTCTTCAAGAGAGAAGGCACTATCCCGCAAACATTACTTTAGTTGTTTTTCCTGTTACCAAATAGCAATGGAACTTTTGCAGCTGTCGCGAATATTTAAAAAAAAATTCGTTTTAATTACGGTTTCAGATTGATAATCTACCCCAGTTGGAAAAACCAACAAAAACAAAAGATACTTGTTTAGTATCGCTTTATAACTATTCAACAAATTTACCTGTATACATGTACTTTACCATCTAGTTTAGCGGATGAACACTTGACTTCATCCATTCTCAACCATGTTAGTGTGAGTTATAGCATCAGTTAGTCCTCCTGATTTTATCACCTTAAAAATGTAAAAGAAACTTTTATGTATTGTGAAAACTAATTTCATCAACAAAATGTTTACAACTTACAGCCAATTTCATATTAAACATTTTATTACAGACACTAAAATTTTTAGTTATTACCGTCGCTGGGCAACAACAGCTACCCTGGAAAGTTAAAAGAAAAACAATAAACATTTTAATTAAAATTACAGCCCATAATTTGGTAAAATTAGACATTAATTTCTTCGTTTATTTCTCCATTGCAGTCAAATTGGCGCAGAGAAAATGATTTGCCACACTAATAATTACAAATGCAGCAAATCAAATCCCCATAGGCACCATTCCAAATGGAGTTTTTTGTACGAGATATAATTTTGTATTCAAAATTTTTCTTTAAACCCAAATAATTATTACCAGAGCGAAAAAACTAAAAACATCATGATGTTTTTTTATGTTCAACGTCTCAAAATGGAGTTAGCATCATCGGTAGCACGTATGCGTGCGCTTTGTTTTTTAATACGAGTTGCACGGCGACATTCTGAAATTAGATCAAATGCTATAATAATGTCGGATCGAAAATATTTTTCATATTGGTTAAAAGAAAGGTGCGTGATAGTGAAGTTTTCGAATCATTAAGTGAAACTGACAGAATTAGGTTTATCACACATATTTCTTTAGTTTAACCTAATTTCTGCCATATCCCATATAAACTCTTCAATGTTTTCAGTTAATTAATGTTTGACGGGATACAGCAAAAATTATTTTAATTAATGAGTTATACTATACACTTGAAATGAAAACATGTTTCTTAATATTTTATACACCAACTAAATCCGTTTAATATATAAAACTGCTAGGCTTGTATGTTAACGTGGTTTTGAAACACAATTAGTTATTCAAGTGGTTACAATCCAATTTTTATGTTGCGAAAATTTTAATATTAAAAGTGGTTTTCCCTTGCACTTAAGATAGTTTAAATGAAAACCTTTCTATGTTTTTAGATGAAGTAACTGTGTTTTTGTACTATATGCAAATTTAATATATGTACTAGCCAATATTGAATTTTTTTTGATAAAACGTAACTCCACTTCATCGTCTAACGAAAATGCTCAAATCGTTCAAATCTGTAGTCTATGCTGAATATTTGACATACTCTTAGGCATATTAGTTAATTGAAAATTATTTTATACCGTCTAAATAATTATAATACTTAAATTAATAACACTATATATACTGCCAGTGTGTAAAAGGTTATACAAAGCTAGCAGCATTTTTAGGAAAGAATTACATTGTGTATTTCTCTGGTTTGCTGACATTCATCGATCGTTACTCTTTTCACATTGAAATGCAAGAGTACACCCAGCAGCAACCATCATCCCCGTCCTTTGCTTACATCTTTTCTTGTATGAAAGGATGTGTTAGTGCTTGATTTAATGAAATTCGCTTAGATGGATCGAGTGCAAACATGTTGTCCAACAAATCTTTTAATTGTGTCACTTTACGATGTTGATCGTCTGGTAAATTTTGATCAGCCACAAGTTCCTGCTGTAGATTACGTGTTGCTTTTACTACAGGCATTACAACGATTTTCTCCTATAAAGGGATATGTGATTATTTTACAATTGGAGAAAGAAACTTAATATGCAAATAAATTAATTACCCTTTCTGTAATCTTATCAATTTCATGATAAAGAAAATTACAGCTTTGATCAAAATGTTGATCCTTAAATTGTCCTTTACGAATGATACGATTTGGTATTTTTCCTTTACATAAATGAAAAAGATGTTAAGTCAAACAAGTGCACTTTTTACTATTACTAAGCTAGATATATTAAAATTCCCCAGCGAAAAAAATATATATATTTATCTAGCCTCTCTCCAGTTTTATTTTATACGTATGTATATCATATTATCTATATATGGAAATTTTTTTTTGATTTTACCTTTTAAATCCATGAAAAACTTTAGCATTTGATTGTTACTCTTTCCGCTGAATAATATTTTACCGGTATACAACTCGTAGATTGTACAACCAGCAGACCACATATCAATTCCATAATCATAAGCAATGCCTAATATGATTTCCGGCGCACGATAAAAACGCGATATTAAATATGGTGTTATTTCATTGTCGTTAATTGCCGATGCAGATCCAAAATCGCATAATTTTAGGCACAAATTATTATCATTTACAAGAATATTATCGGGCTTAATATCAGCATGAAGTATACCCGTTTTTTTAAGTAGCTTAAGGGCCAAGAATAGTTGTTGTGTGTAGCTGCGTACCGCTTTTATATGTAAACCAACATTTTTGCCATATTTTTTCAAGACTTCTCGTAAATTCATTGATAATGGTTCAAACACCATGCAAAGATGCTAAATTTATATAAAGGAAGAATAATTCACTATTATTATTATTTATGCCAGTGCAGTATAACCCATAAAAAATAAAATTTATGCAAATAGCTATTGCAGAAGTAAACTGATACGAGTTATGATACAAAAAAGGATTTAGAAGATTTTGTAAAAACAAATATACTACTAACCTGTTTGTGGAAAAAATGGCGAAACAGTCGTAAGCAATGAAATCTATCTTCTGGATCGGCATCGTTCAACTTCTTAAGTATTTCCAACTCACGCAAACCAGTTTTATGCCTAAAAAAATTGTATAATTATAAACACGATAAGTATAATAAAACCAAATCCAGTCTTACATTATTTCGTTATTACGTATGATTTTAACAGCCACATTAGCATTTCCACGAGCTTGATCGCGTGCTCTCACGACATTACTGAACACACCTTGTCCTGTATAGCCGCTCACAGCATAACGATTATCAAGTATTTCACCGATTCGGACGCGATAATAGCCTTCCGCATCATCCCAATTATCTGTCAACGCAGGATTCTCGTTTTGTATTTTGTTCAACACAATTGCATTCGGCGACTGTAAATAAAAAATTAATTATATGTGTTTTTTTTTTTTGGTATCGCATTGACAGTTACGAATAACCGACTCACATCGAAATTTGAGTCAACATCTTGATCAGCAAACATATCCCATTCAGGACGTTTTTCTTTGGTACAACTTTTAGTTTTCTTATCATCATCAATTTCGTTATTAACATCCTCGCGATTATTTGTCTGTTTCTGCGTTTCAGTATTGTTTGCTAAGGACGCGGTGTTGTTATCTACAGTTATTGAAGAGCTTGAAGATTTTCGAGCTTGCAAATTGTTTTCTGGAGAAGTTTTGTCTTTTTTATCACCTAGTTTCTGCAAGAAGAAAGTTTATAATTTGTTATTAATCAAAATTGTATGGAATTATAATAATTCAGGATAATAATTGAAACAAATATTTATTTTAAATTCTTTGTTGGGTTTCAAATTTCAATTTCTAACCAATACTTTCGAAAAAATAGTTGATATCAATTATGATCCTTAATAAAACCAATAAGAGTCTTACTTTCAATAACTCTTCGCGCTGCTTCCTTCTCATTTCAATAATTTTTTCTTCATCATCTTCATCCTCATTTATATCAATATCTAGGTTAGCATCCTCTTCACTACTTGACTCTCTTAAGTCAATCTTTTGTCCTTCACTTAAAGAACCACGATACCTATCCTTTTCGCGTTCACGATCACGACCACGTTCTGATCCATGCCATCCATCCCTCCTTTGGCGATCACGCTCTTCTCTTCGTCTATCTGATTCAAATTTACTTCGGCTATGAGATCGCAAGCGACGGACTCGATCACGATCACCAAATCTTTCACGGTCTCTTTCACGCCCTCGCACATTTCCGAATGATCCACCACCACTTCTTTCTGGTAGTCTTGTTCGATCTTCTCGTCTACGGCGATCCCGATCGCGGCTGCTTTCGCGTTCACGTTGCTTATCCCTATTTATTTCCATGCGAAGATCTTCTTTGTGTCTATTTTGGTCATGTAAGCGCTGCCGACTACGACTGTGACTATCGTCACGACGACGATTGAGGTTTGCATCTGAATTCCGAAGTTGGGATCGGATAGGACTAGAACTACGCCCAACAGGTTGAGCATATTTGTCACCCGAACTATGTCTATGTACGGTATGATGTGCATCCTTTTGTTGATAACGATGATGGTGATGTTCAGTTGTTGGCCTTCTAGCAGGTGAATGTGTACGGTCATCTCGACTGCCACCTTGTGATAAGCGAGTTGATTTTCTTCGACTTTCCGGAGTGCGATGCCCACCACTAGAATCATCCAATAATATAACATCTTGTTCATTTGACAAAGTTAGTTTAGTATGTTTACTAATATGTTTACTAGTTTGCGATGAAGTGGACAAAGAACGTTTGTTATTAGGGGGAACTGGTTCTGACATCATATTCTCATTATGGGCATGGTTAATGATTGCCTTCTCGTTAATAATAGTGCGTTTTACGACAGGTACTGGATTGGAATTGCTGTCTTCGCCATCAGTTTCTGATAAGTATGCACCCAATCGTGCCTGAAGTAATGCTTTCTGCTTCATTAGCTCTTCCAAGTTAATATCATCCTCTATAATAGCTACGTCTGGACTGGCAACATCGATAGGCCTACAAAAATTGAACAAATGGAAGATGTTCAAGTTTTAAACTTATTTATTTGTTACAGTCTTTGACTTTTTGTGTTTATTTTTTAAACTTACACTTCACTCTCACTGCCTGATGATACCACTTCCATGGTGGGTACAATATTATTTTTTATAGTCTTAGTTATTTCCTGAACAAGGCTAAAGGGGTCAGTTTGTATATTGGGTTTTGTTATAACAAGTCTACCGCCATTAGAGTGCTGGTCATCGCGATGGATTATAATTGGCTCTTGGATAGCCTTATGCATTATTTCAGTGAATTTGTTATTCAAACCACAACTGCGTCGTTTATCGCTCGCATCTTCAGACACTGATGACTCGCTATGTTTATGACTACGCTTTTTTGATTTCTTGTGCTTCTTATGAGCTTTGTCGCTTTTATTGGATTTTTTATGTTTCTTATGTTTTTTAGACTTTTTTTGTGAACTCGACGGCATTTTCAAACGTTTTTCCTCCGAGGATTCGCTCGACTCAAAACTTTGAATAAAAAGCACTATACGTTTATATATGGTTGAATCAATCATAACCTCATTTGCTTTAGGCCACAGAAACTTACCTATTTTCTTCGCTAGACATTGTACAGACTTATTTTACAGCAATCACACATAAGTTTTACCAAGCAAAAGTACCTTTGCCACTTAAAATTATCCTTTAGATATATCTAACTATAGCTTTTTCTCTTTTTCCAAAATTTTTTCTGCAATACGAATTACAAAGCCAACAAATAAAAATTATTAATTGTAAGTGAAGTTGGCTGCGAGTGAGACAGTAAAAATTAAGGCCAGTGTTGTAGAAACTTAGCCATCCGTGAGCGCGACCGCTGTAAAATTAGCTGTTAGTTAATTCACCATTGTACCTGCTTGGAACATATTAACAGAAACACACCACAGACAGATTAGATAGACGCAATTTTGAAAGCATTTTATGAAAAACAACATACAAGAGAGGTGTTATTAAATGCTTCGAGCGTGGAAAGTCAGGTCACATAGCAAGCCAATTCTAGTAATCCCGGGTGAATGATATGGGAAAATATCCCAAGCAAGTGAAGCATTGAACTAAGTCAAATCAGACACAAGGGGCGTGGATTGGATGCTGTAATTTAATGCCCCATTTACACCATTTTATAGAGGCAGACATTGCTAATGATATAAAAATTGGTGTGGACTTCGTAATGGACCAAGCTATTAGAATAAGGATGTACCACTAAATTTTGGTTACCAAAATAAGTACTTCAGAAAGCAGGTAGTCTTGGGGAGAGCCACACATTCAACTAATAGTGTTTCTGCTAAAATGCTGGCTGGGTTTTCTCAAAGCGGAGTGTCAGAAAAAAAGCCACTACCAAAGTATGCAACCATGCTATGTTTCCTTATCAGCTACAGACTACATGAATGAAATGAAAAATATACCAAAAATAATAAGCAGTGATAACAACTGTCAGCTGAGAAAAAAAATTGGAACGATTATCATATCTTTATTGAATCGTTTATCTCCACGAATTATTTAAATTACAACAACACAAAATAGCATTGACTACAAGAGTTGAATTGGTGTGTTAAGAGGGTCAAAGGTATAAAATATATGCTAAAAGGAAACTAAGCTTTTACGTTGTTAATACACTTGGTGTAGAAAGTTGTAAGAATGTCTTTGGGAAAACTGGTTGGATCTATTGATGAGGGCACTACATCCGCTCGTTTTATGATTTTTCGTGCTGGCACAAATAATGTCGTTTGTTACCATCAAATTCCAGTGCCCTCCATTTATCCGCAGGTGCGTTTATATCCAAATATATTTATGTAACAATATATACGCTATTTTCAATAAATCGTTGAGTAATTTATTCCTCTTTTGTAGGAAGGCTGGGTGGAGCAGGATCCAATGATAATATACGATGTAGTGGTAGAATGTATTGAAGAAGCCGTTAAAAAGCTGGACAAGTTAGGTGGATCAGTAAAGGTAGGTTCGAGTAGAATCATCAGTCAGTATGCACTCTCCAATAGCTGTGATGTATTGTAGTCCACAAAGTTGTTCGCTTATTTTGAAGGCTATCGAGTATTAATCTGTCCAAATTCCGAAGTGTTTAGAGGTATTGGCCGGTTTCGTCTGCCTGTTAGTTTTATGTAGGTATTGTCTAGTTTGTTTGTTTGAGGCGTACCGACCAAATTACAGTGCTTTGTCAGATATCAATCAAACCTTTAGGTTCTAGTCCGAGTAAGCAAATATACTCCCTCAATTTAATAATTCACAAAATATCGTTATAGCTTTTGATTATTACAAGTGCAATACTTTTATTTAGTTTAATTTTTTATATCACAAGAATACATTTATTGTCTTTTTAAGAAATCTCGGTACATTTGAGCCTCTGTTATACGATCTTCTAAGGAGCGATCAGGTTGATCAAAGCAACGGTCCTCCATGCGAGTGTAGATATGATCGTTTTCACTAAAGTCCTGTGGACGGCGAGGCAGAATATGAAAATGTACATGTGGCACAGTTTGACCAGCATCCGGACCATCCTGAACAGTTACCGTTGCCGATGTAGTTTTATAAAAACTCTCCAACATGCGTTGTATTTTACAAACCGTTGTAAATAAATCACACATTTCATAGCATAATAGATCATCAAGACGTTTTGCCACACGTTTTGGGGAGACTAAAACATGACCCTTCACTACGCAGCGCAGATTTGTGAAAACAAAACAATTGTCAGTTTCATAAAAAATCGTTTCTTTTCTTATAGTGTTATTAGCAAATAAACGGTCTTCTGTGATTTCTGTCTTTCCCATACCGTATGCTGTTAACGAATAAACATCGTTACGTTTATGTTGTTGTACTGGCATACTCTTCTGTACTGCAATATTTTTATTCAAATCAATTTCTGCTGTTGCAACAGTCAAATCATTCTCTTCGCAATTGGCTAACACTTTTCCCCAGGGATCCACTATCATAGCATGGCCCCAACTTGTACGTTTTGAATTGTGCGCTCCAATTTGTGCTGCAGCCACAACATAACATTGATTTTCAATAGCACGTGCACGTAATAGAATTTCCCAATGTGCTTTGCCAGTTGAATAGGCAAAAGCTGAAGGGTAAGTCAGTAGTTCTGCGCCTGATTTACGCAAAAGTGTGCTGGCTTCACCGAAACGTAAATCATAGCATATTTGCATACCCAACATACCGATAGGCGTTTTAACAGGTCCTATCAACTGGGGCCCTGGACTTACCACATCCGATTCCCGAAAACGCATTTCCTCTGTGTCCACATCAAAGAGATGAAGCTTGCGATAAACGCTAACCACTTCACCGCACTCGTTAATCAATACATGAGCATTGTAAATTTTCTCGGTTTTACAACAATTTTCATCGACTATGGATTCATGAAGACCTCCAAGTGATAACCACATTTCATGCTTCTTCGCCAATTGTTTGTACTGGCTCATAGTCGGTCCATCTAATGGTTCCGATAGTTCCAATGTTTGCTTTCTATTTTCGCCTACAAAATCACAGCATTCTGGAAGAAATAGGAATGACGCCTGTTGTTCTTTAGCTTTTGCAACTAATTCTTCAACTTGTTTCATATTGTCGACCTTATCATTCTTGGCACACATTTGCCCAATGGCTATAATTCGGGCTGTTGATTTAGACGACATATTGGAAATCAATTTGTGATTGCAAACAACTTTTGTAAACAGTGGTCCGCATCCAAATTTAATTAGTTGCTTGTGATGTAGCATTGATGTATCTATGCACCAAATTTTTGCTATGCACTTTTCGTATATTTTTATCGCTAAAATCTACTTTTTGTTCATTGATAAGCAATGTCAAAATTCTTCTTTGCGAAAATTCGCCATGATAAGAAAAAGTGTTTCGGCGTAACATAAAAGAAGTACTATTTTTTAAAGAGTAGTATTAAACGCTATACCCTACAGCCAGCAGCCAGGAAGTTTGAATAGCTCAGATCATTCCTTTAGTGCCGCTATTGAAAAAGCTAACCATACTTTAATTGAGGTATGACCATTACTGACCATTAAAGGATCAAACCCCAACAAATAAGTATGTAAATTGTTCTTTTATTCAAAGGATATTGTTGCGGTTGGTATAACTAATCAAAGGGAATCGACCGTAATCTGGGATCGGGCAACCGGTAAGCCTTTACACAATGCCATCATTTGGTTGGACAATCGGACATCGAGTACTGTCGATGAGTTGCTCGAAACAATACCAAACAAATCTCGCAATATCAATTATTTAAAACCATTATGTGGCCTACCTATTTCACCATATTTCTCAGCATTGAAAATGCGTTGGATGCGTGATCATGTAGGTGAAGTTCAAAAAGCTATGGAATCAAATACTTGTCAGACTGGCACCATCGATACATGGTTGATGTATAAATTGACCGGAGGACCAGATGGTGGAGTACACTTGACTGATGTAACGAATGCTTCACGTACGATGCTTATGAATATAGAGACATTAAGATGGGACACACATTTGTTGAAGTTCTTTGGCTTGCCAGCCTCAATGTTACCACAAATACGTTCAAGTGCAGAACCATATGGCGAAATAAGTGCTGGTATTCTAAAAGGTGTTCCAATAACTTCGTGTTTGGGTGATCAACAAGCAGCACTTGTGGGGCAACAATGTTTGAGTCATGGCCTAGCTAAGTCTACTTACGGCACCGGCTGTTTTCTGCTCTACAATACTGGAACATCAATGGTACAGTCTAAGCATGGATTACTGACTACAGTCGGTTATCAATTAGGTCCACGTGCACCGCTAATGTATGCTTTAGAGGGTAGTGTAGCCATAGCTGGTGCCGCCATAAACTGGATGAAAAACAATTTGGAATTGTTTGAGAATGTGGGTCAAGTAGAAGAGATGGCAGGCCATGTTGATACCTCTTTGGATGTTTATTTCGTTCCTGCATTTAGCGGACTATATGCGCCTTATTGGAATCAAGAAGCGCGTGGGTGAGTTTAGTCTTTAACAACTAGTGGACCAGATCATGACAGTCGGTTAGGTACAACTTTTATAACAACATAGACGTACATCGACTTTCCTACTTGACTATTTGGCTTAAATGACAGTTTTGTGGATACACCTAATTGTGTATTTAATTGTAGATGTCCTACTAGAATTATCTGAATTGATACTTTAGAAAAATCTTATTTACTAGTCTTTGTATATTTCCTTAGCGCTATTTGTGGTCTCAGTGAAGAAACGACAAGTGAACACATCGTACGTGCAACTTTAGAAGCAATTTGCTTTCAAGTTCGTGATATTTTAGAATCAATGCGCAAAGACTGTGGTATACCAATGTCAAAACTAATGGTCGACGGAGGCATGACAGCAAATAATTTATTTTTGCAAATTCAAGCTGATTTGGTTGGCATTAATGTGGTACGTGCAAAGATGCAGGAAACAACAGCATTGGTAAAAACACATATACAATTTTTGTAAAGTTTCTTATCTTTTGACGCATGATTACCGCCTTTAGGGTGCTGCATTGGCTGCATATATGGTGGTAGAGCCGACTTTTAATATCGCCGCTCCACTGGTTGGTAGTTCTGGTCAAGTGAGCGTATTCAAACCGACAATTGGTAATCACGAACGCAATATGCGTTATAAGAAGTGGAAAATGGCTATAGAGCGCTGTATGAATTGGGACACCTCGTCATTAACGGAATCTGCAAAACGTGACATTTAATATACATGAGTACATATATACATACGATATTAAGGTTGCTCCGAGTAGAGCTTTTAAGAGCTAATATTAATTAGTAATTTCATAGCCAAAGGCAGATCTACTTTTATTTGCAATGATTTAAAATTTGAATCCGTTCGTTATTGTTTTAATAGTTGTTACTAGTTTTATAAAATGGCTTGCTGTTCTTAGTTGACGTTGATCTTTTCGGGAATTATTCAGCATAGTAAACCACAAATGTTAAAAATAACTTCCGATACTAGAGTTATCTTCATTCATTGGGGCCTCCCCCTTTTCTGCTGGCAAAACAAAATATACACGACTGTTTAATTATTATCTCGTATGCATTCTATACCACCACGGCACTTATAGATTTTTATTGAGCATTGGTGTAAATTGTTCTTGATTTTCTTGGAGGAATATTTACTTTTTCGGGCAAAAAATAAAAGTAAAATGCAAGTTTCGCCATTTCCTTTTTTGAACTGAATTTCCCGAAGTAAAAGAATTTAGTTATTCAAGGATTTAAAAAAAATAATCATTCGAATTTACAAGTTACAGATATTTGTATTATTACAAAACACAGGTGGACGTCTTTGGAATCACACGGATTTACATACGTTCGAGAGTAGAAGCTTGTTCTTTATATCTTCTATTCATGCTAAACCGAAAAATAACTGATTTTGTTCACCCTATTGTGCATTTGTAATTATATACATATATAAATAATAATTATACACTTTGGATACTATAATTCTTTGAATAAAAATATGCAATACATATTTATTTAGTAAATAAAAAACGTATATTAATATCATATATATATGTGTGTAAAGGATGGGGAAAGGAGTTCGTTCGTACGCATAAACCTATAAATTGTAAATGTATTTTCAAAAATGCTATGTATTTTCCTTTCATTTTGTTGTGTCAGGACATGTGCATCATTCAAAAGAATTCTTGTAGTGGCTTTTAAATAGACTCTTCGACCGTCCCGCCACCAGAGGCTTGTTCAAGGTCGTTTAACGTGACGATTCCTCCGGCTGCTTCGTCAACGGCAACTGCACCTACCCCTCCCCCACCGCCCCCACCAACTTCAGCAGCGGCTACAAAAGGGGCGCGCGCTTCCGCATTTATATTAACCTCTGGAGGACGTATTGGATTACCACCTGAAGATAGGACAGAACGAGAATAAAATGTGTTTGATAATAAAATATGTTATATTTTTATAGATTTTTTTTCGATGATTAAGTGAAAAAAAGTTTTTCGTTTGACCTCCTACCAGTTTCGATGCTTTTTGTACCTTCTTAAGAGTCTGATTTGCAAGCAAAAATTATTATGAAAATAACAAACATTTGATTAATTAACATATCAACCATTTTTCCACATATATTTCCATCAACCGTTAGGTTCACTATTTGGTTTAGTTATCGTTATCAAGTGTCAACCTACGTACTCTCTGAACAGGGTGCAAAAAGCACCCAGCTGGTAGGACGAAACATTTTACTTTTCTCGGTTCTAAAAATAGACATTTTTTAGTTTCTTACTTGCGTCTAATTCCAATGGTGGATCTGCATTGGCTTCTGCCAAATTTGTCACCGATTTGGATTTAACACACTGAAAGTCAACGTGTCGACTTTTGGCTTCTTCTTTCTCCCAAGACATGTGTATGAAAGGACGTTGGACGTAACTGTAAATAACTTCAGCACGACCACCCGGTCGGCGTCGTATCTTCTCTTTATGAGTTGGATATCCCTCAATGCCACAACGTATTTTCTTGAGGCCACGATCTTTCATTACTTGCTTAGCTACATCACGATTTTCAATATATTTAAAAAATCTATGCATAGCGGTACTGTGAACAGCTGCAATTAAGAAATAATATTAATTATAACATAAAATGGTAGTTTAAAAAAGGTGCGTTAGAGTGATTAAAATATATTTAAGAATATATTCGTTATTACAGAAATTCAACTGAATTCGTTCCGGACCGCTCTGATACAAACTTGAATATTCGCAGAGCATTCTGAACCATTTCCCGATTACATATGAATCAACTTATTATTTTATTATAGGAGTAGTTTTTGTAAATAACCGGAGGCGTTTTGAATTGTATTACTTTCATTTGAATACTTATTCGAAAACGCATTCCATGGTAATTTATTATGTCCGAAAACTTTATATATGCACGACAAAATTTCACATTTGAATAAAACTGGTATAGTTTATGAATATACACTTACTTTGGCAGTATTCTTCGCCCATTTGTGGTGGAAATTCTTCATCCCAGTCTACAACGTCGTCATCTAATAAAACAACAACGTGACATTCACGATCACCACGTTGTGCGGAGGCGACCATTAGTGGCAGTATTAGATCCTCTAGGAAAACTTCGAATTGTTGACGAGCACCTTCGTTGCTGAGTTCATGTAGTAAACCTCCTTTGAGACGAGAGACGGCAATATGCAGCATATGTATGTGAACATGTACAAAGCACATAATCGTATGTATGTACATGAAGGGAAGGGGAAATGAGTACGTATTAAATAGGTAGAACAACAAAGAAAAGTGGGGGGAAAGAGGGAAGAGAGAAAAAAAGCTACTAAAATAACAATAATTTTGTTTAAATTTTCCTATTTGTATATATTTGAGCATGTTTGTAGATCGTATATAAATGTATATACTTTTGTGTATGATCCTGCATTAGTAAAGCATGTTTTCAGTCCGAGTTTTAACGAAGATTTCAGTTAAACATTATGTTTCAAGGAAACAACTTTTTACGATGAAATAATGTTATAAATTAAAGTTTGGTTTTGGTAAAAGGCCGAAGGTACAGATTAAGAACCACGAGTGCATTAGGTATGTAAAAAATTTTAAAATTACATAGAAAATAGGAAATTTGCCAAAAAGCCCGGTTATTACGGTCCCTGGTATTGATTCAATTTGTTTCACAACTCAATTAAAACTCGATCCAAAAACTATTTCCTGGCATATCTCCCATTTCGAAACAGTTATTCAAAAATTATTTGTCTCAATAACTCACGTAAGTTCTGGCATCGAACAGTTGTTGCGTCGAATGGTATTAAGAGATAATCGCATGCTTCTTTCAATTCCGGTACGGACACTGTCGGTGGACAACGGATTATACCAGTTTTATAATACTCCAGTATTGCACGAAAAACTGTATGAGAAATTCCTTCGGCTACTTCGTATTCGCCACGTTCATTAGGATGAACAAATTGAAAGCCAGAACTAAACATAGTACCAAGCATGGTATTCGGATGAGCCGTTACCAAGGCTTGTTCGATAACAAATCGTACGTTGTCTACTAATAATGCGATGCGATCTCCTGGCCTTTGCAACATCACAGCAACACCACCTATGTTTTGGGCTCCACTAATGCCGGCTGCTGCGCTTGAGCCTGTCGTGTTGGATTTCATAGTCTCATGTTTTGGTATAGCACCGGTAGCAGCATTCATGTTGGCTCTTTGTTGTGCGAGTTGATGCTGAGTATGTGATTTACCACCACCGAGATTGCGTTGTAAATAATTGGAACTTCTGCCAGATGTGACAAATAAATATTTAACATGTGTTTAAAGTTGTTAATAATCAAATACTAGCTTACCTATTTCTATTTTTCAAAATTCTACGACGTCGTTCCTCTGCTTCAAGATTTTCCTCAATACTACTACTGTCACTATATGAATCGCCGCCGTCAATTTGACTTTGTTTTTTCGTTTTTGTAGAGTTGTTGTTGCTACTACTACTATTTCCAGAATTTGGAGAAGTTGTTGACATCGTTTACGTTGGGATTGAGGAAGTCGGAATTACTTCTTAAATTCCAATCCTCAATGTTTCAATTGGACGAAGATTGTTGAACAATCGCAGCTTTTGTTGCCGCTGGCTCCACCTCTACTTTTGTTTGGGATAATTCCGTGAAAACTATTTCTCTAGATTCCTTTGTTTTTAACAATGTGGGAAAAAGACATAAGTCATTCAACCCCGAACCCCAAACGCATCACCACTTGATCCTTACTTTAAAATTTTAAGAAAATATTTGGTGGCTGTACACCAAAGTTGCCAATTTATCTTCTAAAAATTATAAATCATACTGCGCTCCAGCTGATTATCGAAAAGATTTGAAGTTCGCCCTCACGAATGAGTGAAGGGTTTGTTCAGGTACAAACATTACAGTTTTTTATTCACGATAGCAAAGAAGAAAAAACGCCATCTGGCGGTAATAAACATATAATGACAAATGCAGCGAAGAAGTGTCTAAGGCGAAGTAAAAATGGAGTGTCGAAAAATTAATAATGGCGACGACGTCTTGTAAATATAAAAGAAATTGAAGAAAAGTGATTTCTAAGGTGCAAATTCATCGCAGATAACGCAAAAAATAATAAACTAAAGTGAAGGTGCGCATTGCGCATTAAACTATGATCAAAATTGTTTATATAGCTAAAGAAAATGTGACCGACGATAAATTGCGGCGGCAAAAGTCAATTTTCTTAGCTTTCGAAGGTAGCTATACGATTCGCAAAAAGGGGAACAGTAAGAACCTGCACTGAACGTGGAAAAATGTGAATACATTGCCAATGCGAATAAATAAATATGCAAAAATGTGAAGGATTGATTTTATATAGATATGAGGATATTATTTGGTGCGCAAAAATCGAATGGCGTGTATATAATTTCGTGTAAAATAAAATTTTCATGTCGTGGATATATTGCATGTACTCGGTACGAGCAAAAATTTACCATTTTTACCAAAAGACATCGCGGGATATATATAACTGTCTCATTCAAACGCACGTGTTTGTAGGACACGCGTGTGGGCGACGACTAGTGGATTCTTTTTTGTATATGTGATTTTGCAGTGTATGTAGTTTTGCAACTGAGCAAAATTCGCCGCCATAGGCCGTTAGCGCCATCTATTGATGATGAATGAAAGCTATGGTTGATTTTTCCGGCGAATTGAGGGGAGGCACTCCAAACGAAGAAGTGGAGAAAAAACAAAAACAGAAAATACTTAAATTATAATAATTTTCTGATAATTTCAAAGCTAAAGATAGCAACTATCATAAATGATTCCTAAAATGAGTTACATAAAATGCACCTTTAGTGCGCTCCACCTCATTGTAATTCTTCGAATTTTTCCTTTAATTCTCTTTATACGCTGCGCTTTGAAAAGCAGAGTGATGTGTGAATGAGAAGGAGAGAGTGTGCGTATGAGTGAAAATGAGCCAGTTGTAGATATCCCTAAAGACGAATAGCAAAAAGAAAGAAGAAACGCAGTGCAAGACACAAAACTAATGCGCTGAGGTTTTTACAAATAATAGCAAATTTTAATACTTTTTGACTCTTTAACTTTTATCAAAGTAAATAAATACAATTTTAAACTCCTAGGGTAAAACTTGACCATACTCCAAAGTGAAATAATTAATTTTTGATAAACGAATTAAACGATCATTGTGAAAAAATAGAATATCAAGGAATGATATTTTTCAAAGTGCAAGGAAAATCGGAAAAACAAAAGAAAATATACACAAAATACATACTGCGAAAACTGAGGCACAATAAAGGCGGAAACTATTCTAAAGTATTGCTGCTACAATTAAAAATTATAAATAATTCAACTGCATAAAATAATAATATAAAAGTTGTATCCAATTGTATGACAGTCAAAGGTGATATACTTACTATATATACATATATTTGCCAATCAGGATTTTGTCATAAACCAATACAGAAGGTACATTAGTACATACATACATACTATATAGTGGGAAAATATTTCTAACTAGTATAATTCCAATACCTTTTCTTCATGACAAAAAGTCTACAACTTAATTGCTTTTCGCATATTGTGTCGTGGTAAACAATTAAAGCGCCCTTCTTATCCTAGTCTGAAGTTGGGCGGACCATAATATATACAGACGTGCATATATATCACTAGCTTTGGCTTAGAGCACAGTGTCTTAAATTGCAGCAAAGTGGCGCATTACGGGCACGGACAAGAAGCAGCAGCGTCTCGCTCCATGTTTTCCCGACGCTTGCGGCGACGTGTACGAAATCTAACGCCCTGCCACCATCGTACCTGCATACGTAAAGTGGCTAAAATTCCAAATCCCAACGCTAAAACAATAATAAAAGTGGGGACTTGTGTGGTGCGACTATTACAAACTCTCCCACTTTCTCATCACTATCAGCAGGAGCAACAGCTAAAGCAACTGTCACCGGAGCGGCAGCAGCATAGACATAATTTTGTAAAACATCTTTGGATTTAAGCATGTAGTGAGTATATATACTTATTGATATATGGGATATTTCATGTTAAACCCAAAAGAAACAACCATTTCAAAGACTAGTACCTTGTAGGTATAGAGGTATGAACCCCGTTATTAATATCCCGCCACTTCAAATAGATGAAGAGGACATACTCCGCCATAATGAGGCTAGAGTCACTGTGGATGAACTTTGATCTGGACATTGTTACAGGCTACAATTTTGTTAGATATCCGGACTCCGCCTCAGAATACTATTTACATACCCAGTATTGTCCCCTTATGATACAAATCTCAGAATGATCGCGTCCCTTAGGACCTATTGGTTTGGATGAAAGCGTTGCTAATTATATTCTCTAGGAGAACTGTCGATTCGTTCATGTCTGTCTATGGCACTATAGCTGGGTCATTAAACTGAAAAGGCTTCTCTTTAAATCCAATTTATGTAAACTTATAAAATTTGATTAGTTTTCAAAAAGTTTCCCTATCGAGATCACATTCAAGTCCTTCATTGAGCTTCTTATGACACGCTTTTCTGTCGGCAATCTCACTATGGTACTATTCTTTTGGAATTGGAGTTTTGCAAGACGTCCTTTACTAGAGATTGATGACGAATGTACCGATTCAGTAACTAAATCACTGCATTGAATTAATCTTTGGTACTAAGAAACAATTACGGCGTAAAGTTGGTATTAAACTGTAAATGCGTGCGGATGGGCCAGATTGGATTCTCTATTTCATACCTAAGGCTTTCGGAAAATACTAACGAAATTTAACTATTCCGAGACCAATTTGTCCAAATCGTATTAAGTTGAAAATCTTATCTATGTACATATATCAATGGATCAGCCATCGAAATGCAATTTACTGCCCTTAGTGACACAAAATCAGCTTATATCAGCTTAGTTTATTTGTTTTAAAAAGAGAACCACCATAACACTCCTTACCAGCTTACCAGGAGTAAAGACAGTAATCCAAAAACTATTCAGCATGCAATGCCCCACATACCATTCTTATATATTTTTATTAATTCAAAAACTAACTTAGATTGCTTTTCATTTCAGGTCTGATTCTAAATATAAATTTGCAACAAAAAGTGTAAAAGGGAATACATTGCAAAATATACATAATTAGTAGTGTATCTATATTCAATCATAATCCAAAAAAGCGAATACACCTTAGTGCGTGCATAAAGCAATAAAAAAATAATAATAATTGAAACAAAACATCATATTCAAACAAAAACTGCACCATTTAATAAAAGTCACTTAACAACCAAATAAAAAATCACAACAGAAATACTTAATGTTTACTTATCAAACATAGTAAACATACATAGAAAACAGCAGGTGTGAATAAAGTGGCAGCAGCATTAAGCATTAAGCACAAACAAAAATAAATATACAAAAAAATCACTAAATAATACGTAAAACGTAACATAAATCGTTCTTTTCTTGAGGTCACTTGAGGAAAATCATAAATCAACTGTTACCAATGAAAGATGTCACAAAGAGGTAAACGCGGTAATCATCAACATCACCAACGGCTTGACGTTGAACCACAACCCCCGCCAACGAAACGTCGTAAAGGTCGACCACCCAACGGAGGCGGTGGCGGAAACCATGGGAATGGTAGTGGAGGAGGTCTAGGAGTAACTAGTGTAGGAAGTGGGCTTAATGGCAACAATGTTGGAGGTGGTGGAACTGTCGGAAGCGGCGGTATAGTTGGTAGTGTGCCTTTAAGTCTACCTTCTACTACAGCTTCCTCTACAATAAGCAATAGTAATGCTGATAATGAGCAAAATAGTAGCGTAGTCGCTGGTGCTTTGGTATCCGAAGAAATGGCGGCTTTAGCATCGACAAGTGCTAAAGTGGCGGGTGGTAGCCAGGGATCATCGTCGTCGGCGGCAGCGTGGCAACCGCGTTCTGTGGCAGATATTAAAATATCAAGTATTTACAATCGAAGCTCAACGGAAGCGCCGGCTGAACTCTATCGGTAAGTGGGAATTAAAACATTTATATATGTTGTTCACACTATATGTATATACGGCATCTTACATCAAGAACTGCTACGATTCAACATTTGTTTATTTGTTTAAATACTAAGCAACCAAAGCCAAGCATAGTATGAGGCTCATGTCATCAAGATTTCTAAATTTATCCTCAAGAAAACTCTTCATGGCTTTGAAAAGTTTTGAAAGAAAGGAAAGTGAAGGAAACTTGTTTCATAAAATTACTTACTAGGTTTGCAAAATTGCAATAGCTTGACCAGCAAGTTCTGTAGAACCTGAACAACCTCAGCGGTCCACTATTTTAAATTTCAACTGGTATCTGTGCTTAGGAACTGAGCTTCCTGTGCCCATATCCATAAATCGGACCAGAAATCAGGACCTTCGGGGAGTGGTTTTGTCGCTACTCAAACAAACAAGTAAACAATGGTATGGATAAATGTTTTCAGGTTTAACTAAAATTAGAGCCTTTGCAAATACTATCGATAGTAATGAAACATCGTAGTCTAAATTGATATCAACAATCAATATATCAATAGTATCTTCGAAAATTTTCCACCTCGAGCGGAACATACCGAATCAATTTCGCCGTAGGTTTTCCCATTCAACCTTTCGGGGAGTTTTTGCGAGTGTTACAGTATTATTTATCGATACTTATTGCATATACATATATGTATATACATATATATACCTAATATTCACGTTTCTGAGAATTTTAATTACTATTTTTTCACTTACAGCAAGGATCTCATAAGCGCAATGAAATTGCCGGATTCAGAGCCTTTGGCAAATTACGAGTATCTCATTGTAAATGATCAATGGAAACAAGAGTGGGAGAAGGGTGTGCAGGTGCCTGTTAATCCTGACTCTTTACCAGAGCCAACCGTTTATGTGCTATCAGAACCAATTGTGCCGCCTGCGCATGACTTTAAACTGTAAGAAATACACGAGGAACATTTACTTTAAAAACATAACAATGCATATTATCTCCTTTTATATTAAAATAATATTTATTTTGTTTTAGTCCCAAAAATCGCTTTCTGCGCATAACCAAAGACGATACCTACTCGAGTGAGTTGCATTGTCTAACAAATGTGGTGGCGCAAGCGGAAAATACATGTGCCTACGATATAGATCCGGTCGATGAAGCGTGGCTGCAGTTACTCAATTCCGATCGTGCGCAGTATGGTGCTTATTCCATTACGGAAACTCAATTTGAGCGCGTCATCGAAGAACTGGAGGCATGTTATATTGCTTTAATTCACAAATCTTTTCTTAGCTTAAATCTCGTTTGCTATAATTCAAATATTCTCTTATGCAGATACGATGTTGGGAACAAATACAGGTGATCCTGAAAAATGAGGAGGGTCTTGGCATTGAGTATGATGAAAATGTTATATGTGATGTGTGTCGTTCACCAGACTCAGAGGAAGCAAATGAAATGGTTTTCTGTGATAATTGCAATATTTGTGTACATCAGGCATGTTATGGTATTACAGCGATTCCATCAGGTTTGTTTTACTTTTAAATGTATAATGCACACATACACATAATATAAGAACAAGGATTTGAGACTTTAAAGTAAGAGTTGGACATTTTTTTAAAATGAATTCTAATACTAGTTCAAAAAGTTTCATTTCAATAAATTATCACCACTAAATTTTGACTAGGTTTATAATACATTTTCATTTCTTTATTTTTTACCAGGACAATGGCTCTGTCGGACATGTTCGATGGGTATCAAACCAGATTGTGTGCTCTGCCCGAATAAGGGTGGCGCGATGAAATCAACCAAATCAGGCAAGCATTGGGCACATGTTTCGTGTGCTTTATGGATACCCGAAGTGAGCATCGGTTGTGTTGATCGCATGGAACCAATAACAAAAATATCGAGCATTCCATCGAGTCGTTGGGCACTCGTTTGCATATTGTGTCGAGCACGTGTCGGTGCTTGTATACAATGTTCTGTAAAAACGTGTAAAACCGCTTATCATGTGACTTGCGCATTTCAGCATGGTCTTGAGATGCGTGCAATTATTGAGGAAGGCAATGCAGAAGATGGTGTCAAGTTGCGATCCTATTGTCAAAAGCATAGTGTTAGTAAGGGCAAAAAGGAAGGTAGCGGCGGAGCTCATAGCAGTAGCTCGAATAAACATAATGCAAAGCATGGAAAAGCTAATGAGGAGGATGATTGCCGACGACGCAAAAGTCGAAAGTCAGACATGACTTCTGAAGAACGTAACCAAGCGCGTGCTCAGCGTTTACAGGTAAGTGATTGTGTCGATCAAATTAACCCTATGGGTTAATAAAAAAAAGTGTATTAGCAAACTGTTCAATCAAAATAGTAATCTTCATATGTTAGAATTTATAATAGTTACCATCCCTACCCGCATCTATACTAGTGGTATTATATAGTATTAAACAAAAAAAAACTTAATTTTACCTTTCTTGCTTTTATATTAATAGGAAGTTGAAGCAGAGTTCGACAAACACGTCAACATTAAGGATATCAGCTGCCATTTGTTCGATGTGGATGATGATGCCATTGAATCAATTTACAATTATTGGAAATTGAAACGAAAATCACGTCATAATCATGCTTTGATTCCACCCAAATCTGAGGATGTTGAATTGATTGCACGAAAACAGGAGCAACAGGATCTCGAAAATCATAAGTTGGTCGTGCATTTGCGTCAAGATTTAGAACGTGTAAGAAATCTATGCTATATGGTTAGTAGGCGTGAAAAACTTTCGCGGTCGCTATTCAAATTACGCGAACAAGTATTTTATAAGCAAATTTCAGTGCTTAGCGATGAAAGTTTGCGAGATGGTGGTAATGGTAGTAGTAGTAGTGGTGGTGTTGTTTCCAATGTGCCCAATGCAATTACTGATGCGAATATAGATGATAGTTTCAAAAATGCCGTCATTTATGCAAATGATGGTCCCACGTTGTACGATAGGTTTTATTCATCGAATAACGGTGATAATATACCAGCACAATATCAAAATATTAATTTTATTTTAGAGAAGCTTTTAGGTAGTGTGAAAGGTAGTAGGGGTGGAACGGGTAGAGGAGGTGCGGGTACACGCACATCCACATCACCAACTAAACGAAAAACTACGCATATTACAACAATAACAACAACAACAACTACAATGACTAATACAACAACAACAGCGACAGGGAAATGTAATGCAACAAGCACGAAGACAGCAAACTCACCGGTAGTGGCATCAGCATCGGCAGCGTGTACAGGAATCAGTAGCAACAACAACAATAATAGCAATAAGCTCACTCCAAATAAGAAAATAAATAATGGTGCAATAGCAATAACACAGGCAAGTAGTAGTTCTGCGATTGCGTCAACCACTATAACAACATCAACAGCATCGGCGGAGTCAACGGCAACAACAGCAGCATTTAAAGATAAACTGCATACAATCTCTAATTCTAGTCGCCGCAATTCAATCGGTGTTAGTGGAGCTGGGGTCTCGACAGGCGCTGGAACAGGTGCAACTACGTCAGAGAAAACGCGTAATACTGCTTCGAAAAGCATTGCACATTCACAGGCTGCTACGTCGAAAAATCGAACAGCTAGCTCGGCGCCAACGACGAATGAATCTCGTGGGGGTGGCCGTGGCAGCTCAAAAGGCGCGACTAGCATTGCTGAAAAAGCATCAACAACTAAAGCAAAAGCAAAAGTTTCCGATGACAGCAGTCAATCCTCGAATAACAATTCGTCAGGGAGTTCGTCCTCCGGTGATGATGACTCGTCATCGGAGGAAGAAGCCACGTCAACCGATTCGGGCAGTTCGGGCTCCGATGATGAATCAGACTCTGGCTCATGCAGCTCTGCATCGACCACAAGCGCTGCCAGTGAGGCACAAGCGCATCGAAGAACAGCAGCTTCACGAAAAGTATCACCTTCCAAAGCAAGTGCCGCTACAATTGCGACAGCTGCGAATCAAAATCAAAAGAAGCAAACTTATGCCCGCTCTTTTGAATTGCGACAAAAACAGCGAAGGAAAAGCAGTACCACCAATGTCGAAGGAGCGGGACGAAGTGAGGCTGCAACAACAACAACAGTCTTGTCCAGCTCAAGTGATGACGAACAGGATAATCGATCAGTACCTGCCAAACACCAGCACCAACAGCAGCAACAGCAATCTAAGTCAACTACAAAACAAAACAACATTAGTCCCAAAAAATCGAATAGCCACAGTACAACCACAGCAATCACAACCACAACAACAACATCAATACCAACAACAGCCTCAACCAAAGCAAGATCAACGTCTATATCTACACCAACTGCAACTGCAACCACAACAGCAGCAGCCACGCAAGCAGCGGCAGCGGCCACAACAAATCGAGGACGAGACTTTCTTTCACAAATGGCCAAACAGTTGCAACAGGAGAAAGGATCTCAGAGTACATCGAGCGACGAAAGTGAGGAGTTGTTGCCACTAAAAGGTTCTGAAAGGAATTCAAATGCTGCCAGCGGTGCGGGAGCATCAACTGTTGCTACAGCGCTCGCGCTGGGTCGTTCAACGACAACCGTACAGCAAATATATTCAGATTCTGAGAGTTTATCCACTGGAGAGGGAGATAAAGATGAACGCGCAGTAGAGAGTAATGTAAGTGACTCACAAAATCAACAGACTATACGTACAAAGGCAGCACTTAAAGAATTTACTCTACAACAACAACAACAATCCGCTACAACAACACCACATTTAAGCAATCGTTCAAAGAAGGAACCAACTACACAATTAAAGACCACAACGACGGCGACAGGCACACATCGGACACTGGACCGTAAATCCGAACAGCAGAAGTCAGCAGCGAGTAGTATTGGCTTCAGTAAGTCAAGTGCAGAAGTTCCCAATCGAATGAAAAAGGCAAGCGCTGCGGCAATTGAAAGGCAAAATAAATTAACCGCAGATTTGTTAGTCGTACCACAACGACAAGCCGCAAAGAAGGCATCAGAAAATATGCGTTCAACAGGTATGTATACAACAAATATGGGGCCAACCGGCGGTGTTGCGAATGCAATAACCATAAACGAACGTGAATCGGGAGAAAAAGCGAAAGAGCAGCATCGAACTGAAAAAGAACTCGAGAAAGCTAAAGGAAAGGATGGTACTGATACCACTGCGCCGAGGAGTGAAGAGAAAGCAGAAAAGTTCCGCACACGAGATAAATCTCTTAGTAGCTCCACCTTAAAAACAACAGAGCATGAAGCTAAAGAAAAAGAAAAGGAGAAGGAACGCAAGAACGTAGAAAAATATAAAGAGCGGGGGGAGAAGAGTACAGGAAAGCGTGGTAGACCACCGAAAATATTGCGTGATCCGGAATCAATTGTTAACGCAACAACAACAACAGCAACAAAAGACAGCATAGAACAAGCCACTAAAAATGAATACACTTCACCGAACAGAGCCCGAAAGGATGATAAGAGCGGTGTTAGTAAAAATGTTTTGTGCGATCAACAAATCACGAAATCCGCCACACATCACTCAGAGCGAAGTGCACGGCGCCTTTCCATCGATCATACGCTGATGGATACTACTAGCAAACCCAGCATGCAAACAGCGACAAACAAAACTGCTAGTGACCTCAAAGCATTATCAGTGGCGTATGTGCCTCAAAGGCAAGCTGCGAAGAAGGCAGCTGAGCAGCTTAAAAGCAGTGGTAAACCTCCTACTGTAAACGAACTTGTGACACCGGATGATAGTAAAGAACGTTTGGACCGCAATGAAAAGGAAAGTAGCAACAAACTACTCAAGACACCCGAAGGACGTAGCACACGCGCGCCGCCCATTCGTCGTATGTCAACGCGTGAAAGTACTGCAACATCCGCAAAAGAAAGTATAACACCCACTAGTAGTAGACGACGCTCCAAAGATACCGCCGAGAACACATCACAACAACAATCACTGCAACAGCAACAACAAACACCAACAAAGAAACTACAAACAGTGGCAACCACTGCATTGTCGGAATCATCAAGTTCAGATTCAGATGGAAGCACTAGCTCATCATCTTCGGGTGATAGTAGTGGCAGTGGCAGTAGTAGTGACTCCAGTGATGCCGACAGTGATGTGCCTGAAGAAGATGAGCGCCGCACACGGGCTGCTGCCGCTAATAAGCGTTCGCCACGTAAATCTATTGACAAACCACCAACTATGGCACGGCAAAATTCCACTTCAGCTGCAGCAGTTAGTACAGCAACCGGCACCACGACGAAATCGCCAAAGAGCTCTCCTCAAAAACAGTTGCGTCGCAATACGAGTAATACGAGCAATAGCAGCGGTCACTTAGCAACATCTGAAGAGCATGCTACAGAGATAACCAAACAACCTAGATTTACCAAACGTAAGCTATCTTTGGATGATAAAACAAAGAAACCAGCCCCTGCGTCGGCATCTACCAAACAAACTACAACTAACCTTCCGATTGTTGTAGACGATGATGATGAAGCGGCGCCACAATTAAATTCGATGCGTACAAGGGCAATGCGGCGTTCAAAATCGGGACCATCCTCACCGCCTCCCGCAACATCACAGCATTTTGATGATGTGAATAAGAAATTGGAACAAAACGCTGACACGAAGGCGACTTCCAAAGAGGTGGTGCCACCAGTTGCTTCATCATCTGATCGGATGTCTGAAAATGATAGTGAGAAAAATAAAACTGTCTTGAGTTTAGCTGAGGAAATAACCCAGCGAAAAGCTACAAATAGCAGCGCAAACTCCAACAGCTCACATGCATCCGGCCAACAACAGCAGCAAAGTAACGGCGCTAAACATGGGCAAAATAAAAATCAAGGTTCCTTGGATAAATTACTAAATAAATTGGAGCAAGAGGTGAGCAGAAGTTCGCTGTTGGATTCTGGTACTTCTTTGCCAGTTACGCTGGCGACGAGCACGGACGTGGGGGAGAAGAAAACTGTTGCCAAAGAGAGAACACCCATACCAGTTTCCACCTCTTTCGCAGACGCCACTACCCCAGCAGCTCCAATTCTTGCACCACCAGAACATCCGAAGATTATCATTGATACGAAAAATGAGAGCGGTGAAGTACCAATGGATATCGATGAAGAGCTCACACCTGCGGCCACACATACAACCTTACCATCAAGCAAGACTTGTGGTGATTTGGAAGATATTGATGAGCGACCACCGGCAGCTCCTATGCCTGCCTCCCCGCCAACACCAGCATCTACGATGTCAGAAGACGATGACGATGATGACCTCTCAAATGTTTCTGATGACCAAAATTCTGGAATCAATGATAGTACTGATCGCAGACGACGACGGCGTCGCGTACATCGACGTACGAGAAGGACACGTCCCGGCAGTCCACCGCTATCACCTGAAGAGGAACACACACATCACACACAACATTTGCTTAACGAAATGGAATTGCTGCGCGAACTTGAAGAGGAGCGTAAAATGGCAGCAAATGCTAGCAAATACTCAGCTTCATCCTCATCACCAGCCGTGGCTGTTATAGCCCCCGAACCACCGGAGATAATTGAGCTAGATTCGAACTCAAATTCTACAAGTAGTGAGAGGCTGAAACACCAACAAGAACAACAATATCAGCACACTCCTACGCAATCCCAGCAACAACAACAGGACCAACAACATCAACAATTACTACCGCAACAGCAGCAAATTGATTTAGCTGCACAAATTACACAGCCTTTCTCAGTGCCGCAAACACCTGCATCACCCTCGTCTTCACCAGCATTGGTTGTTGATGTACCAGGAGGTACACCAAAACAGAAAAACCATCTCGATGCTGTTGCGCCGCTTAGTGTACCACCAACACCACTAAATATTTCTTTGCATGAACCACAAAATAATATGGATGAGAACTCTCAAAGCGCCACCAACATAAATGACTTGAATAGTAGCAATAGTCGACACCAACCGATTGTGGATACCATACTCGATATGGAGGATAATGTTCAACAAAAGCATAGGCAACAACAACAACACCAACAAAATGAATTTGCCAATGCACTACTTAGTGCGGCGTCCTCATTTTCGACCACTGTACATCCTGATGGAGTCTTAGACGAACCAGCTGATAGTTTGGGTCTGCTTGGTGCAACCGCTAAGGATCTTACCGAAGAGGATAGTTTCCTTGCAACACGTAATTTAGTTGAAAAATTGCGCAAGAAACGTATACGACATGATGAGCCCAAAGAAGCCGATTTGTTAAAACCTCCACCCACACCTGCAATACCCTCAGTGTTTCCATTTCATAATGCCGCCGATCCGGAAGATATTATACACGTGCAAAAGGAAGCAGCAGCAGCTGCAGCAGTGGGGGTAGCTGCTGAAAATTGTTTATTTACTGGTCAAAGTGTTAAAGGCGGAAATAGTGGATCTTTACTATCACATGAGTCGCAAGGTATTATCGACATGAAGGACGGCAGCAGCACAGTAAATGCTCAGCCAACCGCAAGTACACCTACTTCAAATGCATACAGTCATAATACACCGCACTCGGTGCGAACAACGCCAAATGCCACGCCTAATGCGAATGCATCCTCAAACACTAATAGTAATAACAGCAATATGGGTGCGCTGAGTTACACGGAACCCGTGGTTGGTTTCTTAGAGAAGAATGCCACAGCTGAATTGTGTAGTGTGCCAATATCACCATTACAACAACAGCAACAAAACCACCATAAGCAACAACATCAACAACAACAAGCACGTAATTATAGGCAAACACAGCAGTCACAACAGCAATCTCACGCACATCATACACAATCTCAAGCACAACCACCAGATGTGGCGGAGATTACATCGTTCCTGGAAAAGGAGCTAGGCGCCGCTTCTGCCAACAACAACAAATCAAATGATAAAACTTCCAGTGCTATGAGTTCGTTCAATAAGTTGCCAAATGTGGCAACAGCAGGAAGAGGAGCCGGCGGCGCGAACATGGGTGCACTACCGGGTGCCCCCGATTTTGTCGATTTACGTGCGGCTGCAGCAGCCAAAGATAACATTGATTTTACAGCAGGCAGCAATGTTGTTGGAAGAAACAATAAGTTAATTGTTGATTATGATGAAAATACCCGCATGCAATCACCGTATGCTTTACGTGCGACGCGCTTGTGGAATGAGAATGAAATGATTGCGGCGCGACGCTCATCGTCTCCAAGTTCAGTGTCGGAATCTAATGATCAAACTAGTGCAATGGAAATATTACAGCAAAAACAGCAGCAACAACATCAGCAACAACAACAACAACAACAACAGCAACACCATCAGCAGCATCAACAACAACAACAACAACACCTACAACAAGTTGGCCACTCTTTACAGCAACAACAGTCAAATACTCATTTACAATCGAAAGACTTGGGCAACAGCGGTATGAATACGGCAGCACAATCCAATTGCAACAAAGGTTATTTCAACCGCGTCGATCCGTATGACATGCCATTTAGTCATGCACAACAACAACAGCCGACGCAACAGCAACAATCACCTTTGGTTAATGGCATTGATTCAATAATGAGCTATAATCAGAACTACAATCAACAACAGCAGCAAACAACTCCCACGCACGCCCCACAACAACAACAATCACAATCCACACCCAACCAAGGCAATAATCAATATAATGGTGGTGGTGGCTCTGGCAGCCTCTTCCATACTACTCCACCAACCATGCCAGTTCTCAACCAACTACCTTACGTACCCAATCCTGCCGTTGGCTCCATGTATCCCACCACATCAAATATGAGTGGTAGTGTAGCGATGACAACAGCTACTGGGCAGCAACAACAACAGTCAAACGATGTTGGCATCTATGGTAGCGCAGCGGGTGCAAATACTGCGATTACGGCAGCAGCGCCTCAAACTCAATATGGTGGTGGTGCAGCATTTACGTCATCTACACATAACCTTGCGCTAACAGCAGCTATTGTCGGCACACCAGGTGGACCATCGTTGCTTGATCATCATTCGCCACATGCCCAGCATCAGCATACGCATCCACACGCACAGCACACCATGCATGCGCAACAAACAGGACAAGGAACACAACAGTATGGCATGAGTGGTGGTGTACCGCCGGATAACGGCAGCGCTGCGCCTCCTGGCTTATATAATCAAATGATGAATACATGCGCCGAAGCTGCCATAATGCCAAATGTGCCAACAACGAATCAGCAACATCAGGCGCAGGCACATACGCCACAAAATACATCACCAACAAAGGAGTCACCATCGAAGCGCGCATCTGCGCGTTATAATCAGCAACAGCAAACACAACAGCAGCAGCAGCAGCAGGGCGTGCGTAATTCGCACAAGTCACCACAAATTCAGCACAAATCACCAGGTAAATCACCACGCCAAATGGAGCTGCTAAGCAAGCAATTGCAATTGCAACATCAGCAGCAGCAGCCTCAGCAACAACAGTCGCAGCAACAGCAAGCACTCACAGAATTTACAAACATTCCACAACAACAAAAACCACCACCGCCACCACCCAAATACGATCCATTAACGCATACGTTGGCCGGAAAGCCGCGTCAACGTGCACCACGAGGCACAGGCGCTGGTACGCGTGGTCGTGGGCGTGGACGTGGCCGGGGCCGTGGCAGCAGTGCTGCAAACACAGTTATACCTTTGCCACCTCAGATACATCACGATGGTAATGCACATTATGTTAATAATTTAGTTGGCACACCATTCGAATTCAATTACGATGAAGATTTAACGGCACCGGGTGTTGAAAATTTACAGTCACTGCGTGATCGGCGGCGTTCATTTGATGCGCGGTGTAATCAACAAGCTGCGTCCGCTGGCATGTCCCATACACATCCACATCAAAGCCAAAGCGATACACAAAAATATACCAGCCCATCAGCATATGGTGCCCATCATGGGGGTGCGGGTGGTGGTAAAGTGCGCGGCGCTGGCGCCAGCGTAACAAATTCTACCACACCTGGTGGTGGTGGTATGGTGAATTGCAATAGTAGTAGCAGCGTTAGCGGTAGTGGTCGTGGTGGTGGCGGTACATCACATTTAGCTAATGCGCTAAATAAAACTGCCACAAGTGATCACACGACAAGCACACAGCAATCACTCTTACATTCCATTGTGCAGCCGGTATTACCGGGTCCTGTGGATATGCGTACATACAATGTTTACGAAGCATCTGCATCACAAGAGACCTACAATAATAATTTACTAAGCGATTTCGATTCATGTGCAGCTGAACAAACGTTACCCGAATTTGATGAAGAAGATGAAAAAGAATTCCAATCGGCATTACGGGCGACTGGTTCAACAATATCTACAAAGCAATTGACAGCTACAGCTGCAGCCACAAATAATGCCGCCTCATCTAGCTTAGCAAACGCTAATACTGCGGGTACAGCGCCAGCCTCAAATCTAATAGGCAATGGTAACACTATAACAGCGTCGCTGAGCGAAGTCAGTGCTACTGGCAGTGGACTCTCCAACACCTGTTCGACAAGCGTCATATCTGACTTGGTTATACCACCTGACTTGCAGGCCTCAATGGAGACCACCTCTGAAGAAGTATCAATCGATTCGGATACGACACTCACTACAAAAGCATCACTTTCCGATTCGCGTAATCAGCTTAAATTGAAAATCAAAGGACCACTTGCATATCCCGACAACGCCTACAGTTATAGTTCATCGAGCACATCACTGAGTGTACATACTGCAAGTGTGACGCAAACAGGTGTGGGCTTGGCACAAACAGCGGCATCCATGCATGGCCAAATAGCCGCTGGTGTGGTGAGTAATTCCGCTGTGTGTGGTGGCAACAGCAGTAGTGGTGGCATGAATTCACGACGTATGCGTAAAAAAGAGTTACTCAGCTTATATGTTGTACAAAAAGATACGCATATGGATGATTCCTCGGGTGGACTACCGCCTACGGATGTAAGTTTGACAAATACGGTTGATAGCTTACGTAAAGGTGAGGCACTAGGTGGCACGCTTGATGAATATGGTAGCGAGTTGGGACTAACGGGCAGCTCTAAACGTTCTAAAAAGAATTCTGGACGTGAATTGCGTTCAATGGATGCCACAGGCGAGATGAATGATAGCAGTTTGGTGCTAACTAATGACGGTCGACGACGTAGCGCCTGCTCCACGGGCAGCACTGATGAACGTGTTGGAAAAACTGGTGCCGCTTCAAGTGCAGGTAAAAGGAGAGGGCGTAGCAAAACACTTGAAGGTTCCGAGGACGAACCGACACCAAAACTAAAAATCAAAATACGTGGACTAGTCGATGGCAGTGCTAGCGCCACAGCTATAAGTAGCAACTCGTCATACGACAATAGTTATCATTATGATATGTCGCGTCGCACTGTTGCATGCCCGCCCAAAAAGCGTTTAACAACAAATTATACCCCGCCCACGCTAGAGGACTTGAGACGTGAGTCAATGAATTATCGTAAAATAATTATGCAAGATTTTGGCGAAGACGATGAAGAACGTACAAGACGACATGATGACACTGGTGCCAGTAGCATATCAGATGCCACAGCAGTGTTGCCACACGTTAAAAAACCAAAGTCTTCCAAACCGAAGAAAGACAAAAAGGAGAAAAGACGCAAAGAAAAGGAAAAGCAAGCGTCACTACTCTCATCAGCTGGTGCTGGGGATATGGGTATGACAGTCGTTGAGAATATGTCAAGTGCCTCACCAGGCGAACCACCCAAGCTGATAATACGTTTCGGAAAGCGTAAAGCCGAAGCACCAGAGATAATGGAACGACCTACTTCCGTTGAAGCAACAACAGCTACACCACCCCCCACAAATACTGCGCCTATACGTTTAAAATTGGCGCGCGCATCTGATGGTGGTGGTTATGTGATTGGCAGTAAAAAAAAGAAAGAGAAGCGTATACCACCAACGTCCACCTCAACGCCAACAACAATAACACCCGCTTCAACACCTGGTGGTAGTAGTCATCACGCAAACGTTACACCATTAGCGGCCACCATTGCACACTCCTCCTCAGCACACACAACACCTACAACTAAAGCGCTGGGAAGTGATATGACTGGCGATGATTCCGCTAATTATAACTGTAATATAAGTGGTGAACGTGTCACACCTTGCGTTGTCGATTTACTCAACAATTTTGAAGGTGGTGTTAGTGGCATTAGCAATCTTGAAGAAACCGATCCGCTTGCATCCACACCGAAAGAGGCTAGTACACCATCACCGCGTCTTGTAATCGACACATGCAAAGGCGTTGATGTGCATGACTCAAATACGGCAAGTTCCCTAGCGGAGGCTATGTCGGTAAACACGAGAATTGGTGGTGTTGGAGGCGTTGGCACAGAAATAGGCACTTTGAGTAGAACTTTTGAGCCTACAGCACCTCTAACTGTTAACTGTAATGAGCATAGCAGTGGCAATAGTAACAATAGTCACAGCCATAGCGCTAGCAGTAGTAGTAGCGGTGCTAGCGCAGCTAGTGGGATTAGTGGTATAAGTGGTGGTAGCTTAAATAGTGGACCTACTAATAGTAATAATAATAACAATAGTAACAGTAATAGTCACAATAATAATAATAGTAATAATAACAACAACAATAGTAACAGCAGCAATTTACTTCCATTAAATAAAGATTGCGAAGTCAGATGATAATCACGACATTGGTCCCCACACACCCAACGTTAGTGTCAGAGAACGTAGAGTTGTAGTAGGGGTGCCAATGCAAAATAAAAGATTTGTAAAATTTATAATTAGTATAGTTAAACACAACTTAAAAAGCGTGAGAGAGTGCGAGCGAGCGAGGGCATGTGCTTAGGAACAAAGTTAGACGAATATTCATTTGGGTAGTGTAAGTTGTAAGCATAATATTTTAATAATTATTAAGACTTGAAAATTCAAAAAAATATTGCCAAAAAAAAGTATCATTCACAGTTGTATTGTGACAGACCATTTGGTTATAATTTTTGTAAACCTTCACAATTCTTTATCCTGTATCAAAATTAAAATCAACTGCTGAGCGCAAGATCACCTTATTGCAACTGCTCTTTCGAAAATTAAATATCTCAGAAAATTCTGCGATGGACCGTTTACGAACCGTATGCTGCGACAGGGTGATCTTTCATTCAGCAGTCGATTTGCAATTTATTAGTTTCATTTAAATTTTTTTTTGAAAAATGCTTAAAAAAAAAATGCAACGATTTTTTAAATTTTAGTTAGATGTAAACCTTGTTGGAACATTTTTCTTTTTTGAATTTTACATTCTTTGAAATTGTATTTATTGTTTTACGTTTAAATTTTAAATACATATGTTTTAAATTTAAAAATGTTTTCAAAATACATTTCTTTTTTCCAAACGAAAGTTTTTAAAATAAATATTTTTGTTCGAAATTTTATGCGATTTATTTACTTATTTTTAATGTTATTAAACCACTTGTAAACACACATGGGCACACTGCGTTAAAATATTGAATGCAATAAAGACATCACCAACCACTCAAGGTTTACTGTAAGCAATACTCCATTTCCATTACCACTACTATTTTATATTTGAGTGTAACCTAGTTTTCAAAATTTTATTTTTGTTAAATTAAAGCGTGCGGACTTCAATCCTCTCTCATTAGAACTAATTTTGATTTTTAATTGAAACTCAACTCCATTACAATTCAAAAATTGTGTCAATATATCTTTGCAACACCACTACGCACCTATTACACCCTTATATTCGCAAAGCTTTCTGTATTAAAGAACCTGTAAGAAAAACTCAAGTGCGCCCTACACCCTCAAAACGAAGTATTTGACAGTTTCAACATTTATTTTTTTCTGTTCACCTTACCTAAATGTAAATTACTTACACCATTTTGAAAATATGTCGAAAATTGTAAAATGACAACTCTCGAGGTGATTAGCTATTTTTTTGTTTGACACTATCTTGCAAAACTATTTCACCTGTTGTGGGGTATACGGCGTATTTTTGTCTGTTTCGATACATTTTACCAAACATACATACATATGTATTAACAAGACAAACAAAAAAAAAAAAACAAACGTGGAAAGCAAAATCTACCTGCAAAGGCATTAATTGATTTATATTTTCTTAGGTTGAATTATTTTTAATTAGAAAAATTATTTTTATATTTATTGAACAACTTATGTGTATGTATATGTGTTGCAACAACTGCACATGTATGTATACATATGTATGCTTTATTTTGTGATGAGCGAAAATTCTCTTTGTATTACAAGTAAAAGAATAACAAAAAAAAAATGTTCCCTGGCGTGTTATTCCAAAAAACAAAATAACAAAAAAAAGTAAAAAATATTTGTACATACATACATTATAACTTGTATATTTTGTTAATAAAATACCTAATTTCAATAAAAATTTTAAATATTGAAAAAAAAAATAATAAAAACAAAATTTATTTAATAGTTATAAACCTAATTGCAAAAATTAAAAAAGCAAATATTTTAATGAAACAAATATTGAAAATAAAAGTCCAGCACCCAAGTTATTTTGATGCATTTTTTTTTAATCTTATCATTATTATGTACCTACTATTGTTATACGCGCATAACTTATATGCACATACATGTGTGTATGTATAAATGTATGTAGTTACTATGTAAATATGTATCTACAAATTGTTTTTATTTCCTATGCGATTAAAAAATCTATAATCCTGCAAAACATTATCCATTACTTCTTGTTTGTATGTAAATTATGAGTTTTAAATATTTGCATGTTTTTATATTTTTCATAAACATTCTTTAGGTATTTTCGATTGTATGTAAACAAATCCTATTAGAACTATAGATTAGACTGAAAGGAATTTGGCGTTTGACTGAGGAGGCTCTCAGTGGCACATATGATAGTAATTTGCGCCAACAAAAATAATTTTTGATAATTTTGAAAAAATCTTTTGAAAATCTTTCGAAAATGCCCAAATAAGACTTTATACAATTTTCTAGAGTTAAACACCGCTTGGTTATTCTAAAAAAAGCTGTTTTTGAAAAACATTATTCGGACGTAACACTTTTTTGAAAACGGGTTTTAATACACAATTTCTCAGTTTTTTTCTAATATCGAATAATATGTCAAACCTAAAATTATTCCTTGTTTTTGAGGGCTATTTTTGCTGATTTTAGCACAAGTTACTTCAAAATGTGCCACTGTGCCGCTTTTATAGATTCTGAAACTATATATTTTAAATTCTCTAGTTTTGACTTAAAAATTTTTTGTTTCCGTCTTAATAATAAAGATAAAAATTTGTAAAAAGAAATCGTACAAAGCATTAAACAATTTGGTTAAGTGCTTTTTGGCTGGCACAAAAACTTTACAACAACAAATTTTTTATAAGGAAAAAAAAACATTTTTAAACCACTTTGTATATTTCAGGTTTTGATATGTAGCCTTGACCCTCAATCTCTAATTTTTAACTCACAAAAAAAAAAAAAATTATAAATTACCTTCAAACGCGAAGTTGTAATATACAAAAAAAATATATATATATAAATATTTGTAAATTATTATAAATATACATACATACTTAGAAAAAAATCATTGTTAAACAAAAGTCGCCGTCGTATTAGTTTAGAACAAAGGAATCATACCTTAGGAATTAGTAAAAATATTAAAAAAATAGTAATAAACAAAAAAAAAAACAAAAACAAACAAAAAAAAAAAAATAGCAGTAATAGTGTGCGTATGTTTGTATGATAATGTGTACACACCTCCCAATTTTTAGATATATAAGGCATGAATTAAGGCGTGGCGTGGCAACAACATGAGTATGTTTTCCTTTTTTAAATTTGTATTTTCAATTAAAAATAAAAAAAATGTTTTTTATTTTTTATCAAAGTGTTATAAGTGAACATAATTATATATAATAAGAACTATTGAATATATATATATGAATTCATATATGTAGATGCGTATATGTATATGTAAATATCTATATACAAAAAATATGTATAACTGTCAAAAGCAAACACACACAAATGCATACACACACACACATACATTAAATGAAAACTTAGCATAATTGACAACAAATAAAAAAACAAAACGGATAAAACAACAAAAAACCACAAGTAAAAGTTAATGTTAATTAATATACCTACAGTTGAGAATTAAATTATAACATGCCAAAAAAATCCACAGAAACTGAATGAAAGTTATGATATACATACATATAAATATAAATATACATATGTATAAATAAAAAACGCTATATATAGATATATATTATTATATACAAAAGCAAGTAAGGGAAAAATATATGCAAGTGGCAACGCAGAAACTAGTTTTTAAATATAAAAGGAGTAGACACATGATAATTATGCTGATTATGATGATGATTATTATTATTATTATTATTATTATTAATAAAAAACTATTATTACATATTAATAAAATTATTATATTAAATTTAATTAATTGATTAACTGAAAACTAATTAATGTTTAAGTAAAACAAGCAATTAAAATATTAAGAATAAACATATTCCAAAATTAATAAAAAAAAAACAATACTCGCAATAATTTAATTAACTTGTGGAACATAATTTGTAGGTATGTACTATATGTTGCAAGCTATGAGTGGGGGTGGAATCTGTTATTTTCTTCTTTTGGCCTAACCTATCAAAGCACACCAGTCATTCTTTTCAGCGGTAAGTGACGTCAATTGAAAACGCCAAGCAAGGCCGAATCACATTCCAAGTGCCATAGTATGTTCTTCCCAAACTTCCGAGAGACACAAGAGTCACTCTGACTCAACTTCGATCTGGGCTGAATCCCACCATGCTTAATGTTTGCCCGGTATGTCATGTCCCCCACGACGCCAACCAAATGTTTACCTACTCGAAGCGGGCTTCTTGTTGTTTTTAGCAGCTACCTATATACAGGTTAATGTACTAACTTTTGGGTGGTTAACATTTTTTATTTTTTAAAAGGGCTACAATAATTTTGTTGAGAACATCTTGTGGAAGATTTAATTCTCTACAAAAATATATGCAGCTAAAGTTGTTTGGTTTAATATTGAGATAAGACCTAAAAAATTAATATAATTATGAAAAATAAAAACAATAAATTAGAAAAAAAACAATTTTTTTTCTTGTTACAGATATTTTTTATATTTGTGTCTTAAATCACGTTCGGAAAGATGGAACTGCTCGAATTTTTCCACTGACGTGAAGCGCTGGTTTCACCACTGGTGAGTACATGGTCCAGTAATACAGGTCGTGTTGTTAGATCAGCTGATTTTTTCTCTAATTTTAACAGTACACTCATTTCTAAGTGCGATTTTCATATTAAACCTATGAATTACAAAAACAAAATACATGGAAGATGCATGGGAGCGTTTGTATGTTTGTCGAGCTGCTACAATCTGTTAGTTGGACCATGGATGAGTACTTACCTGATTGAAAATTGTTGATTACTTTTGATCAAATAAACTCATTTTGCATGAAATTATAATTTGTATTTACATTTATTGTTTTTTTTTGTTGTTGTTACTTTTACAATATATTTATAGCTATATTGTTTATGTACTATATATGTATATGTATGTATGCGTGTATGTAGGTTTATTAGTTATAATTTTTTCATTTCATATAATAGTAATAATAATACTTATGCATTTAACTGATTTTTATTTATTGAAATTGTGTGTTGTTGTTATATTGTATTAGTTATGTATGTATTTATGTATGTAAATTGTAATTGTGATTTTTCTCGAAGAATTTAACCTTTTTAATTTTTTATTTAAATACTCAATTGAATAGAAATATGAATTCACATTCAGTAGCGTGTTTCAGATTGATTTCTTGCAAAAAGTCTCAAAAATTTCTGCTTGTTGAATTTTCCATAGGAATTATTTTTATTTTTACTGCAAACTGCACTTGAAGCTGATGTGAGACTGTTTGAAAGAAAAGTCACACTTTCTTTCCATTTATGTGATAGATTTCTACATTCCATGTGTGATTGGTGTTTTTTGTCAAATATTTATATAACAATTATTTGCATAATGTACATTAGGGTGCCACAACTAAAAAATTTACAAACGCTCTATCTCGGAAAAAAATTGAATTTGCGGTGGAAAAAAATTTACAAAAGCAAAAAATAAAATTTTATTAACGAAATAACTTTTGTTTTAAATTAAAAAAAATCATATTATCTTTTCAAGATAATTTTTTGCAAAATTTTTTTTCACTCTTTTCAAGACAAACTGTTTGAAAAAGACTTAAACTCAAATCCTGGGATTCCCAGATTGTAAAATCATATTCCAAACATCCTAGGACTGCAAAAATCGAAAAGTTCGAAATTCCTAATGAAGATTGTGGCAACCTAAAGTACATGTTCCGTTTTTTTTTTATCGTTTAAGATTCACGAAATATTTATGTTAAATAGAGCGAATAACTATTTTCTTTGCTTTGTATGGATGTATGTATTTGTGTTTGATTTAAAAAAATAGATATTTGAACATGCAGTTTTTACAATTTTTATTCCTTTCTATTATATCTTGGTAATATTATAAACATTACTCTTTAGTGTTTTGCATCTTGCTCTTTGGTCATATTACTGTCTCCTTCCATTTTCTTTGCAATAAGCTTAGTCTGGCACATTTCTCCAACTCTTAATATACTTGATACATACTTAGGATGATTCATTTCAATTCGTAAATGCTCAGACAAAATAATTTTTTTTCCATCAGGGGCGGATCCACGTGGGGCAGGTTGAGTCCAAACCACCCACTTCGGTCATATTTTCATGAACTGTGGATAGAAGATGCCCTCGATATTTCAAACAAAAAAATTTAGACAGCTCTACCCTCAAAATGCTGGATCCTCCCTTATTTCTACTCGTATATATGTTTAAGTTGTTACGCTGCATTTACGCTTTCAGATGAATAACCTTATTATCTTATCTACTTATATTTACACTTCAATTGCATTATGTCAAAATTATGGTGCGTGTTAGTTACTTTTAAAAATTTTCGAAATAAATAACCCATAATAATTAATGGAGCATTTTTCACTTATTTAATATCATTTTCTAAAAAATAATTTTCTTTGTAAAAAATATTTTGATTTAGTACATAATTATTATGTAAATGATTATAAACTAAACTAAACAGCAACTGGAAGCTTAGAACTAATTAAATTAGACGACAAAAAAATTAAGATAGTGTTTTTGATATTTTTCGGAAAGGAGAAGGAGTGTAGATCAATGTCCAACGCGTCAGAATGCATTTTCATTTGCGCTTAAAGGTTAATTGTCCACAATAGAATTTGTTCCAAAGTAGGACCAATTAGAAACATACAATCAATAAGTTGCAACTTTGTGACACTTTTGACAGATTTTAAAAAAATTGTGAGAAGAGAAATCTTTGCGTTCAAAACTTTTAAAATTAAATATTTTACAGCGTCCATTATCCTCAACATTTTTGAAGGTTTGTTCCAAAGACCATTTGACACTCTTCTATTCTTTACAAACAAAAATCTTAGAAGTGCTGGACTGTAAGTTTCTTCAACAAAAGTTAACCATAGGAGTCCTTATTTTAGAAAATACCTGTTTACTCCGTTGCAAAATTTTTGTTATACAGTGATCGTCGGAAAGCTTTAAGTATGCTAAGGGTCGTTTCGAAAAACCGCAACTCATACTTTCCGATAACGAGAACATATTTAAATTCTTTGAAACTAAGGCTGACAAGTTTGATCAAATGCGTCAATAATAGTCTTCAGCAAACGAATAAATCGAATCCAATAACCAATAATTTGATGAACAAATGAATGAAATGAACAATTAATCGATTAATTGCGAAATGTCAACAAGAGTTCTGACTTTCAAAAATCTATATCGGAACGAATTCCAAAAACTTCACTCAACGAAAGAAGTGATTTTGGAAATCTGTTACAACTAACGATTTTCTCATTTTGACTTTCAGGGTGATCATTACATTTTCAAAAGTTGTTTCTATTAATTTAATTTAGTTTAGCTTTAAATATATATGTATGTATATATTTTAAGATTTTTATAGGTTTCATGCTTTTTTTTTTTGATTTCCATTTTTACTTATGTATATATTTCTTATTTGCGGGGTTTCAAAACACAGACGAGCATGAGAAACCTTTGCTCGTTTGCTTTTTTCTTGAAAACAAACTAATTTTTATTAATTCACTATTTTTGCGAAAAATAAGCGTAAACCACAAACCAGCACTAACAGTACGAGCAGCTAGCCTTAAGTATTTTAGTATACTTCCAATTTCTATGATAGAACAAGCCGTTTACTCTATGTAGATATCTTCAATGGGATATGCAGTTTCTATAAATTTTTGATAGAAACGTTGAAATGCACGACTGAAAGAGAAAGAGATAGAGATAGAGAGAGTAAGAGCAACAAATTAGTAAATTCATTACAACGTAAAAGTTAATATGAAGACTCACCCAACAGCCTCAGCTACGGGACGCGTAGATTCTGAACCCTTGAAGACATGACAAGCGAAACGTTGCACTGTTGGATGTTTCGTTATGAAGCCAATAAAACGATGATCACGTGGATGAAATGCACAGAATGAAACATTCTTCAATGAGTAGAAATAATCGATGCAGGGTTTCTTGTCCTTCTTCTTAAAGAGAGAATTAAGAAAAAAAGAAAAAAAATTATGAAATAAAACCGCTACACTTGCAAAACACGCGAGTATTTTTAATTTTTTATTTATAACCTTAAAAACAAACTTACATTCGGTCCAGAACGATCTACCATACGTAATCCCTGATCCGATACTTCCAATATGCATACTTGACCAGTTGGTGAATTACCATATTCACCAACAATTTTCCTCACCGCTTGACATACAACACCCGTACCCTTGTGTGCCAATGTCTCCACCGAACCCAAATAGCCAAGTAAATAACGTTCTTTCTTCACCTGTTGCACGGTCGGATCAAATTCATTATAATCCAAATCGACCGCATAAGCCGATGGGAATATACCCTGTCGTCCCGAACGTAAATTAACACCCTCACACCATAGATCATCAGCTTCTTTTTGTACGTAAATAGCATCACCAATTTCAATTTCAATTTCATCATGATGACGTGGTATAAATTTATGTAAGCCACGATGTGTAGCCTCAAGCATTTCAAGTTGTGAAAATGGTACACCACCAAAGGGTTGAGGAAATGGTGATTGTGAAACGGGGGAAGTAATTTGTGGTGACATACTTTTAAAATCGTTCGGTGAATGCGCAGTACTATGACCACTATCAACATCACCTAAACTTTGTAAACGTTCCGAATCGGGACTCGAATCTTCATCAAGTAAATAACCACATTTGAGTGTTAGAAATGAGCGTTGATTATTACGTGTTGTTGTACCACCATTAATACCATTAATACCATTCGTATTGCCAATAATTGTATGTCCATTTAGGTTATTCAAGCCATTATCATTCACCTGATTACTACGTCCATTGCACATTTCATCGGCCAATGTGGTTTGTCCGTAGGCGCCACCTAAAAGATGTAGAATGGAAGCTGCAACGAATGCGTTCGGAGGAGCACATTAAAAACTCACTACAAATAACAAAATACTTTTTCCAATGGGTGCACAAATTAGATTATTTTCAGTTGCAAATTTCGATATTTTGAAACAAAATGAGCGATGAAGAGCTGGTAGATGGGTAATGGACGTGAACGATGTTAAGAAAAAAAATAAATAAATATTCCGAACTTTCATTTTTCATATTCAGTATGTGACCCAACCCGGTACATTTGCGTTCGTGGGGGGTGAAATTTTTCACGGATGTAGCGAAGTTGGAGTAGAATTTTCTTGTCAGGAGATGGATGGAGCTCCTGATTTTACTCGGCCAGCCATGAAGTCATTGAGGCTTTGAGCTTCTTTCTAGCGGCTGGGTGGAGGTCTGGATATGTCTAACCTCTCCCAATTGCCTTAAACTATTTCACAATAAGCATCACCCGAGTTTCAGACAAAGCAGTATCCTAACTTGGGTGTTTATGGACCGGTCGTGGAGGGCTGTTCTATTGACCGGTTCAGCTGAATAAGCGTTGAACTGACGTTTCCTTGTTGTTGTTGTTTTTTATAGCGACAAAAACATACCCCTAAAGGATTTGTTGTCGAATTGACCGGTACGGTTCGGCGATCTCTTGCGGTACATGAAAGACTCCCCACTCGGGAGAGCTATTTGGTATGACCACTGCAAGTTTCATCGTCATGTCACTCCTCTTTCCGTAAAGAAAAAAAAGATGGCTAATGAGAGGTCAGTGGCGTCATATCCGTGGATCAACTATCGAATTTCACGTCATTACCTTTGTGCATATTAGTCGCCTTCTACGACCGGTACGCCTATTTAAGCCCCTAACCCTACGGATATTACCTTTTGGAAGGTAACGCAATCATTAAGGTTGCTTAGAACTGGTTGTAAGCGGACCAGCTTTTATTTAAGATGACACATCGGTCTCTCACGGCTAGCTGATTGAACGCAAACATTCAACAAAAAAAAAAACAACTACAACAACACACTAACAATTTTACAAACAACTTCAACTCTACAAAAACTATGAATTACAACAACAAAAAAAGACATGATAAAACATGAAGTCATGCCAACGTCATCACTACTCTCCCAACTTACATTTCTTATTTTTTGGTATTTCCGGTAATTTTCGTCTACGTCGTTGTTGTTGCTGCTGCAGTGTGGTACCAATGCCAGCGCCTACATTTGGTGAGAGTAACATTTGGGAACCAATAACATTGTCGTTGCCATTTGTGCTGCCAGTGCCTGCACCAGTGCCTGCACCAGTAGCAAAACCAGCTAAGCCACCAATTGCATCTTGATGATTTAATGGATGATGGCGATGTGAGTTGAAAGAATCATTTGTGTCCAACGAGCCATCAGAGGAGAGTGATACCACTTTGAGACCATCACCAATTTCATCATCTTCTACTTGACGTTGTAGCTTTGATGTTTCGCAGCAGAGTTCACCACCGCCGGCATCCTCCTGATCGGAGCTATCACTTTTCGATGAAGGTGAATCTTCCAAGTCATCATTAGGAATGAGCCTGATGGAGTGAAAAGTGAAAACATATATGATAAATTAAATTTGTTTGCTTTCGATTATTAAACAAACTGGATAGGACCTGTGGCAAGTCCACGATTTTAAAAGGAAAACTCTAGCCAGACCCTGGGAAAATTGTCTCATATTTTCTACTCGTACAGTGGTTGGCGATCCGTTGTTCTGTAGGCAGTGTAATGAACTCAAATGCTATTTGAATACGTTTTCGAGATATCAGATGACCAGGGGTAACCCTAGAAAAATAGGGATAGGGATTGGAGTAGGAAAAAGACGATATGGAAGAAGTTGAGGATAGAGCATATAATAGGAAAGGAATAGATAAGTGGGGAAGGTGTAAAGTTTTTCCGATGCAGAGTGTGTTTTTGGACAGGACAACGTCTGCTGGGTTTTCTATTTTGTGTAGAAATATTTTAGTCGAGAAAAAGTGCGACCAATTTCCTGACAGCCAACAAAGTCTTAGCCGAAAACTAAATTTTGTAAGTCAATTTTGACTCTATACTTTTAGTACCTACTAAAGCCGTTTCAGTCCTTTGAACAATGTTCCTATAGACACTTCTCCAGTTCGTGGACAGTCCTACTTTAGGGCACTTCAGACTTTTTGTCATATGAAATTATACATTCTAATTGATTTTTCACTTAAGGAAGACATTCGATGTATGCCACAAACTGACACATGCACACACAACTCCCCCCCAACGTCTGGTAGAAGTGTACGGCATAAAATATGTCAAGACACACAAACACACACACACACTGCATACAAACAATGGCGTTGCAGCTGCAGATGAGTTGAGCTATTTAAATTGCATTTTGTGTGGAGTTTTCAAGTGCCACGGCATGTCCTGAATTCTAAAAAAACATCCGTTGGCACTTGAGTAAAGAAACATGCTGAGTTTCTTAGGGTATTTTTACGCTTTGTTGGTATCTACTATTTTTATTTTATTTTATATACTTGTATAGATACTTACGAATAGAATGTGTGTGCATTATTTTTCTTTTGGCCAGTGGTCATATATGTTTGAATTTGATGTGACTCAAAGATGGGTCTATGGAACTCTTCAAATTCGCTATCAGCCATGATGGATTTTTAAGCGATTCTCCGAAGCTGGATCTAGTAGTAGTCTATTAGTATAGGATACGTTATGTATTTTGCAAGTATGTATGTATGTTGATGCGTTAATGTGTTGAGCTTTGAATAAATACTTTTTAGTTCTTGGCAATTTGCAAAACTTGTGCAACACCCACAAACAAAACGAAAAACTAAAACATCACAGCAAATGTATATTTAGTAGGCGTATATTGAATTAGAGTTTGGAAAATTTTCACTGCACTTTTACTCCCCAATTTTATATTAATTTCAATGTGAAAAATGTATTCGGTTGCGCAAAATTTCCGATTTTTTTTTGGTTTCAAAAGCCTTCTTTGCCAAAGCAAATCAGGCGTCGAATGACTTTTTCACTCTTTCGATCGATAATTTCCCGTTCGCATTTGTTGTCGTCTGTCGTTCGGCTGGATTTGTTGGCTACTTCTACTTCGTTCTCTGGGTCGCTTAAAATTTCCATGGCAGAGACGTTATGAGCGCCTTGAAAGTGACATTGATGTCTTGCAAAGTAAAAAGCGGGGGATGTTGCAGGTCCGCTCAATGGGAAATTTAACTGTCAAATTATAGTGAGTGGAGTTGAGCGAGTTTTGACTGTGGCGTATGCAAAATTCGCTCATTCGTACAGTTATTTGTCTGCTTTTTTTTTTTTGTTCGCGTTGCTGACTTTTGTTTACAAAAATACGAGTGCAAAACAGCCCTCCGCCGCATTATGTTACACATGTGTATGCCAAAGCTCTCTGGGGGTGGCTTTTGTGTGATTTGGGAAATTTAAATGTCACTTTTAAGGGTGTTCAAAGTATGATAAAAGCAACAGCAAAACAGGATGTGCCATATTACATTTCAGTAAATGCAGAACGTATAATAAGGAAAGAGAGTAAGAATTGGCAAATTTGCTTCGGCAAGGGAGTTTGCGCATTGGGGGTTAAGATTAAACAGCTTTCAAAATGTATAAAAAAATGCGTTGTTTTGAATAAATGAAATTGCTAAAAGTTAAATGGCTAATGTTATTACTACTAAAATTTTTTTATGACACGGTAATATCCCTTCTTTAAATTTCAAGGTTATACTAGGCTTACTTAATTACTTAATTGGCACTCAACCGTTTAAAAGGGTTTGTCCGTCAAACAAAGCTCGCAAGACTTGTTTTTTTTTACTGGCGCCAATTGGAAACATCATTGCATCTGAATTCTGACATCACTTGGTGCTTCAATGGAGTGCTGTCATCTTCGCCCCAGGGTCGACACATCTTTTGAAGAACTTCAAGGGCAGAAAATTACTTTTCAATTGACCACTCAGTTCGACGAATACTTTGTTTGCAAGAGTCATGCTTTGATTTTGATAGATATATCTGATTTTAAGACACACTTTCTTTCGCACCATTTAATAGAACTTTACATGCGATATTTTGATAAAATGTGGCCAGGGTCTTGGAAGTCTTGGGATAGCACGTAAGTTGATAACTCTCTTTATAAGATCAAAAAAAATGAAATTTCCGCTTGTTTCATTTATTATTATTGAAAATTACTGACAGAATCGATACCATAATATGAGCAAGTTGCGAAGTAAGTTTTGACTTCTCAGAACTAAGAACTGGACCTTCCAAAAATTTCCATGAAGTTCTGTTTTAATGAACCGAAACAAATTTCAAGCATTAAAGTTATTAAACAAAAGCTTTATCAATGTCTAAGTTGTTCAATGCATCCTAATTTAAGAATACTCAATGTACATACATATGTACATACATACATACGTAGATTGCTAATGTTTAATGCGATCGTATTTATTCATTCATTAATAACATGAGCAAACAAAAAAAAAAAAAGAAGAAAATTGTGAATGCATTTCATTAAGACTCGCAGGATTTGCGAAGTTTTGTTTGGTATAGCAAGAGTTGCTGATACATTGTATGTGTCCTAAACACACACTTATGTATGTATACATACATACACACATCCAAATATTGTTACAAACATATTATATATTTGTTAATTGAATCAAAGCTTATTTGTATGTGTGTTCCCTGAAGGAAAGTCGGTAAGTAGTCCATAATCAAATCAGCTAGTTGCAAGCTACACCGGCACTAGTAGGAACACCAAACCCAACTAGTCCACCAACTGTCTTTTTTTTTCATATAAACCATAAGTCTTTTTAGGGCGAGTTTGTCCTACGAGATGACAATTGGCAGATTTCGAATAGAAGCCTTCATAATTTTTACAATCTTGGTGGGTGAAAATTGTTTAAACGGCATCGAGCACAGTCTATAACCATACGACTCGCAAGGGTGAGGCTATTGGTTTGAGCCCTGGTTAAATCCAAATTTTTTATTGAATTCTTCCAATTAAAAAATTTTGTCTGTCTGTTCTTTTTATTTGTAAGATATCATTTTCGTACCGCAAAATGGATTCTAAACTTTACATTGAACTTCTAGCAATGCTTCGATTCACATTTGAATTCAATCTAGACTCCGGTTTTTGAATGATGTGCGAACAAACAAATGTGACAGACAGACAAAAATTGTGAAAACTGTTGGTTGGCTTCTTTTACTCTAATCAAATAGTTCCTAATGCATTTTTATTTAATATTTATACTGCACAAATAACAGCCCTTTGCAATTTTACTATCAATTAGTAAACCCGATCACGATTTGCTGCATCTCAGAATTCGATTTGTAGCTTATATGTATATACTGGCTAAAAATTCTATAAATTTTTCCTGAATATCTGCAATGTGCGTAGAGATAAGAATTCTCTAAAAGTAGAGTCCAGTTTTCCCTATAAGATGGAAATAGGTAAGGTAAAAGGTAATAAAATGATTCCATCCCGTGGCTTGATTAAATTCCCCACTTGATTGCATGTAAAAGAGATTGTGGATGAAGTAGCAGTGGTTTCGAATGCATTAGAACTGAGCTGGTGCGTTTTTTCCTACAGGGTATGCATGCTGCTTTTAACAAAATCAACTAACATAAATCCTCCTGAGTGCGTCTATAAACGGTTTGTTGTGCAAATAAATGTTTTATTCACTGACACACAATTACTTCCAATCACTGAATGACTATTGAGGGCATACAAAATTAGAAAATAAAGGAAAAAAAAAGAAAAATTCAAGTCCAAGAAAGTAAAAAAAAATGTACAGCATCAACAAGTGCTTTGAGGAAATTACCTAGTAGAGAATTCAATAAAAGTAGAGTAGGCGCAGTAGAAGAAGAATAAGAAGAAAAGTAAGCAGGCTAGTCAAAGTAGTTCGAAAAGATGGGTATGGTGGTATGTAGACAAGGTTAAGTGTAGCCCCTTTCTTTGCTGGCAAAGTCTATAAATATATATCTATGCGTGTATGTATGTATGTGTTTGTGTGATGATAAGAAGGTAAGTGGCAACTGTCAGTAGTAACATTTAGTCGGTCATTTATTAAGTCCGTCTGTCAATAGTGTACGCTTTTATACACCAACACCCCCACATTTCAAATACCAATGAGTTTCATGCGTGCATATTTTAATAGTAAGCAGCTCAGTAGCTTCCACATCTTCAAGCACTCTGACACAATTGATTCCCACAGCCTAGCGCTGGCGCTTTTCCTATGTATGGCTGCATTTATACCCTGCAAAAAATGTAATTAGTCTAGGATGAATACGGAATGAGTTGCTTAGGAGCATGCGAGTAATGCCAGTTTTGATGTCCTGTGAAGAGACTAATTGTCCCTTTTTATGCCTAAATGGGCACGGTCGCACATACTGACTTTCTACCCCGCTATAAGTATGCTACATAAATTAAAATTGTCTTATCCCTATCATGCTAATAAGAGATTGTGATCAACTATTGCCCACTATAGACGTAAGGTATTCATCCCAGACCACTTTCATTAGACATTAGTCACACAATTTATAGCAAGGTAAATTTATAAGACTACAATGGCTTCGCCATACTAAAATTGACTAAACGAAAGGATATTCCCTTTCAACATTCGCTTTCATTCCACTTTGTTTGGTGAACTTGAAGGTGCAGCAATTTTACTGAGATCTTAGAAAAGTAAACATCTTCAGTCGCTTAACAAATAAAAGCACTTTGACTAAATACTTACATACAGATGTACTTTATATGTAGATATGTATGTATGTATGCATATATTATCGACGATTTATTGCCTGTATTTAGTGAGGTAGGAAATGGTTATGGAAGAGAAGAGTTGAGTGTGGTAGGACAAATTCTTTTATGGCTTTTTGGGAAAGTAAAGTACTTGAAAATTGAAAAAAAGTGGTGGTTTCCATCTATGAATCCGCTTTCCTGTTACTTCAAAAAAAAAAAAAAATCATTAAGGAATCCAACAGAAAGCACAAGATAACATACTATTTATTAAAATATCATCAGTCAGTTGGGTTTGCTCTAGACCACGATTCGGAAACGATTTGCTGTTTAAACCGCTCAGCCTATTATGCCTTTAAGTCAGTCCTTTTAGTTTATGTCGTAATCATCAATTGTATTTTAAAAGGCTCTAATTTTTATCATTTTGACAGACCAGCATAAAAATACGCATTGCATAGTTTCCAAAACTTATTTTGTCTATAGAATGGAAAATATGCTACATAACAAAAGGTCAAACACAACACAACAACAAAATACAACATTTTGTAACGACAAAGTTTCCTTTTCATGGCAATTGAAATGAGGCGAGACTAGCACTTTTCGCCAACTCATGGTTTAGCCAAACAAATTTGCGTCATCCTTCTGCTATTGATAATGTCAATTCACAAAATTTCTCATAGCACAGCGCCATTGCTGAGCAGCGACTATGCCTTCCTGATGAATTCATGATTTGGCCAATCAAAGAGAGCCAAGAAAAAAGAATTAAACAAACCATCAAACAAAAAAGTCAAGGCTCCAAAGCGTGCCGTGCACTTTTGCGTGTGTGCGTGGGTGTAGATGTATGAATGTGTGTGTGTGAATGGGTAAATGCGTAAACCAAAGTATGCCAACTTCTAAGCTGCCAGAAAAAAATTGTGTAAGCGATTATGTCAGAAATAATCAAAAAAGTTTTTATAAAATAAATAAAAAATTCTAAAAGAAAAACCAAAAATAATCCAAAAAAGAAAATAATTTTTAAAAACAAAAGCCAAAAATAATCCAAAAAAAGAAAAAAAACTTAAAAAAGAAATAATACAAATAATCAAAAGTATCAAAAAAATTATTCATAAACTCAAAAATTTAAAAAAAAAAGGTAAAAAAAATTATAGAAAAGGCCAAAATTAATCAGAAAAAAAAGGTTTTAAAAAATCAGAAAAAAAATCTGTTAAAAACAAAAAAAAAAATCTACAAAAAAAACCAAAAGTAATCAAAAAAAAGCTCAAAAAAAAAAAAAAAAATTAAAGAACAATTGGAAAAAAAACTTTTTTTGATTACTTCTCATTATTTTTTTTTTGTTTTTTATATATTTTTTTTTGATTTTTTTGATTATTTTTAATAATCGTGCAAAATTATGATTTTTTGATAATCGTAAAAAAATGCGTTTTTTTAATCGTAATCAATTTTTAATTGAAAACAGTTAAAAAATCATTACTAAATAAAAAATCCTAATAGACGGATTACTAATTACAAATCAAATTTAACAGGTCTGCTCAAAAGTAATTATTTTGCTTGGTCTAAGAAATATATTTGTGAAGGAGGCTATTTAAATCTGGATATGAACTTATCTTATGTTCAAAAGTCGATACTCTCGCAAATGTTCAGCCCGATACCACCCTTGTTTTTTGGTTAATTGAAATAAACCTTATCAAGTTGCATTTTTTGGTGGGTTTTTACTGTTAAACATACAACAAACACTCACTTGTTGCCACAGTTTAAGATTTCAATCGCGCGACGAAGGGTAGGCCACAGAAGTAGAGATGAGAATGTGCGTAGTGCAAATATCAGTTGCAGCTTTTATATCCTTGTAAATCTATTTGGACACACACACTAAGATAAGCTGAATATTTTGATGAAACGATTCACACGCACAGACATACATGCATAAATATATAGTAGGTAGATAGTAGAATAAAGGAGCAAAAGTTAATACAAAACAGTTCTGCCGTCAATTGTTCAAGTGAAAGTTGGCAGAGGCAGTTTGTCATTGCACGCTGCCTAGATGTAGGCTATAAAAGCGAACTTCACAGTCTTGGATCTTGCAGTATCCTTTCGGAAATCGGCCCGACGAGTTGTGCGCGCGTATCTCTACCCTAAACACCAGTTGCTGTAGAAGCCAAAAGTTTTTTTTAAGAAGCCTATACAAATTTTGCTTGTGGAAATTTTGTTCTTGGTGAAAATTGAGTTTTTTAAAATTCAATAAATTTTTACAAAAAAAAACAAACATTTTTTGTAATTTTTAAACGTGAATATTTGGTAATTTAAAAAAGCAAAATCTCTTTTTGTGAAACTCTTTTGCAATGAGTGGTTCTGGCAAAAGTTTATTGGGCCTTTGGCTCTATCGCAGCGGTGAACAAGAGTGGGCTGTCAAACAAGGCAGTCCATTGCATACGATACGCAAAGAACATCGCGCTCTTGTAAGTGTTTGGAAATGAAATAAATCTATTATTAAAAATGCGTTAAAACAAAAAAAACATGTATATTTCTAATACAATGCAGGATAAATCTCTTTCTGATAGTGACAGTGATAAAAGCAGCGTTAATTTGGCTGATTTAAGTCTTGAGAATTCGCCGAGTGATCGTGTTTCGATTATTTTTACATTGAAAAATCAAGTTGGCAATTTGGCTAGAGCTCTGCAAGTGTTTCAAGAATTGGGCATTAATGTGCTGCATTTGGAATTATCACCATTGGAAAAGGCTTCGAATCAGGTAAGTTATTCTTTATGTATGTATGTATATTTTAATCCCTATTACCTGCTGAATAATGTTTAAAAGTGAAGAAAGACATTAAAGTATGATATGCAAAGAATATTGTGTTAAATTTTCATGAAGAAATATAAAAAAAAGGGTAAGAGCAGCAATTACTTTTAAGCGTCTCGGAAAAAAAAGCATTTCGTTGCGCCTCATTAATCGGTGCTGAGAAGCTTTTTCGAAATTAAAGTCTTTCTTTAACTTTTTGGGAACAATTTTGAAGGAAAACCGCGATTTTTTGGGAAAAAATGTGTTAATTGGTTGTTGTAAAATGAAAAATAATAACAAATTATTTCGTAAATTATGTACAGAAATGGTGTTCGAAAATTCCGATGTTTTGAAGTTACGAAGGGCACCGACTTTGAAAACGAGAGGTTTGGTTTCCCAACGCTTCAAAGTTAAAAAGGCAAAAAAAAAATTCAAAATCCTAAAACAGTCGTGGTTATTATTAATTTTTCGCTAAAAATATTTGTAAAAATATTTAAAATAGTATGGCATAATATCAAATTACAAACTAATTTGACTGTTATTTCAAAATATTTTTAAAAAATGCACTATCTGAAAATATTTGAAAAAGCCCTGTTTAAGCATTTTTTCATCAAGACCCTATTTCAAAATTCGTTTAAAGAACTCCCTATCTCTAAATGAGTTTCAAATATGTCCTATGTGAATGAAAATTTCATACATGTTCAACTGACATAGGGCGATTTTGAAAATATTTTGAAATCGGGCGTTATTGATCAAAATTCTAATAGGGCGTTTTTTAACCAAATTTTTAAATTGGGCATTTTTGAAAAAAATAATATTTTCAAATAGTTTGACGAAGAATTGTGGTATAAAAATAAACTCACAACCAGTCCTTTTAAATAATGTTTACTAATCGTAATGATTACCGGTTTGACTGATTATTTTTCTGACAGTCCCTTATTGATTGATTACGATTACTTTAAATTTTTAATGATTATTTTCCAATTAATTATTCTATATATTATAAAAAAAAATCTCGATTTTGCACATGTTGATTTTCAAATCAAAACATTGCTTATTTTTGATTATGTTTGATTTTTTTTAATAATCGTAAAAATTCATAATTTCTTTTCAATTGATTACTAATAACTAATCAAATATAACAGATCTGACTATCAATAAGTTCATAAAAAATAAATCTATTAGCCACTCTTGCTTCATACACTGACATAGTCTAATTATGTTGTTTTTTTTTTTTATCCAAAGGCTGACGTACTCGTCGATGTGGAATGTAATGCTCGTCGTTTAGATAAAGTGCTACAAATGTTGAATCGTGAGGTGCAATCGGTAAACTACACAACAATAAAACCAATGTCACGAGCACCATCCTTATCAGCATGTTCCAGCTTTGGTAGGTCATTGACTGCATTTGAGCATAATTTATTTACAAAATATCTACACGAATATGAATTAAAATTCTATGTATGTATTAATCTAAAAAAATCAATTTTCAAAGACTTTGGCGAAATGGTTTGGTTTCCACGCAAGATCGGAGATTTAGATAAAGCACAAAATGTGCTCATGTATGGCTCAGAGTTGGATGCTGATCATCCGGGCTTTAAGGATCCCATTTATCGTAAGCGACGTGAGACATTCTCGTCCATTGCCAATAACTATAAACAGTAAGTTGAAGTTTATAAGTTTGACCTTTACTTTGTTTATGACACTCAAATGCCTTGAAAATCGTTAGTGGCCATCCAATACCACGTGTGACCTACACACCAGAGGAGATAAAAACTTGGTAAGTGTTTCGATTGTAATTGAAGACATAAAAGTTTTAGATGAATCAATTAGCATCGCTTGCACCTACATACAGGGTGCGCTAATAGGAAGAGTTGAACTTGTTTTTGAGCTTAATATGAGACTAGAACTGGTATTTTTTTCTGAGCACTTTTTAAAATTATTTAAAATAATTAATAAATTAAACTAAAAATGTGTACTTTTTAGGGGCACCGTTTTCCGTGAGCTACATCGTCTCTATGTCAAGCACGCAGTACCAGAATATATGGAAAATTGGCCCGAATTGGTTAAATATTGTGGTTATCGTGAGGACAATTTACCACAACTCGAGGATGTTAGTACTTACTTGAAGCGTAAGACAGGCTTTCAACTACGTCCTGTAGCTGGTTACTTGTCACCGCGTGACTTTTTGTCCGGATTAGCATTTCGGGTGTTCCATTGTACGCAGTACATACGACATTCTTCTGATCCTTTCTATACACCTGAGCCGTGAGTATTATTGCTATTTTTATTTTTGTACAGTCTAATGTGGTTTTTGTTTTTAATTTTTTTTTTTTTAATTTTCATTTTAGCGATTGTTGCCATGAGCTTTTGGGTCACATGCCACTGTTGGCTAATCCGAGTTTTGCTCAATTCTCACAGGAAATTGGTTTGGCTTCGCTGGGTGCTGCTGATGCAGATATTGAAAAATTAGCAACGGTTTGTATATATACTTATAAAAACTTCCATAGGTATTTACGAATCCGGGGCACATCCATGGTGCGTTTTCGGGTCCAACCTTCTCTTCAGAATCCAAAAAGTCATAGTTTTCAGGAGCTGTGGATAAAAATGTTCTCGAAGTTTCAAAAAAAAAAGAAGAAATTGGACCTTCCCCTTCCCAAAATCCTCGATCCGCCACTGCTATGAACATACCCTACACGGATTGAAAAATCTACAAAAGATAAATCTTAATATATTCGTATTTTTCTTTCCATAATTTCGTTCAGCTCTACTTTTTTACGGTGGAATTTGGTTTGTGTAAGCAACAGGATAACTCATTCAAGGTATATGGTGCTGGCTTATTGAGCTCCGTGGCAGAACTGGAACACGCTATAACCGCTAGTGACAAAATCAAAAAATTCGATCCGGATACAACTTGTGAAGAGGAATGCATTATAACATCGTATCAAAATGCTTATTACTATACAGATTCATTTGAGGAGGCTAAAGAGCAGATGAGGTAAATATAAACTGATTGGGAAATTTAGAGCACAACTTAAAGCTTGAACCACATTTATCGGAACAATAGATTGTAAGGAAGCTTTATGTTGTGTTGGTCCTATCTCAGTAATTTTCACTACACACATTAACCCACACATAAAAAGTACCAAACCTGCAACATTTTACGTTCCCAGCCTTTTAATTGCAAGAGTTTTAGTCCCGAAACCGTTTATCGGTACAATCGATTTTATGGGAGGTATGCGTTGTATTGGTTCGATCTTATTGGTTCCGACAAAGGATTAATATAATACAAAATGGCGGCTCCATGTCAAATTTCATCGAGATATCTCTAAAGTTGAGGGACTAGTTTGCGTTCAAACAGACAGACGGGTATGGCTAAATCGACTCAGCCATTGCACTGACCATTTCGGTATACTTGTTGGTGGTTATATTTCTTCTTCTTCTCATACATTTTATGTTCACGAAAAGTACATATAAAAAAATAAATAAATGGGGGCTACTATTTGTTTCAAAAATGCAGCATTATTGAAATATTTTTAATAAAATCTCGAATCTCTTCACATTTCAGAAATTTCGCCGACAGCATACAACGTCCTTTCGGTGTGCGCTATAATCCTTATACACAGGAAGTGGAAGTACTATCCAATGCACAAAAGATTACCGCATTCGTTAGTGAATTGAAAGGCGATTTGAGTTTGGTCTGCCAGGCTATGCGTAAAATATCGGCCAACGATGAACAGTTGGATGTGGACAGCATTGCCAACATGCTGCAAACAACATTGCATGTACGTGGTGGAGGCGAAGACAGAACACCAAGCAGGTGTTTAAGTCCAGATAACTCAGATAACTCACAACTCTCCGGCGGCGAGTAGAACAATTAGTGGATTAGGGATAAGGAAAACATGATAACGTATGGAAATATTTATGGAATACAATACAAGGAACAATTTAGGGAAACTCTTTGAGATTATTATAAGAAAAATTATTTCAAAATAAAACAATAATGATTAAATATGTATGTGGATGTATGTATGTATAGCAAAATTTATGAAATAAAATTTCCGTCTTTATGTAAAGATTTTGCAATATTAAAATTATATTACACTATAAAACAAAACTTTTTATTTTTTCATAGGCACATGGATTTCTTTATAAAAAAAAAAAAATAGTAAGTAGGAAAAAACTTAAATGCGAGATAAAATGTATGATTTAAAAATAATTAAAATAATCTAATAGCTCAGGCTTATGTAGTAACTATTTACTTATGTACTTATAAATTAATTATTAAATTTTTTTAAATTTAATTTCAAATCAATTCGCATTTCTTTATGATTTCTATTCAAAATTGTATATTAATTAGTTCTTCATTTATAGGTTTATTTATTATAAATCATATCACAATCGCTGCCAATATATTGTTTACTTAGGAAATTCGTCGATCTGTCTATTAAGTAGTTTGGTATTGTCCAAATATTGAAAATGCTTAAAAATGGCGCTATTCGTTGCTTAATTCGATTGACGATGAAGCAATAGGAACTGCGCACCCAATTTCTCGATACATTTTCCACACCTTTATAAACTCTCTTTGGTTGCAGTATTTCTCTAACTTCGACACGCGGCGTTATTTGCATTTTGTCCACAGATTCACATACTTTTTCGTTGCTCATAAGAATCCCAGCAACAATGTACATCAGCTTAAAGTATCTGAAAACAAGCGAAAGAGAGTATTAAAGAATTTATTAAATTTATTCATGATTATATTAGGGAAACTTTAGTAGCCCGTTTCAGATAACTGTGATGTTTGGGGAACACAATGGAGGGCGGTGCAGTTTTTAAGAGTTTCTCATTTTAATAACCGCTGTAATGCACTCCTATCTGCTTCTAATCATTAAATTTTATAGCATAGTGTTATCACAATTGGAATTTATTGCGAAATTCAGGTATTTTAGCGATGGACTTTGAAATTTCAACTGTTGAAAACACGCGATGACTACGTCACATTTCCATGAAAATACACACATACATACATATGTATGTATGTGCCTATCAAAGTAAATATTAATATTTGTAGATACATATGTATATATAGACTATGCATGCAATAAATTCAACGTGAAAAGTCTTTATTGCCTAATGAATGTGATAGCAGTGCTATTTAGTTGATGATGAGTATTCTAGTTTAGGGATGGACTTCCAGCAAAAAATAACAAAATGTCAGCCCCACGGGGTATAGTGTACTCGTATATGATTCTAAGTTGACATCGCGATAAAGGTAAGATTTAGGAAAGTTTTTATAAACATGAATATTCTCGTTGCTTTGGCCGAAAACCCAGAGAGTATATTTCTGTCATAAAAAACGTCTAAAAAAATTAATGTTTTTTCCACGCTAAAAATATTTATTTAAAAACATTTGTCTAAAAAGGAGGAATTTGTAGTGGCAAAACAGCCAAACTGATTTTGCAGTGTTACCGCCGATTTATTGTTATCAATACGTCAATACTGAGTTATGTGAAAACTTTAACTTTTTACTATTCCCGTAACGCCTGAAGTTTTCTTTACAAATACTGTAGTATGCTAAATTTTCACTTTTGTTGAAATATGCACAATTGTGCTGACATTGTTTAAAAATACCAAAGCTAAATCAGCTGTTCGCAAATAATAAAGTGTTACCACATATTGTGATCAATAGAGAGCTGCCGGTAGTTTGAAAATTATCAGATTCATATACTTGAGTACGTGATATTAAGCAGGGCGAATCAATGCTGACAAAAACATTCGATATTAAAAAATATTTATTTATTTTTAATTGGAAGAAAATATTTTTTTAGACCTGTCGAAGTGCAAGAGGATTAGTAGAGCAGAGATAAATGGCTTTAAACCATGGGCTGCCATAGATAGATATCGCTCACTGTATCAGCTCGATTTTTCACTTTCAATAAAATATTTAAAAGATACTTCATAATGTAATTCCATTAAAATTAGCATATCCGACTTACATACCTAAATGTTCTGGACATCATTTTTCCACCGGCTGCGCCTTCACACAACGCTACTTCACTTACTAATAATTCCAAATCTTTAAGAGTCATACGATAACTTGGTGATAGGTTGCGACCGTGTCGATTTTATGTATATATTTTTGCAATTGCCGTTAGCGAATTCTAAATAGCTTAGATTGCCGTTAATGTGCTTTTTTATAAACTTGTTTTTTAATTTTTTTTTTAATATTTGTTTGCAGATTAAAAATATTTATTGCTTATATAACATCAGACTAAAATGTTTTTTCAGTTGTTAATGCTAGCTTAATTTCGTACGCTTCATTTATTTCAAATTCAAGATAAGAATTTTATGTGCCAGTTGACTTTTCTTTAAATAAAATTGTTGTTTTTGTTTTTGTTTTGGTGATTAACCGTATCGATGGCTGTGTTGCATTCTACCCAATAATGAATGTATGCATTTAGTGGCACATGTACATATGTACATATGTATGTATGTATGTATGTTTCTTTTGTTATCAGCGATTAAACTGGCCACCGCTAAGACTTATTTCGTGTGCATTAGCACCGAGTCTGACACTACAACTGAGCTCTTGATTTTTAGCAGTCAACTTTTAGAGGCGTTAGATCAGAATTTTCACTCTCAACAGTAGTGATCATTTTTACTAGTGCCTTCAATCCCGAAATATTTTGTGCAATCTCAAAAGAGCAGGGCAGCCAAAAAATTTTATTTGTGAAAGTAATTTGGAAAAAAAAATTACGTAAATCTTTTTTTGTGATAGAATAACAAAAATGGGATATGAATTTTTTTAAATTCAAAATGCCAAAAAGAAACAAAAAAAATTTTAATGTACAGTCAAAAATACAATTTTTTAAGTCGAATTATTTGGAGGATGCTAGCCGGTGAAAGAAAATTCCGGTTAAAATATATTTTTCAAATAAAAACCAAAAGATTTTTCTGAGAATCGAACATTATGGAAAGCGGAAATACAAATTTCCTAAATAAAAATCCCGTGATTTTGGTATATGGAAAAGTGAGTGAACGGGATTCGGGACACGAGAGAGTTTGTCCTATATTGTACGGCTACTTCTCGGTTGTTGATATGATTGTTTCTACCGATAAGTGGTAGTCGATAGAGTCTTCGTTGATAAACATAAAAATATCAATATTGATAGAGAAAGATATTTTTGAAGACCTACCTATTGTGTAATTAAATAAAAGTACCTTATAACAACAATTTTGAAACGGAGTATAACTGTATTTTTCTGAAAGAAAGCCACGCACTGATACAACTGAACAAACATATGTTCCGCAAGTCTGTGCTCTGTTTTATTTCCATCTCAAGGCCAAGTGGCTTAGAAGACCTACCATATGCTCCCTAGATCTACTACTTTGTCGTCTTAGCAAGATACTGTGAACAGTCAGAGATTATGCTAAATAGTCCATGTGTCGGCTATCCAGTCTACAGTTCAATTTGCACATACATAATTTCTCGCCACCACTGTAAACACTGGTTTTTGAAAGCACTACTTTCATTTGGTGTGTGTCCACGATGTTTACTAAAATTTAGTACCTAACTGTATACGCTATGTTCAAAAGCTTTATGCAATGTAGCTGCGAGCAACCCTCTATTAGTGGCTTTTGGTTATAGGAATTTTTACTTTGTTAGAATATTAAGTAATGTTTTTTGTTTATAATTTTTAATAAGTGCTCAAGCTAAATATTCATCTATCTTATTTCAGTAAAAAAATAAAAAAGGTAATAATTTTCATTTCAAAAATTATTTTTAGTGGCCTTGAGTTCATGATTTAATATTTATTTTAAGTACTCGCAATTTTGAATTAAATTAAAAAAAATGTGTTTTTTTTTTCAGAAAATCTACTCTGAGAATTCTCACATTTAAAGTATCATAAAAAAAAACCTGTACTTTTTTTTGAGGAATTTTTGTTTACACATTTTTTGGGGGAATAAAATTTTATTCAAAACTTTAAAAAATAAATTATGGTTTGAAGCGAAAACCCCCCAGTGGATACGCCCCTGGCCTATACCTAACCGAAGGTAAAATTTCATAATCAGGTAAAAATATAAAAAATGTATGAAACATTAAATTAAAAATAGCAGAGTACAAATCTGATTTTTAAGCAAAGTTGATCTGAAACTCTACCAGAAATATAGAAAAAATTAAAATAAACAGTATTTTTTCCCAAAAATACAAAAGTTCATATTTTTGAAAACGCCCAAATATACTTTGCCATGGAAGGACCCAACAACATTTTCTGATCTGTTCTTTATAACTTCGATTTTGAAAAGTAGGAACTTCCGTTTCATTTCGGTTTCGGTTTCCATTTTCGATTCTGACTAATGTTACTCATACGCACCGTTTCACTTGACGCACTTAACCCGATCTACATACATATAGAGAAATCTTTATACTTACATACATACTCTTGTATAGTACTCTTAATAATTAGGAGAGTTAATTGTCTTTAAATGATTTTATCACTCATTAATCTGCTTAAACTGAAAAGCTACCTAATGAAAACTGTAATGCGAGCAATTCACAGCAGGCAATGAGTTCAAGATAAATTCCCAACTGCGGTGATTGCATACTACACTTGATTAGCCACAAATATCCAAAATTGGCTAAATCGATCTTAAAGCAAGGACATAACATGCCTTAAGACACTTCATAGATTTCACAAAACAAATTTGAACAATCAATTTCACATCAAAACCAATAAACGTTTCCTCAACTTGTCAATTAGCCAGAACTTTTATACCACATTTGTGTGTGTATGTATGTATGTATGTGTAGTTAGTTGTATTATTTGTGCATTGAATAAATTCACACTTCTAAATCTTCTTATGGCATCAACTTGCATATGAAAAACCTAAAATACAAATAGATATGGATATTTCAATCTTTTCACTTCTTGTCGCATTGTTGGTGTTACGTAAATGCAGCCCTAACTATTGTATGTAGGAATATTATTTTGATGCTTTTGTAGCCACAAGTGAAATCGTTTAAATTAAATGCTTTCTAAGTCATTTGTATCCTTATGTTGCTCCTTACAATCCTTATGACACAACAACAACCACACCACTTTGCTTGTGCATTCTAACACTCTAACTAACAAATATACATATCTACACAAGTGAAGAAATAGACTGCAGTTAATGCAACAACAACAACAAAAGCAGCATATTACGTTTGTGTTGTTGCAGTCTATTCTTGCCTACGAACAATTTCAATATTGGCTTCTTGGCCACTTAAGCTTAGTATAGCCTGTGGTTACTTGTTGCTTGCCTGAGCAACAATGAATGAACTAAAATGTTCTTGGCGATAATGCAGTAAGAGTAGAAGATTGCTTTCTCAGAGAACTAGTGTTGATTTTCTATGTATTTAGTATATCGTGAGGGGGAGCGCGAATTTTACTTAAAACAAATCGTGATTAGATCGTACAACCCAGGGGCAGATCCAAGTTTTTGGAAAGGGGGATCCAATTTTTTTTTAATCAAATATCGAGAACATCTTTCATTCACAGTTCCTGAAAAATATGAATTTTTGCATTCCGAAGGGGTGAGGGGGTGTGAACCTCCTCCCTGGTACAACGCAAATAAATCGTATTTATAAATTGTAGTGATGGTACTCCAAAATTGGAATTTCTCTCATTGAAGTGCAATCTCATTAACACTCCGCAAAGAACTAGTTACTCTCTTGTCTGAAACTTTTGCGATTACCTACAGCCCAAGTAACGCAAGCAGTCCAATTTAGAAGTAGCCAATGTAGGTACGTCTTTGCATTCAAGTGACCAACTCCAGCAATCTACACACACAAGCAGCATATCAAAATATTCTTACACAAACCGAAGCAACACCGGACTGCAGCAAGTGTGCCAAAGAGCGATCAAGATGGACAGCAAGCATTTTCTTCCAGTGGTGACATGAACTAAATTTGCAGATGTTTGTGTGTGTGTGTGCGTGCAAAACTTGCTAGACCTGCTACTACAGGTTAAAGGTTTCAGATGCCTTGCTTGTGGCATGGCAGCAGGAAGGACATTGCAATGTGTTCGCCTACAAATACATACATCCATACATACATATCATATATGAATTCATACTTCTGTAAGCTTAGAGTGCATCATTGGACGTGTCGGTTACATATTACACGTTACATGTTACTACGGTTGCTGTTGCTTAGCTGTTAGGCTTTCGGTGTTATTTTTGTTGTTAAACATAATATACTTTACACTTGACTTATTAGTTAAATACACGTACAAACATTTCGAATTTCATGCATTCAACCGAAGCATCCTTGCGATTCAACTTTGATTTTAATACTTGGTTATAGTTTTAAAGTATGTCTGTATTTAAGATATTCACTTGTTTGTATTAGAGTGATCCAAAGATTTTTCAAAAATGTTTTGGCCTGTTTTTTGAAAGGAATTAAATCGGGTTAGAGTCCAAACTCACTCGATCCCCCTCTACGGAATCCAAAAAGAAATACATATAATTCGGGAAGGGTGATTGAAAGATATCATCGAAATAAAAAAAAAAATTGGCCGCCGCCTGCACAAAATCTGGTAGTAGCGCTGGTAGTAGTCCGAGGGTTTTCGTTCATCGAGATATTTTCAAAAATGAATGGATAGACCGGTTTGAGTTCAAACAGGCAGACAAGACTAAAGCCTCATCGTCGTTATCTAGTGTCTCGTTTACCCTCCATTCCAAATTCTCTTTCATTGAAAAACACTAAGAGCAGTTTTTGAAAAAAAAAAAAATTGAAAAAAACACCCTAATGTTTATTCACATGCTCACCGTATTTGACAACATAAACACTTTCGAATTAAATGCTTACTAGAGTAAATTAAAGTTCAAGGATTTATTCCTAAGTGTGTGGGATAAAATGCAAATGCGCAAACTTTTAGAATTCGGACGGAAGTAGACATTGCAGATTTCAAGTGGCGAATGTTAAGTCCATAGAAGTAATTGTGAGATTTTTCAGAATTCATTCGTTGCAGAAAGAGTAAATTGAAAAAAAAAAAAAAAATATTTTCTTCGAAGCACTTGAGATAAGTAGGAGTCATTTGGAAAACATGGGATTGTCCACTAAAGATTGCTGGTGCTGTTCATCTAAGGTTATAATGCCTCTAATCTCTCACTCGCTATCTTCGCCTTCCTTAGGTAATAAGGGGTGACATAACCTAGAAGAATGCACTGGTCATACCAGATCGCTTGTGTGAGAGTCGGACATGTATCTCAAGGTAGTACTGGCGCGTACCGGATTGATATGTGGCAAAGGGCTGTCACTTCCGACAACAGTCCCAAAATTCGTCATCGAGTGTTTGTGTCGTTAAAAAAGCACAACGACAACAACAATAACAGTAATAGATCATCGGTCACATGCGTAGTGCCCTGCTTCTACTCTCTTTTTCTCACATCACTGCCTTGTACCTAATTTCATCTTTCCAACTTCTTCTTTCTAGCGCCTTCTTCTCCTTCTTCCCTTGCATTTGCTTCTCCATTACAATTTCTTGTTAAATGCCTTCCCTTACACACACCATCAAAGCATCTTTTAACTGCCCAAGTATGGTTGCATGTGCACACACTTCTTAGCCAACAGCACAGGTGTCCATGATAACTTCTTACCCCCCTACCTACCCCAGTGCATTGCTTCTTGCAGACATAGAAATATTTTCATGTTGATTTGTGCTGTTGTTGTTGTACATTGTTTGTGGTTAACCACAATTGTGTCAAGGACATTTGCTTACTTCCCATCCCAAGCACCAACATCTCTTACAGCTTCTTCATTCCACAATTAACTACTGCATTACGAGCCATCGTCTGTTTGTAGGTACTGTCTCTCAGCATGATTTAGCATCTTCACCTGTTGCCATTCACCATACGTAGCGCACTTGAACTTCGACTTTGACTTCGGTTTGGACAGCAATAAACGACCTTGCAAATCTTGTGCAACCTTCTTCAGCTACTGCTTCTTCTTCTTCTTGTACTTACCACACTCCAACATTGCCATTTTACTTGGATTCAAACTCGACTCTACCTTCTACCAAACAAATGTCGCCTTAGTCACCCTTCAAGGTTATTGTATGGATCTTGGCCATCCTCTTGCCGTTTGCCACTTGTAAACATATCATTATTACCCTCTTCTTCTTTCTCTTCTTGCCATTTCGCTTTGACTTTTGTGAATTTAACACACTGCATTTGGCTTTGTTGTAAATGTGGCAGGATATTTGGGGCGGAGTTGCAGGAAATATTTCCAGCACTTTTCATTTAAGTGGATTTTCTGATTGTCTATCTTATCTTGAAGTGGCACTGATGCTGTGTTAGCCAAAAGGGAGTCGATAAGTGTTACGGTTGCTGTCCTTTTATGTAAGATTGTGGAGAGTCACATATAAATGTGGGCGTTAGAGTGTTAATTTGCAAAGTTGCAGACATTCTTGGGGAATACTCTATGTAATACTTGCATTGCCCTTTGTTGTTGTTGTTGCACAATTTGTTCTTGTTGCTGTCGCACGTCTTTGTGAAACTTCCTCACGTCTATTTTGAGCTCTGAGTTTGTGTGTCTGTTTCCCGCTTCTTGCGCTTTCCACAAGTTCCCATGCCTTTGTGCGGGCTCAGAGAGTCTTCGTGCTTCTTAACTCAAATATTTTGTTTGTTTGTTGGTGTCAGCGTGTGTGTGTGTGTGTTGATGTGTTGGGTAGGCAATGAAGAAAACTTTTCAGGGTCAGAGTTTATGTCGCTTGCAGCATTTGTGTGTCAATTGTGTGAAGATTTGATGCTTCAAACTGCAGCAGGAGAGTTTTTCAATGTGTTGAGAGGCACCAGATTATAGTACCAAGTCCCACAATTCCACTGGAGAATGGGAAATTACGTCGCGTCACCATGAGTTCCCATTAGCTAAGGATCAACATAGAGCTCACTTAGTTGACCTCAAATATTTTCTTCGTGTTGTTTTATTGGATGTCTAAGATTTTCGAAAACTTTCGGCGCGAGTTGCAAAGACTTTGTGGGTCCATCACCTTCCTCTTTTTCTTCCCTTTTCTTGTAGTTTTGTTTACCAACATCCTTTCTCCTCTAACTCTAAAATAAACACGCAGAAGGGAAATAGTGAAATTTTAAATTTGCATAAATTCTGGAAATTTTTTTTTTTTATTTTTTAATGTTAAAACAGAACACAATTTAACAAATTAATATTTTCAAAAAAAAAAAAACACTGACTATTTGCCGATTTAATGTCCTATTTCGGCAGGTATGCGTTATTTTAAAACTTGAATTAGAGTAATCGTACTAATGGCTTAGTCCTTTGCACTAACAAAAATTCGGCTTTAATTTCATTAAAAGTATGAAAAAAGTCCCAATCAATCGATTTTAATTTAAGCTTCAACTTTAATTTGCAAATAGACATTGAACGTTGTGGTAAAAACTACTTCAGACATCAGACACTATGCATCAATTCTCCGTGGACGAACAAACGAACAAGTGAGTATTGGAACAGCAGCAGTTCTAGCCGTCATAACGGTATACCTATGCAGATGCTAAGACTTAGTAGACAGCAGGTATGAAGCACAAAGCAAGGGGTCTAAGGTGTTTAGAGGATGAGTTAGCTGCTGTTGATGACTATGAGGTTGAAGTGAAACCACATAGAGCAAAAAAATTAGAAAAAAAGAAAATAAAAATTAACAAAATAAGAAGCGCGCAAAAATATTTTTCAAGTAATATGCAGGCAAAAAATTGAATCAATATAATAAGCGCAGACAACAAAAGTTCATATATCATAAGCGCCCAACTCTTATGCTACAATTGCACTACACACCCCCCCACCTTCTCCCAGCGCACTACGAGTAGAAAGCTACACTTCGTTTGAATGTCTGCAAAATTTCAATTTTTATTATTTTTCAGTGCCATTGCCAATAGTGGATTGATAAATAACATTGACGGCGTTAGGGGGAGTAGGAGGAGAGAAGGGGTTAGAGATGCTATGAGGACCAGCTTTTCAATGAGTGCAGCATAAATTTCCTTCACAGACAACACATATGACGACGACGAAGCTCATGCAATCGCCGTGGCTTAGATGGCAAAGGATATTTGGTACGACAACAACAAAACACACAAACACATTCACATACATACATTGATATTACTCCTCAAAAATATGAGTCCAAGAGTGCTATGATGCGGCGGTCTAAACATCATTTGCATGCGCGCAGGAAGGAAATGCCTGGACAACAGAATCAAATCGAAAAGTGAATGAAAGTATAAAAAAAAAAAAAACAAAAAAAACTTATGAATCAAATCAAAAGCGTAATGGTAAATAAAACAAAAAAAAGATAGATGTATATATGTATATCAAGAGCACATATTGATATTGTAGTGTGTGGTGAGTATGTATGTATGTATGCAGGCATGCTTGTAGTCAGCCAAAAAACTTTGTTAGAGTAAAAAGATATTTGGAACAATAAAACTTTATGCAAAACAAGAAATAGTATGTAGATTAAAGAAATAAAAATTCGCACAAAATCGTGCTTGAAAAAAATTACTTGTGAAAGTTTTAAAAATCTGTTCAGGCAGAGGAATATGTGCGAAGGTGTTGTTGATACTGAAAAATTGTGGTTTCGGGACGATGATGTTGTTAATGTTAGTTGTATTGGCTGATCGTGAATTGAGTATATACTAGGTTGAAGCAGCTCGGTGGTCCCAAATAGGCCATAGGTGGCGCAACGATGTCAATGTAATCTAATTTAATTTAATTTAATTTTATTTTATTTTATTTTATTTTATTGTATTTTATTTTATTTTATTTTATTTTATTTTATTTTATTTTATTTTATTTTATTTTATTTTATTTTATTCCATTTTATGTTATTTTTTTTATTTTAACTTATTTTAACTTATTTTATTTTATTTTATTTTATTTTATTTTATTTTATTTTATTTTATTTTATTTTATTTTATTTTATTTTATTCCATTTTATGTTATTTTATTTTATTTTAACTTATTTTAACTTATTTTATTTTATTTTATTTTATTTTATTTTATTTTATTTTATTTTATTTTATTTTATTTTATTTTATTTTATTTTATTTTATTTTATTTTATTTTATTTTATTTTATTTTATTTTATTTTATTTTATTTTATTGTATTTTATTTTATTTTATTTTATTTTATTTTATTTTATTTTATTTTATTTTATTTTATTTTATTTTATTTTATTTTATTTTATTTTATTCCATTTTATTTTATTTTATTTTATTGTATTTCATTTTATTTTATTTTATATTTAATTTTGTTTGAATCCTGGTTCGCTTTCGAATGATTAGAAACCTTTTCACGATTAAAGCGCTACCTTCTAGAGGTCTTTCGCATGGTAACTTACTATCGGTATTAACAATTTCAGCATCCCCAATACACACCTAAGTAAGGTGCATAGTTGTACCAAACACATGTGCTAGACAGCAGCAATCATCTCGAAGTAAGGGTGACTGGCTGTTGTTGCTGCGATTCGCAGTAGCAAGAGCGCGCATCCACACCCCCCTTGGCATGCTCTTTTCTATCAAAAGTGTGTATGATTTTTCTTGTTGTTGCACTGCTTCTTTTGCATTTCTGCATTTGTCTCTATCTTATTGTAAGCTCAACCAACAGAACGAACGTTACTTTGCTTGTACAATGGTGGGTGTAGTAAGGGCAGGAGTCTGTCAGTGGCGATTATGCACCAACAGCAAACTCTTCACTCACCCAACCAACCAGCCAACAATCATCTATTCATAATTCGCGTTATACTGTTGTGCTGTCCATAGTACGAGTACTAGCCAGGACGTCATTTCGACACCTTTCCTTCTACAGAGTTTTTGTAACCGCAGTAGGAAGGCACTTGCACGTGTATTTGTATTAATTTACATACGAGTGAGTAGGTACAACGTCGCGAAAACGTCAGTGCTTGAGTGGCGCACTGGAATATGCCACCGCACATAGCAACACCTCAGCGCACATTGGTAGTACACACATACATGCATACATACTAAGGGATTCATGCGGAAGTGAGGAGTTGTGTAGGCGCTCTTGTTTCTCTTCAATCATACAACGACTCACATACATACATACATATGTACTTAAATATATTTTTATTTAATCGCACATAGAGCATATTAGACTCGCCGAACATTTTTTCTTTGTAAATTATTATTTTGAGAAAGCAAAAAAAAATTTGTGAAATTTTTAGACCCACACAACCCAAACATTGTTTTGTAGGAAAAATTTCCCCACAGAAAAGTTCGAAACAAAATTTCCTAACCTCACAAAAACGGGGGTTGAAGCCAAACCTCGACTTTTTATTAATTGCTGAACTTTTCAAAAAAACTGTCATGAGGAACTTTTGTGTGGAGAATTTAAATTTATCTATTTTAAAGACTTCTTCAAAAATTAGATCTGTGTTTTTGTCTTCCTTCTGAAAAATAATTTTATTCAATTACAAAAAAAAAAAAGAAAGAAGTTTTTTGTTGGTCCAGTCTAATTGCATACATACATCCACATGCCGTTATTTGTAGAGCTGCTTAGAGGCGCTTATTTTGTTTTTAGTGCAATTTTATTTGCCGCAGTCATTCTCAGCGTAAGCAAGCCATCTCTGTAGACGGCAGCATTGGTCAGCCAGATGATGTTGATGCCTCCACCGCTGGGCCGACAGCAGTTAGGCTCTTATTTTCATATAAAAGCGCCTTCCTACATTGCTCTTTAGTAGAGACCCTGTCCAATTTCATTGCGTACACGTAGTAGGCAATATTAACCCGAGGGCGTGTATGTGCGATTGCATGTGTGTGTATGTTACCAAACTCAATCACCATTTCAAGCTATTTTCCCGCTGCACGACATAGAATTTTAACGACCACCTCAGCTTTAGTCTCATCTCCTGCAATTCGCTCAACAATGCTTGGGCGCTGACCATGCGATAGCCATAGTTCTTCTTGGGTAAGTTTTTTTTTCTTTTCGTTCATTGGGAATACATATTTGTTTTTGTTTAGTTTTTAGCTCATTCCATTAATGTGGTTCTGTCGTGGTCAATGCTATTTCCTATTTTAGCGGGGTTTTACAAATATTTTATTGAAGATATTGAAGTATTTGCTACCTATCCTTGCTATACCCATTGCGGACCAGTTGGAATCATTTATGGTCTGCTTCTTTCTTGATGACTTTCTGAGTCTCTCAGATGGAGAGGATAACCCCAGCTAAAAATAAGCAACAAGTCACATAACAGCACGTCGATCAAAGACTCTCAACTAGATTGACAAAGTAACGGTAGATGAAAGTTGCCTGCCTACAGGGCTGCGCTGAGAGCAACTTTAACGAAAAGAGGGAATGAACGCTACCACGGGTTGAAGACTTAACCAAAGTGAGTTTTTCGGACGGAAAGAAGTGAGACAGAAAGGCATGTGTACATATTAGCTGGATTCGCTATAGCTCCGTCACTTTTGGTAGAATTATATAAGTTGACACAGAAAAGGATTAAGGGAGACGCAACGAGGAGGAGAGTAATGAAGTAGAAGGCCAACAAAAATATGGACTGAACGAAGTAAATAAGAAAAATTAAAATACGAGGGAGATGTAGATGTAGGAGTAAGTGAAGAGGACGCAAGAGTTTTCAAGGGTAAAGAATAAAATGTTTCAAAATATTTTTTGAAAGCTTTTTACCACAGAATTCGTTTGAAGAATTCCCTTTATTTGAATTCATGTCAAAAAAGGTCTGTCCCAAAAAAAAAAATCTGAGATGGGACTTTCTTCAAACATATTTTAAAATGGGTTGATCTTCCACACCATCGTCGATATGGAAGTAAAATTTTTGGTAGACCAACTTCTTGAAATGCAGCTACAGTGAGTGCGACTCATAATGGTCCACTCCGTTATTCTTATATATGTATTTTGAAATCTTTCAATTGTTAATTTCGTATCGAATACATTTTTTTGTCATACGTACTTTTTGAACCAGTGTTTCCAAGTTTATGGAAAAATTCGAAAAAATCTTTGAACCTTAAAAAACGCCTCGGATATATTAAAATTTCAGGCAAGAGTTTGAATATGATTTCCGAGTATGCAGTTTTGTAGCCAACTAAATTCTAGTCTCGTGAAGGGCAAGTCTCGAGGATTCTGAAAATTCGGTTAATTTTTGGCAATTTTTTTTCTACATAAGTAGTGTTTAATATTTTCTTCCATATGAAACTGTCAAAGTAATTCAATTTGCATAGCTGAAAATAAAAAACACTATCTCAAAAAAAAATTTCCAAAAATCAACCGAATTTTCTAGAGCCTATAAAACTGCGTATTTAGAAATCATTTTAAAATTCTTGTCTCAAATTTGAAAACTCTCAGCTTTTTTTCCGAATTTTTCAAAGATTTTTTAAAATTTTGCATGCGCTTGGAATAGCATTATCAAGTGGGAAATTGTGTGTGGCACCCACTGTATGTTTTTTTTCTTTTTCATAATCGATTTTTATGCACAAATAAAATGACTATGAAGCATTTCAAGATGAAAAATATTTACAAAAAACGCTTTTAGGTATTTTTTTCAATTTCCATTTCCCATTTTAAAGCTAAACGCTCGTTCATTAAAGTAAGTTTATTTGAAGTTATTTTTAAAAAATATTCACAGAAATGCTTTTTGGACATGTACCCTACACTCACACATACATACATACATAAGCTCACTATAGCTGTAAGCTTTCAAACATTTATTGTGGATACATCAGTCCCATGACAAAATATTTCGTCAGACCACTTCTTGCTTATCAATTTCTTATTTCGTTGACCTTTTCCAGCAGTTTATCCTTTTTTTCTGAATTTTTTTTTGTTTCATTTTTTCTTTTTCAAACGACGTGGGACATGCTGCATTTTTGATGTTAAAGATACATGAAATGATGTTTATATTTTTTGTTTAACGTGAAAAAATATTTTCTCATGTCCTGTCATATAATAATCTTCCTGTCAACGTTAAGGTGCATATAATATAACGGCACTTTCCTCAACGCTTTTGCTCATGCACTGTTAAGTTCCACTTAGATCTTTGATGAACAATTTTGTGAATTTTCTATACATAGTTTTTGTGTTTTTTTTTTGTTTCAACCTGTTCTGCCATGTCCTGCTGATATATGAATATCCTGTTTGGCACGAGTATGTGTACGTGAGCTTGTGTATCCTTGCAGCTGGGTCATAAGCAATGGTGGTTGGGCTCACATTATCAGATTTATTTTCGGTGCAAAACGTTTCTAAAATCAAATTTTCCATAAATATGAAAAGCAGATAAAAACGAAATATGCTAAAAAGGATTGTATAGTGAATATCCTGTATATTTAGTTTCCAATTTAAGTGCAGACAAATTGAAAGAATTGTACTATGTCCTTCATTCATTTTTCGGTTTTTTTTCGTTTTATTTTTTAAACACAAAATATTAGTTTTAGTCTCTCTTATTTATCTTGCATTATTCATGCACATTTGACGTTTGTTGCTGTAGTCTCAATCCACTACCCCGCTTCTGGCTAAATTTTTAAGTGATTTTGATAATTTTGATTGATGTGTGACGCCGTCTAAATTTTTGACGTTTTTAGTTGTTTAACGGATTTAATCGTGGATGAATGGTATAATAGCAGATAGTTATAATTAAATGCTTTTTTTGGTAGAAATTATTTAATAATGCTTTTAGCGGAGTACAATAGGGTTTGTCTTCTGTCATGTGGATATGCTGTAGCCAATCTGAGTAAAGTCTTGTAATATTAAAGAAGAAGTGCAAATAGTTTTAAAAGGGTCTCAACGCCTTTGTCGAACCCCTTCGGGAGCGGGAGTACGAATACGTTAATTACGACAAAAGTTTAAATAAAATTAAGTTCAAGGTATGCCGAAAAAATAATTACAACCATAAGTCCAAAGTTATAGTACCATTTCATAAAAGGCATACAAAAGCTACGTTTGTTGTCTCTAAAAAAAAAAAAAAAATTTTGCTGATACCAGACCTGTTGAATAATGATAACTAATCGTAATGATTACCGGTTTGATTGGTTATTTTCCTGAGAATCCATTTAATAATTGATAACAATACTTAAATTTTTTTATGAATATTTTGCAATTCAGTAAAAAATAATCAAAACAAAAGTCATGCTTTTTCACGATTATTAAAAATAATAAAAAAGCAAAAATATTTAAAAATAATCAATTATTATTAATGATTTTTTTTTTTGATTTTTGTGATTATTTTTTATTTTTTTGGATAATCTTAACAAATCATTTTTTTTTATTTTTTTCTAATTATTTTTTTAAAAATCATGACATTTTGTTTTATTTTTTTTCCCGTTAGTTTTTGATTTTTTTTTTGATAATTTTTTGATTTGTTATTATTTTCTTTGATTCTTTTTTTGAATAATCTTAAAAAATTCTTATGTTTTTTTATGTTTTTTAATTATTTTTTGATTATTTTTTAAAAATTCATGATGTTTGTTTTTAGATTTTTCTGATTAATTTGGATTTTTTTTTAATTATTTTAATCGTATTAAATTTTTAATTTGCTTTTCTTGAAAACAATTCCGTCTAATCAATTGATTACTAGTTACTAATAAAATTTAATAGGTCTGGTTTGAAAGAAAATGCCGATCAGGTTCTTTCCGTAATTAAGAAATTTCTGATATCTCAGTGTCTTCATTAAATATTTTGGAAAAAAGTGAAGAAGATAGACAATAAACAATATGGCCGGTTAAGTAGCCTCGTGGTAGGCTTGGTGTACGTATGTTTTCGTAAAGAACTCAGAAAGTTTTGTGCCTTCAAAGCACAGATCAGGAACATTGTGGCCTTGCCAAGGCTGGGACATAATATAGTCGGCTTAGAGGAATATCACCCTTTGCCAGCTCGAAAATGTTCCATCTAAGAATATTTTTGAAGAAAGCTTTTTATGACAAAAACATCAAGAAAATCTCGGAGTTAAATTATGCGATAAAACATTCTTCAAAAATATTCTGAGATAAGGTATTTTTATATGATATGCCACTAGTGAAGTTTAAGTATATTGGTGACATTCTTGAAAATGAAAAAGCTTCTTAAAAAGCTCTTATAATTTAAATTATGAATATTTCGTTTTAAAAAGCGTTATAAACGAATTTTAATTTTTTTTATAAATATGGAGGTAGATCTATAAACTCTACACTGCCACTTATGAGGTTCAAGTCAATTGGTGACATTCTTGAAAATGGTAAATCTTGATAAAAAGCTCTTTATAAAAAAAGCTCTCATAATACAGATTGTGGAAATTTCCTTTTCAAAAGCTTTATAAACCAACTTAATTTTTTTTTTATAAATATGGGGTTGATTTATAACTCTACACTGATTCAAAAATTTCAAGCGCAAACTCTGCCACTGAGGTGCCTAAATTCTTAACACAAAATATGTCGAACTCTGATTGAGTAGATTCTCAACTTTGATAAAAATATCGTTTGCTGCCTTTGCTGTACACACATATTTTCATGCTAAAGTCAGTCAAATGGATTTTCCAATTTAATTAATTATTGCGCATTTGTTTTCGTTGCAATTTTTTTTTCACACAACAAATTTCTCATAACAATTTATGCAACGTAAAGATTCGTCCAAAAAAGAAAAAGGTGTAGCATATATTCAGGCGCTGCAATGTAGTATAAGGAGCCTACCAACTGGAATGATTCCTACATAATAACAACAATAACAACTATGAAAAAGGAAAATGAAAAGCTCCGCCTTGAAATTTAACAGCCTATCTAACGTCTTATATATATCAAAGCGCATGAGTGTATAGTCTTGTATCTTCAAACTTTGTGTGTATGTGTATGTGTGTGTGAGGTTGCGTAAATGTGAGAAAGTGTATATTGAAAATGCTCAAAAATATACGAAAGTTCATGTCTAGATTTTGCCTAAAACTAAAATGTAGATTGCGAAGTGAATACATATGTACATACATGTAGGTGTGTATGTGTGTGTGAATGTGGTAAACGAATGAGGTGGTTTAAAGTTGTTCAATGTATGTTTGTATGTCAATAAATATAAGCTAAAGTGCGTATAAAACGTTAACTATGCGTATGTGTATATATGAGTGTGTGTCTGTGTGTGTGGTGTATCTAAGGTTGTTTAATTTCGTAGAAGCTGAACAAAATGTATGCGCCATACCATAGGCTATCGGAAAATCGCATGCGAGCAAAAAGCAACAAAAGTCAGGCATGCATGTTTTCCAAGAAGGCTGCTCAGCCTTCATCAATCGGCTTTTCAATCTTTTACGGGCTGATTTATGTAGGAAGAAGAAGAGGGTGAGTCAGTAAATATGTATGTAGGTGTATAAATAAGTATGTAGCTGCTGAGATGCGCACACAGAGATTGATTGTTTTTGTTGTTATTGTTTTGCTTATTCTTTTGTTATTTTTGTCATATCGAGTAGTGCTGAGAGTGTATTAAATTTGAAGAGCTAATTCATTACTTTCTTTCAGCAGTGCGTACCGATCAACATACCTTGTGAGTCTTAGCACTTTGTCAGAACTTCTTACGGGAGTTTTAGGCGCACTTTTTTCGACGAAATTTGTCTAATCAACAAAGCCATGTTTCCCTGTGTCTTAGGTTTGAAGCTCTTAAATGCACATAGTTATGTATGCATATATCAATGTTACTATATCTTACTACTGGGTATATAGCAATTGATTCTACACAAGATTGTGATTTTTTATTACTTGTTGTTGTTGTTTTTGTTAGTTTTGCACTGTTTGCGGCAAGTTTTTGTATTTTTACCTAATAGAAGACAGCCTTATAAATGAAATTCGTATGGGCATACCACCTCAAACCATTTGCTCATGCGCCTATGTGTATGCTATGAAAATTAAAAAAAAATTGACAAACCTACATTTAGTTTCTTTTCGTATAAATCAATCATGTTACAGTGGTAGCTTCTTCTTCTCCTTTTAGTATTTTCAACCTCATCCTAGGTGCTTCCACTAAATCTTCCATCATGTACTCGTTTACCCATAAAGAGTGTGTGAGAAAAGTAAGCCTATATTTGGGCGTAAATGAAGGAGAGAATGAGAGTACACTGAAGTAGATATGAAAGCATGTATCTATATACGTGTGCAAACTGGGTAGCTAAAATCTTTAGTGCTAAAATTCGAAACTCCTTCTCGTTCATCTCACATTTTGTGGTTTTATGGTTTTTTGGGAAATTGTAAAAATAATAAATTGAACCATGTTTAGAAAAAAAATGAAAAAAAAAAGAATTTCGTATAATTTCTATTAATATTAGTACATATTACTCTCAAAAAATTATCTAAAGTACTAAATATTGTTTTTACTTAGATTACGAAAGCCTTTGCGGTCATCCAAAGCCTCTTTAAGTTTAGGCAACGCTTTGAACTTTCAAAACGCTCTGAGAGAAGAGAGTTTCAAATTGACTTTGCCTCTTATTATCTGAAACCACAGAGATATCGCGGAACAACCTTGCTGGAAAAGGAGGATTTTTGGCCACAACCGCCCTAGCTTTTCTTATATGTAGCTCAATTTCGAAAGCTGCTAGACTTCTCCATCAGCGAAATTTTTGTTCTGTAAACCATTATGCTATCAGAACAATGGATTTGTTTCAGTTAAACTAGGTAGATACTATTTCTAAAAATACAAAAAGAAACCAAAATGTCACCACGTCTTACACCGAGTTTGAAATTATTTCGGCCTCAAAATTGACCCTGAAATTGTTGCATAGTATAATAGTTTGAGATTAGGAAGTGGTTAGCCATTGGTTGATGAGGGAGTATCCATATTTGATTTTTAGTGGCATCCGTTTCCTTATTTAGCGGCTCTTATGTAAAATCAAAGATGGCGTCTGTGTATGGAGTATGAGTTCGGTATATTTATGTATGTATGTGTGATGATGATTTTATATACATATTTACTTTTGTATTAGAAAATGGCACGCAGTAACACCTACAAAAAATGTTGTTGCGCTTATGTAAAGAGAGCTATATAGTTGCTTATGTAGTATATAGCTGTCATGAAACAGTTTCTTGTTGGATTGTTGGTTTCTTTTTTCCAATACTTTCGCGTCTCTTTAGCTATCACCTTTCACTTGCGATAATTTCTTCCTTTTTTACAGCACTTTTTTTTATAGCAATGCGACTCTTTTTATATTTTCTGCCGGAAAAACTAGCAAAATTCGTTATGACCACATTTGCCTACCGGTCGCTAGTGATGAATCTTAAGGTGGTGTTGTTGTTTGTTGTTGCAACATGCACGAAGCACAGCCTAAGCCATTAATATCCTTTTTAGCAAATTGAAATGTAGCAGAAGTAAAAGTTGGTATGACGAAAAGTGCTGTGTGAGTAATGGGGGCATACGTTCTAAGCTCTTTCAATTGATTTTTTTTACAACTTTGATGTGTCTTCATTATTTACTAAGTACTTTCTAAGGGTCCGCCAAGTAAAGTAAAAGTGAAGTGATCATAATTTATTTTTTGGACCCCCTGGTTATATTTTATATACATACAAATAATGATGTAAAATGATTAGGCCAGTCTCCATCCAATATTAATAACAATGGGCTGATCTCCCCGCTTGCGAGCTATAGGCTTGGAACCTTGAATTACTTAGGCTACTTTAGACTTATGGTTACACCGAATAAAGTTACCAGAAAGAGAAAAACGAAGAGAAGATCTAAAGACTTTTTCTTAAGCTTTTTTGCTAGATATTTTAGTAAGCTGACTGGCTAATCCAAGATAACTTTCAAAGGAAAACGGACCTAGCCTCTACTACCATCCAATTAACTCTTTAGTTCTTTTACTTGGTTTTACAAAATATATAACACCAGCTCATTCAATCCATCTTCTAACAGATGGAAATGTGCAGTGCAATAAATTTGACGACTTTTCAGGGTTTACACCTAATACAAAATTGCGGATCGATACCAGAAATATGTATAAAACCGAGGGATTAGTTGGCGTTGAAACAGACAAGGCGGGCATGACTAAATCGACTCAGTAGATCGCCCTGATCATTTCGGTGTACTTATTGGTGGGTTTATCTCTTCTTCTTCTCTTACATACAAACATCAGACCAAAGTTATAATACCTTTTCATGTTCATGAAGGGTATGAAAATTTACGCAAGTGACCCACTCAACTTTATTGATCTAATGGAGTATTTCCAAAGGTATTGTAACTTGAAATAATTTTTTTCATATTAAGGTTGTAAGTTTGTGAAAAAAAAGCAAAACAAATTATTAAAATAAATTACATTAGGTAAATTTTTATTATTTTTAATGATTTTGGAGCGAAACAAATGTTTTTCTCCGAACTTTTATTTATTTATTTTTAAAAAATGTGTCATCAGAAAAATTTAGTTAAATTTTTTATTTATTTCTCAACTGAAAGTTCTTCCAATAAGCGATGCAAGAAACATATCAGACGCGACTTAAGTGCAGCTTTATAAAGTGAATTCTTGACTTAATGACTGACGGACCTATGAGAAAACCCAAACAAAACTCAGCTGTTTCTAAACCAACCCAACTAATTTCCTTCATAGTGGCTCACATTCACATTTTAAAATAATTTTCCAAAAGCACACAAAGAAATGTTGCAGCACACATCACTCCACAGCAAGCTTCTCTAAATTTTTTAATATCCTTGATTCCCATGATCCTTTACAAAATAAAATACCCAATTATCTTCATCAACATTAGCATCAACATTAAACATTTTGCAAATAACCAAAGTCCACTTTGTCTTCTAACACAACAACAACCAAATCAACGCAAATGAAGTCTTGCTGCCTTGCTGCTTCCCTTACTCCCCACACACTCACATGGCTGTACATACATATTTGTTAAAGGCTAATCCTCGTTGTTTTCACAACTTAAACCCAGAAATCAGCTCATCTTACACTAAGCTGTTGAGATAAAATATATTTATTTTCACTATGCTTTTGAATGTTATTCTACTGGTTTCCGCTTACTTTCACACGCTCATACCACGTATTTATAGCCAACAGTTGGCAAGCATAGCACATACCGCACGGCACACGCTGCATGCCAAATTCACAAAAGCAATGTACACACCGCCAAACCCTCGTTCACCGAGCTACGAAAAGCCCATTCGAACAAAAAAAAAAAAAAAAAAAATTTACAAAAAAGGTTGTTCAGTAGAAAAAAAAGGGCAAACCATTCTGTAGCGGCATGCCGCCGTTGGTAGCAAATATTTTGTCCACATCCTTGGTATCCTCCACAAATGCGCTCGTTTACGCGCGTTCGCTTGTTGAATGACTACTTTACGTAGCTTTGGGTCGTACGTTCTCCAACCGTTCTGTTGCTTGTTGCTTTATTGTTTGACGTGTTGAATCCTTAGAATAAATTCCTTTTTATATATATATATGCTATACAATACTATATAAAAATATATATATATACAAATATAAATCCAAAGGATGTGCGCCAAGTCCTTTTTATGCATGGTTGCGTCACCGAGACATCATGATTTCGCATTCAATGGCATTGAGTGTATGTGTGTGTGTGTGTATGTGCTTGAACAGCAAAGCGTGTGGCACTGTAAGTATGCCCTTTACGGTCGGTCGTACGAATACCAAACTCCAAGCTTTGGGATGTTTATGTGTGGTTTTGTAAGCGTGCGTGCGTGTGTTTGTTTGTTGTTTTTGTTTTTTTTTTCATTCGCAAATCTGTGTCGACACTTGTTCTTTTGAATGCGAAGCGCCAGCGCCGTCAAGCGTTTGCTTAAGTGGCTTTGCTATTCAGCGGCAACACGTGAAGTCAGCACACGCGCGTCCTTTTACAATTCACTAATACATGTATGCATGTGTGTGTGTATTAGGGTGGGTTGCATTTTTATTTGACTTGGGATACGAATATATATGTTTTTTTGTATTTTATAACAAAGCAAACAATTAAAAAAAATTTAGTAAGTACATTAACTCAACATTTGGATTTCTTTTGAGAAATAAATGGTAGAAAAATCTTTTTTTTTTGAAAATAGTTTTGGTAAAATTTTTTTCGAAGTTCGACTGTCTCGCTGAAACTTGTTTGTATAGTTCCCAACAGCGAAAAAAGGGAAAAGTGTTTCGAAATTTGAGTTATTTTGGAAATTATAGCTCCGAATTCGAAGCTCCGCAATTTTTGAAAAATTTTGCGAATAATAATAACAATAAATAAATATACCAATATATGTAAGTAATGACGCGTGAAAGAGTATACCATCTTGTGTACATATTTCGAAAATAAGTAAAATCGAAATGGCCAATCAGGAGGAAATAAATAAAAACTTTGGAACTTCGAAAAAATCGTTTTTAACTTAATAAATAATTCGAATATCAAAAAATTGTAATATATTAATTTTTGTTTTATCCTTTGGAGCTACCCACTCTAATGTTCATTCATACTAAGTGAGCTCCCATATTCATGTTCACATGTGTGTGTGTGTGTATGTTTGTAGCAAATGTGGCGTAAAGGATCCCAATTTTCCGGTCACTTAACCGACAAACCGAGAATGTTGCCACAGAATGTCATTTTTAAACACCGATTTGACCGTAAGGCGTTGGTAAGTAAAGCGCGTCCAGCCAAGGCAAAAGGCTTTAGCCATTTACGATGACAATGGACAATTTGCGACTGACCTTCCGTTAGATCTATGACAATGTGGTGGCATGCACGTTTGTATGAATATGTGGCGTGAAGTCAGCGGATGTGAAATAACTTAAATAAATGTCAAACAATTTGTGAGTATAATACATATCAGCACTCGAACCTACATACTTATTTTTTGTTTGCTTTTGTAATTTATTTGTTAAAGATTTTAATAGAAAAAAACCCATTCTACCAAGTTTTGCTCAGTATTTTGTTGACACTATACATTATTCTTGTGGATTTATCACAGTATTTTGCTCTCGAAAGTAGATTAGCTCCACAGGCCGTGGCCTTCTTTTATAATTAATAGACACCTTCTTTATCATATTAGGTTTTCTACCGAGCTCAATACTGAAGTCGAAAACATGCTCTCACAGATCGTTTATGTCGCTTTGTCAAGGGGCACTGCTCGAAAAAACCACTCAAGAGTTATGTACTGTATGGGGAGCTTCTCATCTGCGAACTTTCCTTGCTTTAAAATAGCTTAATCATGTTTAGCTTCACACAATTAAACGCATAATTATCATAATAATAATCACTTCCGTTTTAGCCACACCTCTCAATTAAGAATACTTAGAAAGGTCAACTTGAAAAGGTTACCAATTAACACATACACACACATACACATGTATGGGTGCTTATAAACTGCCTGACCCAAACAATATGTGAGCGTTTGAAATGAGCAGGATATGTGCCGGACATGTGTCCCTTTCTGTAATATGTTGAACCTTAAGCCTGCGGCAAGGATGAATGTCGAGCTGCTGTGTGAAATTGTTTTTATATTATTTTATCAACTCCATCACAAAAAAAATTAGAATATTAACACATTGTAAAATAAATTAAGTTAATAAAGGCATAACCCAACAAGCGAAATAAAACCAAAGTTTACAAGCTCCGATAAATTTCTAAAAAAAAGAAGCTTTTTAGCAGTTTTTCTAAACATAAATCGAATACGTTGCTCTTCCTTAATGGAAAATGTATCATTTAAATAATAGTTTATTTACTCTGAAATTAATTTTACGATTTCTGAACTTTAATTAGTTTTTCTGAAATTAATTTTACAATTTCTGAGATACAACTGACTTTTCTGGAAATCATTTCACATTTTCTGAAATTCAATTACTTTTTCTGAAATTCATTTTACGTTTTCTGAAGTACAACTGACTTTTCTGATATACATTTTACATGATCTAAAATTCAATTGCTTTTTCTGAAATTTATTTTACGTTTTCTGAAGTACAACTGACTTTTCCGAAATACATTTACTTTTTCTGAAATTAATTTTACGAATTCTGAAGTACAACTGACTTTTCCAAAAAACATTTTACATGTTCTGAAATTCAATTACTTTTTCTGAATTTTATTTTACGTTTTCTGAGGTACAACTGACTTTTCTGAAATACATTTGACATGTTCTGAAATTCAATTACTTTTTCTGAAATTTATTTTACGTTTTCTGAAGTACAACTGACTTTTCCGAAATACATTTAGACTAGACTTTGAAGATTCGTAAATATTATACAACAAAAACGCCCCCAATTGAAGTTCACAAAATAACTATTGATTCGAGGGAAGTAAGGCGCATAGAGGAGCTGTCCTTACAGGAATATCAACAAAAGCGCATGTTGGCGTAACAAAGGGGGAGGGGAACTAACCAATAAAACTCAGTTTTTCTTCACTTTTTGTCAACCCTTCAAGATCAAGCAGCAGCAAATAAGTGCAATTGTGGTCTGCAGCAAGCTGAATTAGGAGCCACAAATACAAAGGCTGACATATTTATTTTTTACTCCTCATTCGCAAGAAATTTCTTTGCCACAAAAATGGACGAAAAGCAAGTCCAACAAATAAACCGTTAGCATTACATCTAATTGTGTGTATGCATGTGAAACATTTGACTTATCCATGAGCTTGTCAGCCACTTATCTCTACAATGAACTAGTTCACAGAAAATTACAAACGATTCACTCTTTGAGTTGAATATTTGTCGCCTTTAGTGGCGTTTGGCATTACACACACACTCACAAACAAACAATAAAAAAAATCAACTAACTGGAGTATTTTTACAATTTTAGTTAAGTTTGTGTACTCCTTGTTGATTTTTAGTGCATTTGAGGCAGGATCAAGTTGAGTTAAGCTAGAAGTTCAGGAGCTTCCTTTATATTCGCGAAAAGACAGAAAAAAGCAAAAGCAAAGCAAACTGCGCTAAATAGTTGGTCCATAAATGGAGGAATGTAAGTATGTCTACATGTATGTATGTGTTTGTTATCAACATTTTTGTGCCAGAAATGATGAGTCTCATTCAATGCCACAAGCTGTACATAGCGAAGTGTCCACTCAGGGTAAGCATTAGTGGCTGATAATGAAAGTTGTGGAGGGGCTTTGTTGGTAAAAAAAAAGCAGAAAAACACTAGAAAGTAAATGAAAACATAGTGTGGTGAAAACAATTAAAAACATGTTGCAATTAGTAGATTAGAGATTTTAATTGTTGGATTAGTTTCTGTGTTCTGTGCGGTGTTTGGCTGACCATGGTTTAATGCTGTGATAATCGTTGCGCGGCTTGTTGGATTTTTTTGTCGAGACAATGAAGACTTAAGTAACAACAACTATTGTGGATAAATGAATTTAAATGAGAGGAGTTGTTAAAACTAAATGGGAGAAACTGAGGAGAATATGTAGATGTAAGTAAATCAAAAGGCTCGAAATCTATAGGTACCAATGGTATATACAACATCTCTGCGAAACTGTCTATCACCATGAGAGAAGGGTTCCGATCGCTTCGATCGTCAGTAGTGAAACTATTGTAGAAAAAGACCTACCTATTCGAAGGGAAAGATAACCCGAAATTTTCAATCTGACCAAAGACCATCGTTAGAAGGTTCTAGTACTTAAGTGGCGTAATATTTTTACTGTTAAAACAATAGCAACACCAAGGCCATTACAACCCTTCTCTCCAATGGCAAGCCTTTTATTTTCAGAAAACAAAACCCAAAGTCTATTAAAAATATTTTTCAATCATTGAAGTACAACAATATTATTAAACATCAAACACAGTCCCAATCGCGATTGCACTTCGCTAGCATAGCAGCAGGTGGAAAGCTTTGGGACTCCACGCATAGTTGCTGCTAATTGTTTTAAGCCAGCCGTTTCGCGAGTGCCAAATGTGAAAATAGAAATTTTGATAAATCAAATAAAAAAAAAGCAATTTGCGTTCTATTGGTATCTTGATCTGAAGGCGCATAGAAATATAAAATGCCTCATTGAGCAATTTCCTTTCGGCTGCAGCCAATTTGAATGCGTTGCCTCATCATCTCATTGTCGGCTACTAACTCCAAATGTCCATTTCCAATTCCTCTCCATGCGCCATCTAAGTTATTCGGCTATAATTCTGGTATTGGCTTATTTTTGTATGTGCGTTGAATGCGTTGATTCTATTGTAGTTTACGATATGTGCCTTTTTTGTTGTTGGTGTATTTGTATGCGTTGCTTTTTCTTTACGGCGCTTTGTAGCCAAAAATGGTAATTTACGGTGTTCTTTTCTTTTATTGTTTTAGCCGTTGCTTTTTGATTGTTATATTGTTCATTGGTTGGTTTTGTTGTGAGTGCATCGGGCATTGCGTGCACGTTGTTGTTGTTGTTGTTGTACGATGTGTACCCATTTCTTCGGTGGCGCGAACTAACGTCAGTGGAATTAACGTCAGTGACGTTAATTCGCACCCAAAACGCGAATTAATGTCAGTGACATTAAGACGCATGACCAAAAACGAATTAAAGTCAGTGCCGTTAATTCGTATAGTATTTTGACTTTAGTTCGCTTTGGACATGCGAATTAATGTCATTGAGGCATTTGGGTTTGAGATTCGACGAAGTAGCGCCGCAGGCGAAAATTTGACTTAGGTCAGATCCCCGATTCGGGGCGTGATCCATGGTATTTATGTGCAGAACTCCTTTCCGCATTGCGGGCCTTCGGCCGCGCTTCAAAAAATAACCCTGGGCTACGCCATTCCAACTCCGGGTGTGTGCCATAGCCGTGGCTACCGCCACGGTGATGTCCTTCCGCGTGCCACGTTTCCCACTTTTTCACTTTTTTGGCTCAGCCTAATGTGCCATTACAACAACCACATGAAAATGACAGAACATTTTTAACTTTAACTGCAAATAACTTTTGAACGGTTGAAAGAAATCTCATTTCAGATTCTAAATCTAGACGTGGGTAATCGTTTACGTGGGGTACCGAGCGCTAATACACAACCAAAATTGTTGAGATATGTATCAGGAGACGCGCTTTGGTCCCAGGAGCATGAATATAACTCCGCTGAACCAATATTTTTTAGTAGTTTGCGAGATATTTGCAGTTAAAGTTCAGAATTTTCTGTCATTTTCATGTGGTTGTTGTAATCACATTACCCTGTGAGAAAAGAGTGGGACGCTGAAGGACATCACCGTGGCGGTAGCCACGGCTATGGCACACACCCGGAGTTGGAATGGCGTAGCCCAGGGTTATTTTTTGAAGCGCGGCCGAAGGCCGCCAATGTGGAAAGAAGTTCTGCACATTAATACCATGTATCACGCCCCGAATTCCGGATCTGACCTAAGTCAATCCCAGATTCATTTTTTAAATCTCAGATTCATGATATAATGATCATAAGTCGAAGGTGATAATGAAAAATGAAAATTTGGAATATGAAAAAATTGTACTGACTTTAGTTCGCTTTCTTGATGTGAATTAATGTCAATGACGTTAGTTCGCTAAAAATATTGACCTTAGTTCGCTTTTGGCATGCGTCTTAATGTCACTGACATTAATTCGCTTTTGGGGTGCGAATTAACGTCACTGACGTTAATTCCGTTGACTTTAGTTCGCGCCACCATTTCTTCAACTCATATGATGATTTCAAAGGATTCAACGATTTTATCTGCTTCTCTGTACTGGCGCCACCCCACATATGGTGCATTCTCATTTTAGTTGAATGTGTTTGAGCTTCTTAAATCGATAGTTTTCGCGTGAGGAAATACAGGGTGCAATGCAAATTTTGATAACTCAGTTCTTAAACTTCAACATGACTTAAAAGAAGATTAGGTTATATAATTAGTATTGATGTCCAAAGGGTAAATTTGTATAAACAATTAATTATGTGGCCACCAAAAAAAAAAAAAAAACTAATAAAATAAAATAAAAATAACATAAAATAAAATAAAATAAAATAAAATAAAATAAAATAAAATAAAATAAAATAAAATAAAATAAAATAAAATAAAATAAAATAAAATAAAATAAAATAAAATAAAATAAAATAAAATAAAATAAAATAAAATAAAATAAAATAAAATAAAATGAAATAAAACAAAATAAAATAAAATAAAATAAAATAAAATAAAATAAAATAAAATAAAATAAAATAAAATAAAATAAAATAAAATAAAATAAAATAAAATAAAATAAAATAAAATAAAAGAAAATAAAAGAAACGAAAAAAAGAAAAGAAATGAAAAGAAAAGAAAAGAAAAAAAAAAGAAAAGAAAAGTAAAGAAAATAAAATAAAATAAAAAAAATAAAATAAAATAAAATAAATATCGAATTTAATTAAAAACACATATGGGCACCCTCTATGCATCTTCATTGCTGCAAAAGCTCGTGAAGGCGCATAAACAATACGGCTTTAGATTGTAGAGTGCAAACTTAGAGCTCGATTGAATTTATTTGCATTATTGCCACAAGCAAACGTCGAAATAGCCAACAAACGAATTCATCGATTGGCAAAAAAGCAATGAAAGAAAGCAAGCAAGCAGCAAGCGAACCAAATATTCGATGTGTTGTGCACATCGTTTGCGAAATCCTTTGCAGAATCGCATTTCCTGTTCCTAAGCCGAGGTGACCGCCATGTTTCTTCCGTTGATTTCTCAACGGCGATTTACATACATAGGCCGCCAATAATAACGACACAACAACAACAACAATAAAGACAACAAAAACTGAAAATACAAAAAAAAAAAAAAAATCGAAAATAGTTAGCAAAGAACTAACGCACTAGTTGAGAGGAATAGACGCAACAACGACACCAGTACTGTAGGCTACTTCTAAGCACGAGCCTACACATGCACATATGTACGTACATACAGAACTCTGCATTCAAAGAGGATATGACCATCGTGACTTTGGTAGAGATGGGCTGCAGATATTTAGATGGCTGTGCGAGTTGCCGGGCAAGTAAACATTATGGAATCAATGGTATCCTATCCTTTTGTAAAACTGGAGATCCAAGTTGAAGTAGGCTCGTGCTGCTGCGTATATATATATACACACACACACACACACACTCACACAACGGGATTCAGCTGTAAGAAGGAAGAGGAAGTCGCATATATGCCGGAAGCTGAGAATGGCAAACGCACTCGAATACGCGTTGTTAATAGAAAAAAAAAAAACGTGAGCAACAACAATATATTTTTGCAAACAACAACAAGCGTAATTGAAGTATAAACACAATAGGGTGAGACAGTTGCAACTTCTCATTTAATTTATTTCGAAATAAGCTGCGGACCTATCGGATAGATGTATTTATAAAGCTTGAGTAAGAATCAGTGGTAGATGCAGGACTTTGGGAAGGGGATAGGTCTAAATTTGTATTGTGATATTTAGAGAACATCTTTTATGCACAGTCATTGAAAAATATGAATTTTTGGATTCAGTAGAGGGGAGGGGAAGGTTTGGACCGACCCCCTTGGGTATGCGACCCTGGTAAGAATATGTTCTTCTCCTTTTGGTGTATTTCGCGACATATATGAGGATGGGTATGATCTTAGAGTCATTTTAAAAAGATTTTTCGTCATCGCTTGTCAATTTTAAGTTTGAAATGAAAACGGTTTCGATGTTGTGCCATCTTCAGTGCAATTTTGAACTCTCGATGGGGCAATGTAAACCGAAAAAAAAAAAAATAAAATGAAATACAACTTCTAAGGAAGATCGTTTCAAAGTTCCTTATCCTGCCGAAAAATGGGATGAAAGATTTATGGTTCCCCAAAAGAGAGGACGGACGGCAGACGGAAGGTCCCTCTATAGAGAAGACACTTTTTTTCAAAATTCAATATTCAGTTAATAAACCTGCTGAGGTCCTCCTGGTAGGAAGTTTGTAGCCTTTGAGATTAATTGAATGTTATATCCAATGTCTACCCGCTGCTTGGCTCGGGAGATGCTTGACGAGTCTAGCCGACGGATGACATATGCAATATTAAGCTGTTCTGAGAGCACTATATCCCGAAACTATAGTTCATTTTGGACCCATCTATGTAGAGTAAGATCCAGTTAAAATTCAATTCAATTTCTAAAAATAAGTCCCACCCTAATCTATTTGAATATTTATAGTCGCTTGTGTATATTTTCACAAATATATAACGGCGCGTATAACTACATATGTGTTGCCTGTAGAAGCCTTTGGTCACGATGCTGCTGCTGAGTTAGCGACATAACAAGCGCAATGGAAATAAAACTATGGCGGAAGAAAATCTAATGTTTGTTTGGAAAATTTTCGATTTTCCATACCGTTATATTCGCGTAAAACGCCTCAAACGCCAACGTCCACTCAGCTGCATCGACATCTTGCTCGAATACGTAACAAATAAACAACAACAAGCAGATGGGTGACCAATGCATGGCAACTTGTCCCAGCAGCATCCGCTAGAATATCGAGTGACGATGATGATGATAATGATGATGGCGTTGCTTGCGTGCCTCTAGGTAGGCCAATTATAAGTTAGAGAGTTGATGGTGGTAGGCATAGGCGCTGCGTTGTGTGGCTCAAAGAATGAATGCATGGCAAAATGGCAAGTCCGAGAATATATTTCAAAGCTTGCAGTGCTCCTTACTCGCACTCGTTCTTTGGTTTGCGTTTCGGTGTTTGTAGCGCCTTTGCCTTGTGCAGCTCACTTGAGTTTAGTGTGCTGGTAGTGCTGCTAGTTGGGTAAAACGAGGGAAAAAACAGCTAAGCTAACTCGCATGTCCCTAGCAACTGCCATGAAATGCAGCGTTTTTGCACGCTGAGATCATTCGATAGGCTGTATGTATGTATGTATGTATGTACGTATACGGGTGGCGAAGGATGAATGTAGTAAGTCCTCACGCAACTGTCGATGCATATACAATACATAAAAGTATTATGTACATATATTAAATATATGAGTGTGCGTAGGCTTTTGGAATTTACGTGATTGACGGCTCATACCCTGTAGGAATGTGTTTGCTGAATATGATACTAATTTCATTTTGCATATTTATCAACATAAAATACAATTAAAAGCGGAGTTGGGGTTATTCTTAGGGTAACAGAAAATAAAACAACAGTTTTTACGATTTTTTGTCGACTGGTCTGTATATTTTTACGCGCATCACTCTTAACCTCTGTCATTGTATTCAAGGCTATTTTCACCAAAATATTTATAGATGTGTATAAAAAAGTTTAGGATAATTTTTAGTGGAGGAAATGGTCTTGCCGCCCTAAAATACGGTGCTGGGAATAAAATTAGGATCACTTTTTTTTATAATATAAAAACCATGCCCACTTTTTCACATATTTTCTTTTGGAAAGCATAAAAAGTAATTTTTCAGTACCAGGGATACCTACAATTTTATGAATATGATCTCGGGATTTTCCTGGATTAGAGTATTCAACGCTGTTTAGCTTAAAATAAATTATGTAATTTATTTAATGTAAAACGAAAAGTGTTTAATTAACAACAAATACAATCGTAATCTGTTTTGATTTTTTCAATTTTCTAAATTTTTTTTACAAAGTTTTAAAAAAAACAGACCATCTCAAGACGCAAATTTTTTGTAAAAAAATTTTTTTTTAGCAAGAACGTGATGGGGAAAAATGAACGAAATTGGTAAAATATTTTTTAAGGCTCGTCGATGAAAACTAACTAGTTTAAAAAATTTTATCATCATTTTATAATCTTGATCTGCCTGGCAAACAAAAATTTTCTACACCAAAAATATGTTTTATCAGGCAGCTAAATTTTAAAGTTTTCCTACAGGGCCCTCTCTTGCCTTCCTTCTTTCGTCCATTTCTATGTGCTTGTTGCGATTTTTTTGTTTTTGTATATTTCTTTGTTTGAGCTCAAGGCTTAGCATCGGTGTCATGCGAGTAAATGTAAATGGCCGAACATTTTTTCTAAACATTTTTTTCTGCAAGATTTTCATATAAGTTTTCTGCGAAAATGTGTTTGTATTATATTTTCTTTTGCAATTTAGTACAGTCATCGGTGGAAAAGTGTGGGAAAAAACATTGTGAGTATACATAAATCGAATGTGTTGTTGTTGTTGTATTTGAGTGGAATCCATTTATTTTTCTAAGCTTTTTCGATGCCTATGTAAGTCATAGCAAATTTAATGAAAGACTGCTTTTAAAAATTGTTTAAATTGTTTTATATTAATCCTTTGGATTTGTGACTGTGCCATCAATTTGATTGGATTGTTTTTTGCAAAGTTTTCTAAGTTATATTATGCCAAGGGCTTTTAGGATTATGGAGGCATTAATAAATTGGAAGTTTGTGTTTTGAGAGACTATCAAGATGAGTCAAGAAAACTAGTTTGCTGAAAGCAAAGATTCCCTGGGCGATAGTTTCAATTTCCTTGATTGCTGAAACCTCTGCCTAGAAGACATTACAAGAATCAGGTAGTCTCAAAGTGAGTTCTTAGTCACGGTCCTTAAAAAAGATTCCCCCCCACCCATTAAACACTATGTGGTCCAGCTTGACAATATCCTTAACTCGGTAAATTTTTAAGATTTTGGGGCAGAAAGTAAAAAATCACCAAAAGAGTTCCGATGTTGCAGTTCTTAGAGCACATCTAATGCTGATCACGCTAGACCTGTGAGCTTTATCTGAAAAACTTAGGCTTGACACATTACCCAAAGCGTACGATGACCTCATATAGTAGCAATATGAGTGTTATAATAGCGGTAGTGCGAAGCTCTCCCTGCCTTCGGAATAAATATAACCGTTGCACTTCTCCTCATAGATGGGACACAGCCATTTAGTTGATGTCTTTAGAGAATTAATTAGTTGGGTAGATATAATGTCGTCTAGTCCGCCAGCCTTAAAAAGTTTGGAGCTCCATTAAACGATTTTAGTACCAGCGCAGAGCCCAGGTCACGAAATATCAAATCAAATAAAACGGACCAATAAGTTAGAGTACGGTAAACATTTTAAAAATTCGATCTTATTTTAAACAAATTACTAGTCCGCAAAAACGAACCCTGAAAGTTTAAACTTGCTGCTCAACGCTTTTAATATTAAACCAATGGCCATCCTGTCAGCTCTTAAAGACAAAAAAAAAACCAAACGAAGGACAAATTTGAAAAGGAAAAATTCAACATTCAAATAGGAAATGAAAACTGTTTCCGTCTCAAAAAGTTAACAAAAATAGTAAAAGTGGATCACAAAAAAAAAAAAAAATCACAAACGAAAAAAATCGTGTTCATAAGAAGTGGTGCATTAGGAACGGGTGCGGTAAAGAAAATGGCGCTGAAAGATGCGTGCTTGATGGATATGAAAGCAATGACTTCAAAGTGGAATTATTGAGAAGTGAATCAGAGTGTATGCCCGTGGACAAATTGAGGTGCTCGACGACATAAAATCGATTAAAAAAGAGGAATCCTGCGAACGCCAACACCGCAGCGACATCCGCATCAAAGTGAATAACCACGAAACGACGGGTTGTACTGCATGAAATGGGAAGAAAAAAAGAAAAAAAAAAACACAAACTAATAGTAAGAAAAAAGTGCCGGATGTGAACACTTCCACTAAAGTAAAGTATGTAATTGTAAAGCCTTTTTTTTGTGTCCATCGGCGCTCCAAGTCGTTGGAATGGCGATGTTGTGCAAACTTGAAGACACTTTAGATGGAACCACTTCGAATGTTTCAATTAAAAACCAAAATTTTTTTGTAGTCTTAATTGGGAAACAAATAAATTTTTTTTTTTTTTTAGGGGGAGGGGGGAAACAAAACGGTGTTTAAACGGTTTTGAAAATCCAAATTTTTCTGTTTCGATTTCGGAAACTTATGCAGGGACCTCGTCATCGTAACTTAGAGTGAAACGAGATGGCCGATGACCTGACTAGGCGTAGAACGTCTCTTAATTTCTAATAGGCGAAGAAAGTCCTGATACCACTGACAATTATCAAGTGTCACATTTCTCCATAATGGCTTAGTGTGGCCCATAACCGACTCTTCTAAGGTAGAGGGAGCTTAGTAAGATTAGTTGCTGTGGAAAGCGCAACTCTGAGAAGCTCTCCAAGCTTAAACTTGTTAACCCCGGGGATTTACCATTGATATTAAACCAATAAGGTCATCAAACTAAGATAGGTAAAGTGAGCCCTATCAAAACTAATAGTCATATTTATAGCATTTGTTGTTTCATCCGATGGCCAATAGGCTCCAAACATATTTGCGATCGCTTCCGTGGTTAAAGGAATTTCATGTTGTGAATGGGATCGGTTTGTTGATGTCTTCCTCTACAATAAACTCGTCACCAAAATATGATCCCCAAGACCCCTTACGTTCTAATTCGATGTCAATATATTGCGTCCAGTGTACTCCCACTTGGGACGGCGCACCTTTCGAGTGTAAAGCTTCTCAGTAAAAATTCATCTCCCGTTTCGGCATAGCAATGGGAAGATCGACATACATAACTCGGCCACGGAGATATATGTATTACGCCCAGCGGCGGATCCAGGATTTGCGGAAAGGGTGGGTCCACATTTTTTTTATGAAATATCGGTGACATCTTTTATCCACAGCTACTGAAAAATCTGACTTTTTGTATTCCGAAGGGGGGTGGGGGTTGGACTCGAAACCCCCCTCGGTGGATACCCCCCTGATCAAGCCAATTTATTAGATATTCTTGTGTGTGGATTAGTTTATTCGTTAGAAGGTGTGGTCTTTTAACATCCAGCTGCAACAAAAACAGAAATCATGCCAATTCTGGTACCTCTCCTTCTGCATCCAAATATTTTGGGCCAACAGTATCTTCTTGGTTATGCTAAAATATGTATACCGGGCCCACGGAGTTAATTTTCCTAATAAAATATTACAACTGATCTTTGACTGCGATGTCGGGTGGTGCCCTCTCTCAAGTCAGTCTTTCAAAGCTTCCATTCTCTTTACATTCACTCTGTCTTCCCAACCATGAAGATCAACTTGCTTTGCAGTAGCTCTAGTAATTAGTAAAGTTAATATGAATTTTCCACTATTGTCTTGCATATTTCTTTTTAATTATCATTGCTGCCAAGCATATAATATAATAAAAATGCACAACTACATTTTCCCCCCTCCCATTTCCCATTTGGTTTAACTCATTGTTGCCAATTATACTAGAGAATACTTCCAGTGAAAACATAAAAATCAGTCACACAATCAATCTGTGCAAATTATAGCTACATACCTACTCTTAATTTTAGTTGTTGTATTTGCTGTCATAGTGGTTGTGTAATAAAATATAGAATTTATAGAAATTATAAATTCATTTTAGGGGCGGATTTTGTCGCCAATCAACGGTGAGTGGGCTGCAACATTTCTATATAACTACTCTTATTATATAGGCGAATTTAAATATGAAAATTTACGCAATGCAAATGACAACTACACACATACATATGTACATACATACATGCATACACCCATACACAATTGTAGCTATGAGCAACAAAAATAACAAAAACAATTATATTTACATAGCTGGATATAAATATATTGCATGTAAAAATGCATTGCATTGGCTGTTGCAATGCTGTTGTTGTTCTATTTTTTGTTGCTGGTTTTGTTATGCGAGCACGTGGCATCGTTTGACAACAACTATAACAATAATATACCTACCAAAGAATATGGTATGCCACCCACAAATGTCCCACGCCGCCAACAACGTCACCACATACAACAACAACAATAATAGCAACAACAACAACACACATACTACATACACACCTACATGTGTATGTATGTATGTATGTATGTACATCCGGTGCCTAACACAATTCCCCTACTCAGCGACTGTACATACTACTCCCCTACTACTCGTTAGATGCTTGCTATTCGCACTTTCATTTGCCAAATGTTGGTAATACATGTTTAGCACCGCCTACAATATGACGTCACGCTATTACTTTGTTGTTGCACACTCTCACCACTCAATGTGGGAGCCACAGTAATAGTGTTGTTGCTCAATTTTTTTTTTGTGCAGTGTTAATATGCAAAAATAATTCTTACTCATTTTTCACAGCTGCCCAACAACAAATGGCCCCACAAAACAACAAAACTTGAATGCTGCTAAAGAGTAAATGAGTGAGAGCGAATATGTCAGACGAAGAACAAATGAGCGTAGCAAGTGTAACAAAAATTTCATTGTACAAAAGTAAACACGAGAGCACGAGTCAACACCACACCAGCAAAGCAAAATATGTATTCGCATTCGTGTGTGTGTGTGTTGCTATGTGAGGGGAATATACTTGTTGGTGTTATTGCTATTGTTGCTCACTGTGTCATCACCGCTATGGGAGCATGCTATGTCGGCTGTGGTAGGTTCCGTATTTTCTAGAGCAAAGATAAAAAACCTCACTCACTCACTCACTCCCTCGCTCACTAGCAAGAGCAAACGGCATAACAAAAATAGTAGCAATAACAATAACAATGGCGTACACTATCTATGGTAGGCGTGGCTTATGTGTTGTTGCTGCTTTATTATGAACAATTCCCCAACTCTTTGTTAGCTGTTGAATAACTTACTTGCTTAGCCAACAGCAAGAAGTAGAAATGCTTTAGTGTTTTTTGTTTGTTTTGTTTGCAAAACTAACATCGTTGCCGACAACTACAACTACAACTACAAATACAACGATCACGATGCTAATAACAGCCATTGCCGACGAAGTGTGGAAGTGAAAGACCTTTTACGTTTTGCAACCATCTAATATGTGTGCCTCGGTGCTCTTCTCTCTTTCTTTCTTACCACTGCGGAAATGTCTTGAAGGTGGCTGGACGTTGTCTGGTGGCTCAACCAGATTTGCAACTGTGCAAAAGTGGGCGCTGTTGGACCTGGTAACTGGTTTTGTTTTTTTCCTTTATGCAAATTGTATGCATGTATGGCCATATGTAATCAAGTTGATACGTGAGTTTGGTAGTATGTACATATTTATGTATGTTTATCGGAGCCTCAATGCAGTTGGTAGATTTTGTAAGGTTGGGAAAGTGGTGGGGCACCTATATAGCTCGACTGCGAATTTGCATACAAATGAAATTTTTACTTATGAGACATGCACATGCATGCCTAAATATGAATGTATTAGAGTGCCTTACTAAGAAGTACAACTTTCTTTATCTATCCAGGATAGAAACTTGGCAGACAAAGGATTTCCTCTCCTTGCAAGCAGCTTGGATAGGGCGGGATTTCTACATCCTTTTGCAAAGTTATTTGTCGATTTTATAGCATGTCCCAACGTGCTTGATTTTTCCAGTTTTGCTCGAAATGTAAATGAGTACCTAACTGATCGAGTTAGTGAGCATACATACATATGTTGATCACCAACTACATACATAAGCCAAACGCATATTTCTCTGATCGTTATCCTTCAAATTATCGATATTTTGTGTTATCGATATCCGGGAAAACTTTCTGTGGACACTTTCCGAGTCTGTTCTTGATACGTGTGAATGGAAATGTAACAAAGTCAGAATAAATAAAGTTTTCCATTAAACGCTTTCTTATAAATATACAAAAAGAGCATAATGAATTTAATTTTTTTAGATTTTCAAAAAGAATATTTCTTTATCATCAAAAAGCACACGCAATTATCGCCTAAGTCATAGATTTTTCAGTGTTCATCATACGCCCTGCCCTTTTTTTCTATAGCATGCAGTGGAGGTGGCAAAATATCTACGATACTATCGATATGTTGATAATTTCTTTTTATCGATATTGGTATCGATATTTTATTGCTGTCTGTGGTATCGGTTTAGTGTATAATATGCTTCTACATAATCTAAAAAATGATCAACCTGCGAAAATGAATCATCAATCATTCAATATAATACACAAATCTTGTATCGTACACAATTTTCATGGCCTTTACTATATAATTATGGATTTCATAGACAGAAAACATATATTTCCATTATATACTTTTACAGTTTTCTTTGAAAACGTCCCCTATAGTACCGTTATATCAATAGTACCCATCAATACTACAGTCATATATCGATAGTTAATGCTATCGGTCGTTTTTCACCTCTAAAGCATAGTGGCTGAACTTACATATATTGAATTCATCAGCCAAATTTTAAGATAAGAAATTACTGCAAAATTTTCTGAGGTAGTGACATATTTTGCAATAAGGTGATCTTGCACTTAACCATCAATATACAAATGAAAATGGGTTGAAATAAATTGTGCTCCATATATTTTTCGGACAGCCTAATATACATATTTAAAATCCATACTTATGTATATAAAAATATATATACAGAAGTATGCACACACATGCATCTACAAGGTAGCTTAGTCATACATATGTACGCAACCGCGGATAGGCTATCTTTGCTTGTAATATACTATGCATATATGTACATGTACATATGTATGTATATATGTATGTACATATGTACATATATTTATGTAAATAATAGGCATTTATACATATGAAATTAATGCAACAAAAATCAAAAAAAATATTTAAGACATTTTCTATGAGTGAGCAGTTTGTGTCCGACATGTTCCGAATTGTTTCTTTATCGAATGCTATCATTTCCGCTATACATCGAGCATTTTTATTACAGTAAAAAGGGAGGAAGTGTATCAATATTATCTACCAAGCATTTTTCTTTTGTTTTATTTTTCTTAATATTTAAATATAAATCTTTTTGGTTAGTCCTGAATTTTAATCGATATTGAAGATCAGCACAAAGCTAATTGTTCTCTGGTCCATGCAACAGAACTTATCGGATTTTACCAAACAAAGCACGGATATTTTAGTATAATATGTTCTGTATAATCTGCTTGCATGATAACGATCACAACTGAAAATATAAGGTGTGCTACGTGAGAAAACTTTCAAAAATTTGAAGTAAAAAATTAATTGCATACAACTAGTGAAAAGTTTGCGTCGAACAGGGGGTTGTAAAAACTTGACAGAAAAATATATATTTCGGTTTTCATTGGTTAATGAATTAAAGTTGAAAGTTTTTGTTTATGTTTTGCTAAATCAGGATCAGCTATTTTTCTCTTTTTACCTACCAATGAAATTTTAAAATTAGCCTTCTCGGTGCATGTGTTTTGTGTCATCGAATACTATTCAGTAAAAATGTTATTGTTAAAAAACTTATATATTTTATATTTTCTTGCAAAAACGTTTCCACATTTTTGGAAAAGTTTAACTTTGTAAGGAACAACGAAAATTTCAGGACGAGAATGCTGAATTGGTGAACTATAACAGAAACCTAAAAATTATTTAGAGCAAAGGTGCAATTTACATAGATAAGTATGCAGTTGACTATTAAATAGATAAAGCAAAATAATTACATATGTTATAGGTAATATTTAAAAAAAACAAAGAAAATATTATTAACATATTAACTTTGGAATTTATAACTAATGAACTACTTAATAAATTACTAAATATTTAGGGTAACGAAATCTTGAAAAGAAAAATTTATTAGTAAAGATCTGAAAATTTTTTTTTACATTAAATAAAGATCTATTGATTTATTTTCAAGAAAACTACATGTTGGCTTTGAAAATAATTTAGAGAATCGATATTGATGGAACTTTTTCCATAAAGTCGATATTCCTATAAAAACAGAGGAATTTCTAGTGAAAAACAGCCAAACTGAAATATCACTTAAGCGGTTTTGCATGGTTAAGGATGATATTATTAAAAATAATTAATATTTATTTTTGAAAAACTTTAGCTGGAGCTTATACTATTAATTTAATTAAAAATTGGACAAAAGTAGTTACCATAAGAATTTTCGCTTATAGAAATTTAAAAAAAAAGTAAAAAACCCGCAAAACGAAATCGAAAATGCCGACGGAGAAATATTAATAACTAAGTTTAATTTCTTGAGAGTATGATTAAATGTCGATGAGCTTGAGCTGACCTGATGTAGTCGAAAAATGGACGAAGCACTGTTACTTCAAAACATAATATGTATTTTATATTAACAAAAGATTTTCCAATCGAAATATGTATATAGAAAAAAATATACATATGTATGTATGTATATATTTTTATAGTCAAATATCTATTAAAAACTACGCACAAAATGCTCAACTAGTCGTAACGTAGTTTTCTATTTAGTTACTAAATTTTAGTAACAATAAAAATATGACGTTTGCTCTCTTAGCAATACTCACCAATAATTACATGCTCTTTAAATCTTGAACAAACTCTCTGCTGACTCAAAAATAATATTTTTTCAAAATGCAGTGAAGTACTCAGGGGGTAATTTACAAGAAATGGAACCATGAGAAAATGGAACAGTGAGAAAATAGAGGCGAATTCGCCGCCATTTCCACTATAGCGCCAGATACACACCCCCAAATAACGCAGTGACAGCAGAGCAACTTTACCCATTTGTAAATATGTATGTACTCTGGCAACAGAATGAGCAGCAGCAGTGGCCACAGACAACATCAAAATGAAAAAACGGCAGCAATATTTGTGCGAGAGTATAAAGCAGTGGGAGAGCAAACACGTCATAAAGTCAAAAACACAAATACAGCGAAAGCAACGGCCTTCCGGTAACACTCACGCATACCAACACAAAATCAATGCAACTGCTGAGCGAGTGCGAGTTATGTTACCAACACAAACGCCGTATGGATCTCAAGCCATGTGAGGACCATGTTCTCTGTTATTTTTTGTTGTAATGTGAGTGTTTGCATTTTTTCAATGGCAGCGCTGTTGGCGACGCTGCGAGCAGCATTTAACAATTCACATACCATACAATGTGTACAACCGCAAATGTTGAGTTTTATTCATGTACGCGATTTCAGTTCGCTTCCAACTGTTGTAACGTGTCGTTCGTTTGATTGAATTGAAATTTGAATTGAAAGCACCGACGAGAGAGTGTATTATGTGATGGAAGTGCTTTGATTTGTAATGAACAATATTACATATAACTGTTGTTTTGATTGATTCAACGTCCAATCGGCCGCGCGCATACAAACACTCAAACGTTTGTTAATTAATTGTATGTGATTTATTCCATTTTTTTGTTTTAAATAAAAATGCGTAAAGACAACAACAAGGCACTTACTTAGTAATCAATTTGAGTGTAAGAATTTTTTAATTGGATTTTTTGGCACACAAAGAAGAAAAAAAAAATAAAACTCAATAAAAATAATATAAACTAATGAATTGGGGAATTTTGCAAACTGTGAACAACTAAAACAAAAATATTTCAAGTGTTAGTAAGAAACAAACAAAATAAACTTTTAAATTTAAGTTTAAATAAAATTAAATGCAAAAAATTTAAGCAAATTACACACAGACACAATTTGCATGCAACTTTAAAAATCTGCATCTATAAGAAAACAGTGTAAAAAGTGTTTATTTATGCGCAACGTGAGCGAGGAAAATCGATTTGCAGCAGAAATTATATTAATACACACTTAAATACATAAATATGTATATATGCACATAAAAAATTAAAATTATAATATATATAAAAAAAAGCATGACTTATAAATAAAACTTAAATTAATGCGCACAGAAAAAGCAAACGCAGCCGTAAAAAGCTGTGAAAGGCAGCAAGCACCATCAGCAAAGCCAGCAACAACATTGAAAAAGTTTCCAACATTGCAGCGCAACAAATTTGTAATTTATTAATTTATTACACTTCAGTTTGCCAACATTGTATGCCTGCTTCCGCCACCCAGGCTTCTTTATGTTTCGAAAAAAAAAAAAAAAAAAACAATAACAAAATTAGTGTTGTTGCTGTTCTACGTTGCCATTGTCGTTTAGCAGTTTCCTTTTGTTTTGCTGATTTTTCTTATTTTTCATGTTTTTGTTTAATGTTGTTGCCCATTGCTGTTGTACTTGTTGTTTTTATTATTAGTGTAGCTACTGCTGTTTGTATGTTTCTGGCTGCTGTTGTTGTTGTTTTTCGTGGTCTGCATATTGTAAGCGTGCGTCCTTATAACGGTGTACCAAGCGCCACATTGCCACCCACCAAAACAAACACAAACACACGCACACACGCACACACACACGCTCGCCACAGCAATTCATGAGCTCCGACTGACTTACCTCCAATACAGCATCTCAGCCTTGGTGCGCGCTGAGGACAGTCGGATGTCCTTACTTGCTCATACGCTTGCCTCATTAATACATATAACGGTTATTGTAGTGACTTGGCTGAAAAGACGATTACATACATATCTTTGGTTCTGTATGTTTGTGTGAACAGTGAAAACTTAATTTCTTCGTAGACGCGAAAGACTTTGTACTGTGAAAACTCACACACACACACACGCACATTGCTAGCCACCCAAAAGGGCGCTGCTCAGCTCGTAGTAAGTTTGTAGTTCAGTGAATGTGGAAACAAACAAAAATACAGAAATACACACATACAAACATATAAACGAAATAGCGTTGAAAGGACATTGAAGACGGTGGGGGAGCTTGTTGGGTCTCAGCTATTTACATACATACATACATACATACATACATACGTACGAGATGAAATTAAACATGCTGCATGGCTAAGAATAAGAAATTGGTAAATAAAAGCGCCAGCTAGCTTCATTGTCTATTTTTTGATTTTGATTTTCATCTTTGTTTTTGTGCAAAATGGCGCCAAGACGTAGTGTAAAATTGTGTAAAAGTCAGTTTTCCGACGTGGTCTGCTTAGTGAAATAAATTAAGGGAGGAATAAAATTAATTAATATTAATGGTAGGGGTTTGAATATTAAGCGGCGTATAAGAAATATAAAGAAAGAAAGCGCAGGCAGGAATGAAGTCAAAAAGGATAGTGATAAAGGTTGCCTTAAAGTAATATAGAACGTTGGCGCATTAAGTGGCAAATAGTGTTGTAGTTGTTACTGTTAAAACGTGCCGACAGCAATTATACAATCGGTTGCGGGGTGGTCGGGGATTTTGTGCCAGCGGAAATGTTTGTTGTGGATGGGTTTTTGATTTCAAAACAAGAAAAGCTGTAACTAGTGGAAAAGCCGCAGTCAAGATAAGAATTAAGAGCAGCCGCAAAACTATTTGAAGTTGCGTTTAGTTGAGATGCTTGACTGAAGTTAGTTGTGAGTTATAAAAAAGCGCATATTTGGGTAAATATTTGTAGAATGAATTTTAGATGTCAAACAATTTTAGTCAAAATTAAAATTTTTTTTTTCGTTTGTGCAACTCAGTTTGGTTTTTAAATTTGCACCAGAGAAAGTGAAGAGGTTTTAGCAGAAATAACACCGGAAAATTATAAAAAATTTCGAACTGACTTGCTTTGCAGCAGAGCAGAGTATTGCACCCGCTAAGCGCTGACAAATTTGTTAAAGAAAAATTCCACGACTTCAAAAAACTGAGCCCGATGATAATATCTTGGAAACTAATTAAAATATGGAATTTATTCATATCGCTTACCTCAGCACTTATTCAAGGTATCGAAATAATTTATACCTTAAATTAGTGGCAAATCCAGGATTTTGAGAAAGTTTAACAATTTGAAAAGTTATAAAAAAAAGAAATATTTTTTAAGGATCACTCTGAAGAAATTTAATTAAGGCTTAAACGTTTTAAAAAAAATGTTAGAACACTTATTTCTCCCAGCAAGAAATATTTCTTTAGAACATACAATTTTCAAAATTATTTCTGTAGTACTGTAAAGGTTCAAAATTTTTATTTTTTTTATTTTATGATATAACAATATATTAATAAGAGGTATATATATGTATGTACATATGTACATATGTATGTGTTCTGTTCTCATCTTCTTTGAAATTCTCTTTTTTGTTTTAAAACTGGTGCTCAGTGATATAAAAAACTGAAAAAGTTGAAAATACATACCAAATTGTAAAAAATAATCATTTTTTAACAGTAAATAAAAAATAAAATCTATAAAAAGAGAAAAAAATCGATAAAACAAAAACTTGTTAGTGAATGGTGTTCCATCTTTACTCCAAGAGTCGTATATTAAATAAATTATATATTAAATTATATATGAAATATTAACTAAGTTTTGATATCTACGGGTACAGGAGCCGGTTTCACCAAAAAAATTGCATTGAAAAAATGTTTTTTTTTTACTTGGATTTTATATAACTAAAATTTGACATTGAAAAAAAAAAATTCTCACTTAAATGATTTTTTGTGAAATAGGCTGTAAAAGTTCTTAAATTTCTATTGTTTTACTAACAAAAAAAAAAAATATAAAAACTTTTTTCAGTTTTATTTAATTTTTATTTATAAAAAATTTGTTGTTCTAGTTGCTTACGCAAAAAAATTTTGCGATTTGCCAATAAAGTTTTGAATTTGCCTGTTTATGTAAAAAAAAATTTATATCAAAAGGTATAAATTTAGTTCATGTATTTAAGTGGGTTCTTAAAAATGACTGAATAAGTTTTTATATATTTTTTATTTTGCTGTTCGTAATAATTTTTATTAATCCTTAAAAGGTTATATTTGAACAGAAACGGAAAAGTTTAGAGAACAATGTCATAGCTTTGATTATGAGTATAACCACTCCGAGAGCTGTTATATTTCGTCATCAGAAAAATTCCGGCACGTTCTGTAAACCAATAGGCTATCAGAACGATGGTTTGTTTGTCAGCTGAACTATTATTTCTATTAAATAACTTAGTTAGTAGAAAAGGAAATTCCTGTTTTTGTATTAATACGCTCTCATATCTTTGAAATTGTATTCTTAAGAACAGTTTGTAGAAAACAACAACAAATCAGAATAAAAGTTCTAAGAAAATTCTGAAAAAAAAAATTCAAAATATATCTCAAGAGAAGCTGGTAGGACTTTGAAAATGTATGTGTGTTGAGGCCTCAACAAAACTCAGATATATCGCACAAGTAGCTGATACATGCTACATTCAGAACTTCTCTCGCACTAAGCCCGACATAACGATTAATAGAGCTTCGACGTAAAACAAATAACTTCGAATGAGTGTAATTATCAAAAAGAATGCTAACAACCCCAAAATGTATGTATGCACATCAAATTTAAAACTCCTCACAGCAGTACACACAAACAACTCCTCACCCTAAAATATATAGAACAAAGAAAACAAAAAAAAAGTCAGTAGTAATAAAAAAAAAAATAAAAATAATAAAAATATATTAAAGAAGGCAACGATGAAAATAATCGCTCCACGCTTGGCAGACCCATGATATTGCTTGAAATGGCAAAAGCAATAACAACAACAACGCCAGGCAGCAGCATTAATAAATTAAATAAATGAAATAAATAAATAAAAGAAATTATTGGCATACACGCGCAACAGACAACAACAACTGCGTACCACCGCGCTCCACCACTCCTTTTTGATGGTGGAATAACAGCAGCAGTAGCAACAACAACAAGAATATAGCTTAAGCTGTAGCAATTTATTTTTATGTGTCTATATTTATTTATTTGTATGACGTATGTATGTATATAATATATATGTATGTATATTTTGTTGTATATCTGCAGCTACATATGTATGTGTGTTTGTGTGCGTTAATTTCTTTTGCCGGTTTGTACGTAAATGGTAAATGTGCTCTACGCTGAACTCTACAAAGCTAAACACCCTTTTTAAAAACTCACAAAAATATCTCTACATAAGTTTGTTTGTATGTGCAATTATCTGTCTGTATGTATACATTAATACATTACGCTACATACATAATTAATTTAAATAACATTAAAATAAAATTAATAAATAACGAAGCAACACAGCTGCAACAAAAACACCACCAAACAAACATTAACCAGCTAACGTACAACAATAATTCAGACAAAAGTATAAATATGTATCGCTTGTATGTATGTATGTACGCATTGTACCACTGTGCACTGTGCGTAGAGCGAATGTACAAATTTACTTGTTCTCTGCGAGCTAAATTTTGTAGTGTCTACTACCTACCTACCTACTTGGGTGAGGTGTTGAAAGTGGAGCTACTCAATACATATTTATGCACGTTTGTTTTTGCTGACTGTATGTTTGTATGTATGATTTTACAAATGTATGTGCGTATGCTTATGAATTTGTTTTTTAGTCCAGACAATTGGGGCAACTTTGCCTTGACGCTTTCGCAGTTGATAGAAAATTCACACCTTTTTGCAGAGCACAAGAGTTTGTGTTGTTGTTGCTACTTTTCAATAAATGATTTTAATAACTTTGGCAAATATTGTTTGTATACGTACATACGTATATTCTTGGAAATATATATATTTATTTCATTTATTGCTGTGAAATTAATTTGAATTAAAAAAATTTTTGATTGCGAAAGTTTTAATTGAATTTTGTGCATGTTTTTTTTTTTAATAATAATTCAATTGGAAAGAAATAAAAAAAGTTAGTAATAGGTACATTGCTTTTGTTGTTTTTAAATTTGATAATATCAAATAAAAAATATGTTAGCGACTTTAAATTGTGTTTTGAAAATGGCTATAAATGAGCTCAAATTCAAGAAAAAGAAATAATTTTAGTACAATTTTTTTATTGATTATTAAAAGTGTTTATTTAATAAAAAAAAGAAAAATTTACAAACAACCGTCTTAGCTTTCTTTATAGTTTTTTTTTTTTGAAAGCTGCTAGTCTATTTTATCAGAAAAATTTTGTCATGTTCTAATAACCATTAGGCTAGCAGAACAATGGTTGCAAGCAACACGATATTCGAGACGTATTAATAGGAGGTATTATTGGCTAATCAAGAGAAACCAAATCAGCAAGTTTTCGAACTTTTATAAAGCTATCCTATCTATTATAAGTTCTATGACGGCGTTGAAGCTTAATTGGGTTTTCCAGCTTTGGAATATTTTTGAAGTATGCCCCATCTCAGAATATTTTGCAACAGCGCTCTATCTCAGATAAAAATGCGTTGAAATTTCATTCAGATAGCTAATTTTTTGAAACCGAATAATTGTTCTGAGAACTTTGAAAGAAAGCGTTGTCGAAATAAATTTTAGGATGGGGCGTTTCTCAAACAAACCCTGATATAGTAGGGTAGTTCTCGCACTCTAGAAAGCATAGGAAATGTAGAAAGGTTTCACACATTTTAGATCAGTTATGTATATAAATGGGTTCCAAAGTTTGATAAGACCACGGAACAATAATAAAAAAATTATGAAAAGTATTTTTACAGAAAAATTAATTGGAGAAATAATATTAAAATATCTTACATTTACAATTTTTATAATATGTTATCAATATCTAATTTCTTGAACTAATCTTTACAGCAGTGTTGAACAAATAATTAACCAAAAACAAACTTTATTTGTCTAAAAACAAAAACAAGAGCATATAAAAACTTAAAAAAAATGTGCGCCAAAAACAATAAAAAGTGTTGAAAAAACAAATTGCGTTTCGAAAATTCGAACAACAAAATCAGCCATAAAAAAACATAAAGTTGCAATGGATATGACAAAAGACATTATAGACTATACACAAAAACACACCGAAACAGCTGAGCGTCTCATCGCCAGCTATCAATCGCCCGTTTCCGAAAGTGGCGATAGCGAAATAAATGCAGATTCACCATTTCAAGTTCAAGGCAAAAATATTATCGAAGCCAAAGTCTCAATTACACCAGCAGTGCATAGCAGTGAATTAGCGCCAAACGCAATGCAAGACCAACAACAAACGGAACAACAACAGTCGAGCGCACAGTCCACAGATGCGTTGGAGCAGACGCCAGCAGCAGAGAAACAATTTGATAATGTGACAGATGTTAATACAACAACAACAACAATGGATGAGAATAGGAGTAGCTCACCAACTAAAATTGTTGGCGCTGTTGTAAGCGGTGATATAACACCACCACCACGACCCTTCACCACCAGTGAAGTAGTCGGCATGAGTACGGCGCTCGATGAAGATGCCGATATGCGCATTGATATTACGCCAAAGTCGCGCTCATTACCCACATCACCGGATCATCATCGACACAGTTTGGATTCAGCTTCAGCGGAAATATTGACACGCATGAATGCTGCCTTGTTTGAGTTCGAGCAAAGACGTGGCTTGGATGCGTCCATACATATGCCGCTAACAGCTGGAATGTCTAAATTGATGAAACCACCTTTAATGGGATCATCCACACGCAAAACCATTTCACCAATTGGTTTGAAATCTAAAAAGCAAATGGCTGCAGCTGCCACAGTGGCGAGTAATGCACAACAACAACAATTTTGTTTACGTTGGAATAACTATCAAACAAATCTGACCAATGTCTTTGATGAGTTGCTGCAAAATGAGTCCTTTGTGGATGTAACACTCGCCTGCGAGGGACAGTCCATCAAGGCACACAAAATGGTCTTATCTGCTTGTTCGCCCTACTTTCAAGCGCTTTTCTACGATAATCCGTGCCAACATCCGATTATAATAATGCGCGATGTGCGATGGGAAGAATTGAAGGCCATAATGGAGTTTATGTATAAAGGCGAGATAAATGTGAGTCAAGAGCAGATCAATCCATTGCTTAAAGTAGCGGAAATGTTAAAGATACGTGGCCTAGCGGAGGTGAGCGCTGGCGGTGGTGGACCCAGCATGGTTGCGCCACATCCCATGGTACCAGAGCAGCGCATGACTGTCTTCGATGATGAGGCAGAAGCGGAAAGCGATGAGGAGGCAGGCAATGCGCCAGATGGTTGCCAGAAACCGAAGCGTCAACGCATGTTGGACACCAGCTTAGGAAAGGCATTGTATTCACATAGACCTGGGTTCGATTTAAATTTAAGTGGACAACGACAGCGCAAACGTTCTAGAGATGGCGCCTTCGCTGATATTCATGTAGCGCGCTTTGGTGCTGCCACATTAATGCCAACAACAGCAAACACAGATAATGTGTCCAATTCGAATGCAGCTAACGGTGCTGGTGCGTGTGCAACAAATGCTGAGCCAACAGATTCAAATGCCATGTCACAACCGCCACCCGTTGCCATGACCACTTCCACTATTGTACGCAATCCTTTCGCTTCACCAAATTCCAACAATAACAATAACAGCTCAGCTACTAATGCCAATCAAAGTAATTCACAGTCCTCCAACACAACAAATTCGGCACCAACAACTGCTGATATGCGTCGCACACCAACACCTGGCAATTCAACACCCTCCGCACCACCAACACCAACACCAGCACAAATCACAGGCCATCCATATCGTCCGTCTGCTGGTCGTAGCAGTTCACCACCAATGCCGTCGGCTGCTGGTCACAAAGGTTCGTTGTCAGCTTCACCGGCTGCTGTACATTCCCATTCGGCTGCTGCTGCGGCTGCAGTAGCTGCTTTGGGTGTTAATCCACATCATCCTCATCATCCACACCATCATCATCATCATGCTGCAGCGGCTGCACAACAATTTGCCGCTCAACATCCATTACATGCAGCGGCACATTCACATGCGGCTATGGCGTCAGCGCTTGGTGCTTCGTTGGCCGCTGGTTCAGGCAATGGTGGTGCGGGCGTTAGTAGCGGCTCATCGGTGGGACATCATGATGAAATGGAGATTAAACCGGAAATTGCTGAGATGATACGTGAAGAAGAGAGGGTAAGTGGAGAATTATTTGATATTGATTCCCTTATATTTTATTTTAGAATTTTCAAAACTTTTAATTGAAAGCTTGTGAGGACTGTCTATATAACTATAAGAGCGTGCGTATTTCAACTTAGAATTAGCTTCTGGTTTTGAACCAGTGAAATACCCGAATAACTTTGCACAGAAACTTTTGCCGCCAATCAACAGTTTTTAGATTTAAGATATGTATTACTTATTATGATATCTCTATTACTTCCGGATTCAGCGACCAATTTGTGGGCCAACGTGACTCATAATTTTTTTCTATTTTATTTTATTTCATTTTATGTTATTTTATTTTATTTTATTTTATTTTATTTCATTTTATTTTATTTTATCTCATTTTATTTTATGTTATTTTATTTTATTTTTTTTTATTTTGATTTATTTTATTTTATGTTATTTTATTTTATTTTTTTTTTTTTTATTTTATTTTATTTTATTTTTTTTTATTTATTTTTTATTTTGATTTATTTAATTTAATTTTATTTTATTTTATTTTATTTTATTTTATTTTAATTTATTTTATTTTATTTTAATTTTTATTTTATTTTATTTTATTTTATTTTATTGTGTTTTGTTTTATTTTGTTATATATTTTTATAATTTAATTTTATTTTGGTTTAATTTTTTTATTTTATTTTATTTTGTTTATACATTTCATGTCTATGTATATTTGTATGTAGGTATTTTATTGCACAATACCATATATTCTAAAACCTGCATTTGCGCATTTGCCCATCTAAACAATATAACACTAATGCATCATTAGTAATTGATCATCACAAATGAGCAATTTAATTTACTTAAAACAAAAATAAAAATTGTTTAAATAAATTGCTAGATAAATAGAAATCATGTGGTCTTCTGTCAATATTTACTTAGCTTGCATGCAACATTCTACATTGAAGACATTTGACAGTGCCCCCGTACATTGATTATATACATACATACACCTACACATATGGGGGTGTTTGTATGTATCTACTATATACATTAATTCATTATGCAATTTTGTCATTAACATAAAATTATTTCAAGACTAAGCAAGCGACTGAATTTATAGGCCAACAAACTGCCGAGCTTGACTAACCGACTAACGGTCTAACTCATTAGACTGACTACCAAACTGGCTTCATATTTATTTTAGCATTACGTTTGCGAATAAATCATACATTATTATATATGTATGTTTATACGAGTACATTCACTAAGTGGCATATCGTCGGCGACAATGCAAAACCGCGTAAGTGATATTTGTGTCAAAAATGTTTGTAAGATCTATTGACTTATTTTCAAGAAAAGTGCATATTGGTTTGAAAAATGATTAAAGAAAACAATCTTGATGAGAACTTTTTCCATAAAGTCGATATTTACTAAAAAATGGGGAATCCAAAAAGTCAAAAAAATTAGAACCCCACTTTCCAAAATCCGGGATCCGCCACTGCGATGAACGGCAGTGTGAATACCTTTAAGCCAGCAACAGTTGAGCTAACTGAAACACGTAGGTGAAGCGCAAGGGAGATGTCTTTAAAAATGGCAAATTTACTAAAAATGCGTGCGAGTGCAGTTGTTTTTGTTTATTTGTTGTGTGTAGGCAAGTGCGTTAAGCACTTTGTGTGCTATGCAAATTATCAATTCCAAATTTACATAAATATTTGCAACTAAGTAAAAAAAAAATGGGAATGAAAAATGTCAACAACATCAACAATAACACTAATTTACTAACTAATTGGCGAAAAAGCGACAATAATAGCAACAAAATTAAAATTACAAAAATATTAACAAAAAAAAAAAAAACCGTCGTCTTTAGAAATGAAAACTGTGTGAGTGTGGATCAATATAATGTATGCAATTCAATTGTAATTCAGAATTCATTACCTGCACAATTTAAGTATGTATGTTTATTTATGTTTCTTTGTAATTGTTGGAAACATTTTTGTGCTCTAGGCCAGCCAAATATGTACATATGTATGTACCTACATATAATAAAAATTAAAAATATTTTTTTTCTTTTGTCAAGAACACATAATCCGGGGGTAATTCTGTACAAAATCATATTAATACTTTTTTTAAAATTTTTTTTTTTTTTTAATTTTTTTTTTTAATTTTTAACGTTGGTTTAACACTCTGCAAATTATTTTGTTTTATATTATACAGCTTTCCAATTCAGTGAATTTAAAAAAAAAATATTTTATTTAATCAAAGCAAAAGTCTACCTCAACTAGAAAATTCACATTAGCAAAACGAATCCGCTGACTTATCCATGAATCGGTCAACACTTCTTTACAAAACTCTGTTTACGTACACACCCTGCCAACCAGACTTGCATTAATTGCACTCATTAACTTGTATCCCATTAAACATTTGATATTGGCCATCCACCCACCGAAAGCACCAAACACCATCTGTCAGTATTGGTGCTTACTTGGAAACGATATTTTTCTTTGTTAATTTATTGAAAATAAATTAAAAATGTAGACGATAAAAATGTGCAAAAATATATGCAAAAGAGAGCGTACATTCGTAAATAGTGTGGAGTGTGGCGTTGGCTGGCGGCAAACCGAGTTCGACGCACTGCGACGCATTGCACGATTTAGTTCAGCTGGTTGCGTGGCTGGATAATGTCTTCGTCACTCAAATGAACAACAGTGGGTTAGCATTAAGAATTAATTCTGTTTTGTGATTTGTAAATTTTAATTTATTTTATGGGAATTATTTTGAATTCGACACTTTTTAGTTGATATGATTTGGCTAAATTAAAATGTTGGTCAATCATAGTCATCTTTTAAAAAAAAGTTATGTTGGTTGGTGGTCTGTAAAATTTGTTTATGTTTTGCAAGGTCACCCTGTTCCAACTATTTTATTCACAAACCATAGCATAGCTGTGGTAATAAGCGAAAAAAGCCAAACTCAAGTTTGGTGTAAGCTTTGTGACATTGCACAACCATAGACACAAACCGTAATTTGACAATTTTAAAATTAAAACTCCATCTTAGACATAAAATCTATTTTAAGTTGACTATGATAGTCACGAAATGATGTTTATTTTAGAGTCATGTTTGAGTAGATAAAACTTTATTTTAACTCAATTATGGGCTTTCATCCACTTTAGCAATGTCATTGGTACGTAGATATTCGATGGGGGAAGAAAGCTATGTATCTGTATACCATTTCAAGTGATTTAATCTTCATAAACAGATGAGAGCATATCAAGAAAACAAAGTTTTAGAATAAGCAAGGTGAGTAGGTCCCACACAAAAGGAATGCGCTTAAAAGCTTTCGTAGATTGCTTTTTAGTTGAGATTTCTTTCGTTTTTAACGCATCTTATTTGTTTGAATGTAAATCCATCTAAAAATTTTTATTTTACTTATAATTTTATTAGTCATGCACCACTGTAGCTATTTGACTTCAAATTATTCGCAAGACAAAGAAATTCTTAAAATGTGAAGAATTAACTTATAGACTCAATAGGGTGGTAATGTGGTAACAAATGCAGCGAGAGCAATGAACATGACTATTAAGGGCATAAACCCGAGAAAACGTACATTAATACATATGTATATATTTGTATACATAAATTTAGTTATGTATCTAAGAAGTTTTCCAAGTTCTATGAACGACAAAAGAATAAAAAAATCAAATCATTGCAAAAGCTTTACTATATAAAGGGCAAGTATGGTGCTTGCGGGCAAATCATAGAAAAGTTGCGCGCACTCAACAACTTAGATACTTACATATAGGCACACAGCTGCATATAAACATTTTCTGCAAAAAAACAAACAACAAAAAAAGACCATCATTAGAACAAAAGTGCCAAAATATAAACGTTGAGCTTCATTGACCCTTCATTAGCGCCTGTTAATTTTCCCCAATTTCGCTCGCAAAATTTCTCATGAAATCACATCTCATTCTGACACTCTCTCTCTCTGCTCGCTTTAGTTATTGTTCTTTAAATTACATACTCGTTCATATATTTTTCCACCTTTTACGCTTAACTTTTATTATATCAAAGCAAATAGCCGACTTGCTGCTCGTAAAGGTTGTGTAGCGCACTAATACACCCCATTAGCACCACCAGCAGCAGCAGCGAGCAGCATCAGCCAATGTTGGAAACTCGTTGGACACATTTTTCTTAATGCCCATAGTTGACGACACCAGTTGGCGGCGCTTTCTATCTGCCAGCTGCCTAAGGTAACCTAGCATTTGTTGCTCATCTTCCAATTTCTGTGCGCCTGCTATTCAAAGCAAGCGATTACTGTTTTTTGCTAACAAATTTTGTGATTCTTAAGGAGCGTTTTCGTTTTCTACTCTGACAGCATTGGCACGCGTAAAACACACATTTTATTCGCACAATTCATTTACATATGTATGTACATATGTATGTGTGTTTGATTTTGTGTGTGTGTGTTGGTGAATGTGTCTGTGATGGCGCTAAATATTGGTGTTTTGCCTCGAACAAGTTCACACTTGCGGCACCACTACGTAGTACACACGTTTGTTTGTTGTTATGTAGTAAATGTTTGTGGCAGCGTGCGCCACTTCATAACGCACCGACCAGCACCGCACCACGCCACAGTCATGAGCGCTTCATTCATACGATTTCATTCACAAAAAAAAAAAAAACCAATGAAAAATGTAAGCTACGATAAGGCAAGCAAACTAAGAATATTAGACTGTTCAGAAAAAAATTAATCTACTTTAACTAATGAAGGGAAGATTTAATTATCGACATATGTATGTATTTGTAAAGCGCTTTTTAAAAGTTTAAATCGTTAAGCGAAATTAAGAATTTGACCTCAAACCTTCACACTCAATGCTTGGAAATAAATATAGTGATTTTTTTTAAATTCGAAGTTAAATTATTGGCCCGTAATCATAGTCAAATTAAAACAGAGTTTTATCTACATAAACATGATTTAAAAAAAAAAATTTTGTGACTATCATACTCATCTTAAAATACATGTTACGTCTAAGACGGAGCTTTAATTTTAAAATCACGGTTTGTGTCTATGGTTGTGCAATGTCACAAAGCTTACACCAATTGGAATGCGTTTTAAGTAACGATTATAGGCTATTATTTTCAGGAGGGAATTATTATTTTTTTGTTTCAATTATTTAGTAAAAATTTTGATATACATTTTACTTTATTTTTTATATTTTTTTTTTAATTTTTATTGTTTTTTAATTTTAAATAGGAAAGAAAAATTCTGAAATTCAGAACCAAGTCAACCACTATATTTTTTCATTTGTAAGAAAATTTGTATTGTTTTAATTTTTTTTTTAGATTTTTATTAATTATTCTAAGCTTTTATTTGCTAGCTTGAAACAAGAGTTTATGTAGTAAAAAAATTCAGAATGGAATCGTTGGTACGTTCAGTAAAATTTCACATTTGTAACACATCATCGTCTCTGCTAAGTCCATTAAAGCCTAAAAATTTTTGTTTTTTTTTTTCTGGTTGGTCTAATTAACAGTGATATGTATGTGTGCTCGCTTACAACAAAAATAACAATAAACCCTGAACACATTGTGTGACGTAGCTGTTTGACGCCACTTGCTTTGCCAAACCCCACACACAAACAGGCGCACATAAGCTTCAAAGAAAAACATTTAAGAAGCAACAACAACCACAGACAAGTAGCAAAACCTCACAAAAGCACTAAAGCTATGGTGACGTCACTTTGGTCGCTGTCATCGCAAGCATCTTTGATGATGCCTTAGCTGCGGCGAAGTTCAAGTGAAAACAGCTAGCAAGCAAACTTGCATACAAGCACACATTTCACATACATACATATATACATACATACAAACATATCCAGAATTGCGTTTGTGATGCTGTGCGCTTTTGTTTTTGCTTTTTGTTGTATTTATTATTTGCTCTTTATTCTCGCGGAATACTACCAATTTTGTTATTTTTTTTTGGTTTCGCAGCCGCTGCTCGCGTTCTTTTTGCCCAGCATTTTTCATCCAATCGAGCTTCGAGCACGTTGCCTCTCCACATAGTCTTTGTTTACATTTTTGTTTGGCCAGTTTGTCGGCTGTGACGACTACTTGACTTGTGTTCCATTAGCTGGCCTGACGGACATCTGTACGAGTATGTATGTGTGCACTTGGCTTGTTTGTTTGTTGTTTTGTTGTGCTTTTGAGTGCTGATAGCTCTGTCAGATAATCAGCCAAGCTAGCTGACAAATCGACATTAAAGCAGTCAGTCTGTCAGTTCAAATGCTTTTGTTGTTCATTACATAAACGTCGAGTTCTTTGACTTTTTTGTTTGTTTCGTTTTGCTTTTTAATTTATTTATTTGTGTTTGTTATAATTATTTCCTTGTTATTTCATTTTTTTTTTTGCTTTTGTTTATTATTTTTGTTTAGTTTTCTTTTTCGTCTTTTACTTATTTTCAGTTGCTTTTATTATTTCATCTTTGGTAATTATGATGCTCATTTCCAGAAATTTCATGAAAACGAATTACGTTAATTTATTTGCTAAATAGATTTGATAAGCTATTACCAATATTTGTGTCCATGTCAGCTAATTAAAAAGAAAAAAATGAATTATGTAGTTAAATTAAGAAAATCATCAGTAGGTGGTTGAGTTGTATGGGTTTCCATCATAGTTCACTTTGCTGTGCTTTCAAATAGGCCGAATATTGTGCGCTATATAAACCAACAAGCAAATGATGGTACAGAAAATAAGAAGAAGCATGAAAGGTTAGTGTTTTAAAAAATAAAATAAAAATTCCAGCTCTACAGCTTTGTGGTATTCTAGTCCAACTGGGAATATTGGAAACATATCCAACCTTGATTAGAGCGCCCTCTCCGAAATTATATACATACATACCTACAAACATAGAAGAAAAGTGGTGGACCAACTTTTTACATTTTTCTATCCCCGCGAGCGCTGCATATGTCGCGCAATCTTCAAGTATTCAGTAGAAGCAAAATCTTTTTTACAACAAAAAATCAACAAACATTGTGCGATTGCTTTTTTGCTGCCGTCAACTTTTACAAATTATTATGATTATACCATAAATTGTAGTTGCAAGTTCAAATAATCATACCGACATAAATATGTAGCTTGGTTCTATAGATATGTATGTATCTACATATGTATGTATGTTTGCCTATGCTATGCGTATCCAGATGCTATGCAATGATATTGTAAAGACTCTTGCGGTTTCAGTTTGGTCGTCGCCTTGGTAGAATTTTTCTTTCATCTTTGCTATTATTATTTCAGATCAATTTTGTTTTTCATTTCTTGAGCACATTCAAAAGTTGTTGCTCTTCTACGTAACTTGGCATAGCATACTTAAAGCTTTGCGCTGGTTTATCCCTCCTGCTTTCAGTTCAGTTTCTTGTTGTTGGTGTGTTCCATTGCTGCAACAAATTTATTTACTTTCTCATTTGTTTTATAGTCCCGCATAAAGTTTTTGTGTCCATATGTGAGTTATTGTTTGCTTTCTTGTAATTCTGCCATTTGTCTACCTGCTTTGCTATTTATTTTATATTATTACTTGTAAGATTGTTATTTTATTGTTTGTTTATCTCGTTGCAATCATACATATTTTATTTTTTTAATGCAAGCGTGTTGCTTTTGCTTTTGCTATATTATTTATATTGATTCCAATGTGGATAGGATGGATCGGAAAACTTTTTTATGTTAATTATTTCAAAGTTTGCAAACAAAATATCTGAAATATAATTTTGAAATCGGCTCCAAAACGCTGACTAACAAAAATTTTCGTTTTTGTTCGGAGCATGTTAGTCCAAAATAGTGCAGCCTTAAGTTTATACTGGGGTCAATAGAACCTCTAAAATCCCTAGACACAATGTGAAATCAGTTGAATGAGGCATAACAACCGCCTACACAATATCCTTCATAGGGCATGCACCGAAAATACAAAATTGTTACATAACAAAATCTGACCCATCCTAATATCACGACAGCTACTGTCGCATTCATCCGTTTTGCCGTATGTCGTTCGACAACAAAATTTGCTGCTTCCATTGAGAGCTACCAGGCCAGCATTTGCTCCACAACAGTTGTACAGACAGACATATAAACATATCTACATTTAAATCTACAAAAAAAAAAACAACAAACGAGTGTTATCCGCTGTAGTTGTTGTTGTAGGAAAATTATAGGTATTTGCCCTTCTGACAGCGTCGAGGCAACGATGCGCTTCACAAAAAAAAAAATATATACATATATAATAAAATTTACAAAAAAAATTATAAATTTGTCGGATGGCGGGACGTGTATGGCGGCAAGGAAGCGGGGGTGAGTAGGTGACCAAAGTAGCAACCGCAAATCTACAATTGTTGTTTATATTGTGTTATTATTATTATTATTGTAATTCCTTTTTATACTCACTCTGTACCTATAATTGCGAATACACACATACATACATACACACATACATACATACATATATTAAAATTAAGAACTACAAATACGGAGAAATAAATTAATTTATGTATACGTACCTAGTATTTATCTACAAAACAAAAAAAAAAAAAAACAACACAATAAAATAATTACAGACAACTAAATAAGTAACAGAAATGAATGAATTTATTGTTGTTGTATGTCTCAAGCGAGTTGTAGAGTGGCGTAAATATCTACAGTGCTTACCATAAGTATATGACTGGAAGTGTGTTTTTAGCTTAGCGAACCGACTTCCATTTCTTTATTATTATCATTCAAAAAGCCTTAAACTTCAAAGTTTAAACAGTGAAGTTTAATATTTTTTATTTGTGAACGCGTCATTGAATGTTTTTCTAAACATTTTAATTAATTGGCAAGATCAATGAATTTTATTCCAAAATTTTCTGGTCCCACATGTAGCCGCTTCCACATCAAGTTTGTACTCAATGTGCAACTGGGTATACAATTATATACATACATATGTAAATTAGCAAAACATGTCTCAGCCATATATTTATGTCAACCACTGTGGCATATCTTGTGCGACTCCATCAGCCGAGTCATTACTATTTGATTGTTGTTGTTGTTATTGTTTGCCAACAAAATGACTTGCAAAGAAATTGAGCGCAATGGCATGCAATTAAAAGTAACAAAATTAATGTAGTACAATTTCCCTTCGTCGGCGTTTTTGTTTTTTTTTTTTTTTGTTTGTTTCTAGTTTTGTATTATTGTTTGTGTATACTTTGTTGGCTTTATTTTTTTTTTGTGTTATTGTTGTATTTATTCCTCCTACTATGCGCTGTGGCAACTGCTCCTTCTCCACACACTTATCAAACAGTTTTGCTCATTAAATACAATAAATTTTATATACATAGATGCTATTTACTTATACATACACACATATGTATATGGAGCAATGGATTAGGGTGGGACGAGAAAATTTTTTTAGGTTAGGATGAAGAGTGTTTTCCTGTTTTTTTTTGTAGCTGGAATCGGAACATAACTGACTTTAAACCAAACAAATAATGATTTGTATACATACAGACTTGGATTAGGATGTGGCGGATAAAAATTTGTTAAGGTTGGAGTGAAGAGTTTTTTATAAATTTTTTTTTATTAGGGGGGTTGATAAATACGGTGACCTTACTAATTTTAAAGGAGAAAATATTTTATTATTTGTCATTTCTAAAAATATTTTATAACAAAAAATATTACAAGAATTAAAAAAAACTACTCTTGGTTTTTTACTCTAATTTTACTACTTTAATTAAAAAAAAATAAAAAAATTATGTACGTAAAAAAAATTTGGAATTTCCTACTTGATTTTGGGCGGAAGAACCGACATGCTATTAAATTCCCTAAAATTTTAATTTTATTTAGAATACTCCACTAATCTATTATTTATTTAAGTAAAACGAGATCGCCATCTACAAATTACTTTTAATTAAATTATTAAAAAACAATATAAAAAGTTGTCTGTTATAAAAGCTATGCTCAAAGCATACGACCCACTCTAATATTTAGGCACTTACTTACCTTCCACCACCTTTTAGTTATATACATACATATGTAGCTATAGCTTCCACGATAATATTTCTCTCAATTATAGAAATAACAATCGACAATAATGTAATGTGTTATAATTAAGTTTTTGTTTTTATTTTTTTTTTTTGCCCTCAAAGGCATTTTTATGTGCTCAAACTACAAAATACATACAAAATTACCAAGGTAAAAAGTGCTTTTTTATGAATTTGACATTTTTATCAATCGTCTGCACATATGTATGTAGATATGTATGTATGTTTGGTGGCGTCCCCCGACACGACATCGGTTACAAATTTTGCTGCAAGCCTTTTTAAATTTTTTCCTACTGACTTGCCGTTGCTTGTTTCGTTGATTGTTGACTATACTACGAATGTTTGATTGTAAGACGGAAATGTCAAAGCATCATACGACATTATGGTGTCAACAAATAACATATATGTAATTATGTGTCAGTATATTTGTATTTATCGTTCGCCCTTGTAAGGACTTTTTCGTCTTATCTCAGTTTGTAATGAAATTTTGTCTAAATAGAGTATGCAAAGCGTGGGTTTGAACATAGATAAAGAGAAACTTAAGTAGACTTTTTAAATTAATTCATAGAATTTATTTCCATTGTTTTCAGATACGAAAATATTTGCTTAACATTAGACAATCAAAAGGTATAAAAAGTAAAAATACAAATTTACTTTAAGCAGACCCTCTTAAGTTTGATAAGTAATTAGTAAACAATTGATTAATCGTATTCTTTAATTGGTTATTTTACAATTATAAATAGATTACGATTAAAAAAAATAATAATAAAAACTCATAATTTTTTACGATTATTAAAACAAATTAATAAAAAAGGAATCTCAACTTTTTATGATTATTAAAAACAAAATAAACAATGATAACAGAAAATTAAAAAAAAATTTAAACAAATTAAAAAAAATCAAAAATAATGAAAAAAAGTAAAAAGAGATTAAAAATAATAAAAAAAAAAAAACTTTTTTTGATTACTTTTTATTATTTCTAATTTTTTTTAAATTATTTTTAATGTAATTGTAATATAAAGACCAAAAACGTAAAGTAATGGTAATCAATCATTAAATAGATTCTCAGGAAATTAATCAATCAAACCGGTAATCACTGCGATTATTAATCATTATTTAACAAATCTGATCAAAAGCATACAAATTAAAAAAAAAAAATCTGCTTTAGATTTTTTTTAAAGTTTGAAATAATCATAAGATATGGTATTATTTTTTTTTGTTTAATGAATTAGAAAATTATTATTAACTAAACGTGGAGAAAAATCAGTGAATATATTTTTCAGGTATACATAATTAATTTAACCTGTAGTCATTACTACATATTAACGATCATTATTTAACAAGCCTAATCTGAATAATCTGTTGAGTTTATAATTAATTTTAGACATTCTTGGAGCATTCTTATCAAGCTGTTTGCTTTTCTGCATTTTTTTTTTTTTGATATGTTTATTTAATAATTCTTTGATAAGTAACTATAACTATAGTTAGAGCAATATGTTTACATTTATTGTCAAAATCATTAAATATTGTTTTTTTTATGTTAACAATAGCTGAGTTTTATTAGTCAGGATATTAAATGATTACGTTAGAACTACGTAAAGCAAAATCTAAATAGTTTTTAACTTGTATACCTATGTTTTATATTGCCTTATTATGCAAGGCAAATATTTATGAAAGTCTGATAAGTTTGAACAAATGAGAATCAGTTTTGCTAAGAAAGGTCTGCTTTAGATAAGGCAATTGAGCAGTAAATTATGGCAAAGTGGATGTGATTTATTGAAAATGAAAATTTATTTAATGATGAAAATGTCAGCATTTGAAACGATGCAACAGAATCTTGTTGAGAGAAGGCAATGTTAGTAGGAGAGTACTTCTCGAGTCGCGCAAAAATCGAAAAAGCCAACATGTATTAGTTAACTCGTTATGTATTATGTATACACATACACTAAACTAAATAACTAAAAGTTTAAATATATGTACATATAACAACAATGTATAAACGCTTTAATGTAGAAATTCTTATCGTTTTAATCGCATAGCAATCATCATAAATGTAATATATCATATAAATAATATGTTATTCCAAGAATATGTGCGTAGACTATCAGTCACGTTATTTAGACTATGTTGAACAAATAATAAAATTATAAATAACAGCGTCATATAAAATAAATACATATGTATGTATGTTTTTTCTTTTTTCGTTTGTTTTTTATTATAAATATATACATACATACAAGGTAATACTGTACCAATATACTCGTAGGTACCTTGTACCGCTTTAATTTAAACTAGTTAAGATAAGCATGTTGTGCTAAGTATAACTCATAAAAATTTATTAATAACTTATTATAGATTAATAAGCAGGTAAAAAAACATATCTTGGAATGAGCAATAAAAATGTTGAGCTTTAAATAAATAGTTGTTGTATTCGTTGCAATAAAAACTTAATCGTATACATTTTAGTTACTTGTCATAAACAACCATGATCGTAAACGAATATAATGTAATAAATAATTTGTTTCAAAATAGTTAAATTCATTATCAGAATTGATTGTTTAAAACAAGTGCGGTCGAACTTTATGGAACGAGAAAGTGGAAATATACGTACGCATAAAAAATGTACGGAGCCTCTTCTCAGGTCTTATAAGATATATACAATATATAAACTCGTTTCAAAAAACTATTTAGAAGAAACTAAGCTTGTTTCAAAGCATCCAAAAAATAGATAAAACTATGTTAGAAATCGGTTTCAAAAGTTCGAAAAATGTAGTTAATGGAATCACTAAAAACATTAAGGCATGTTCAGTCAGACAAGTTAAATTTGATTAGTAAGTAGTAATCAATTGATTAGACGGACTTTTTAATTGTTAATAATTATTTAAATTGTTTTCAAGAAATTATAAATTGATTGACTTTGCGATTACTACAGAAAAATCAAAAAAATTATCAAAAATAATAAAAAATTAAAAAGTAAACATTAAAAAAATATAAAAAACTAATAAAAAAACTTTTTTGATACTTTTTATTATTTTTTTTTGATTTTAAGCAATAGTGAATAAAAAGTATAAAAAAAATTTTAAATAATAAAAAAAATATATTGAAAAAAACCAAAAGTAATTAAAAAAAACTTTTTAAATTTATTTTTTGATATTTTTAATAATCGTGAAAAATAAAGATTAATTTTGGATTACGATCAAAAAAAAAAAACTTAAGAAAAATTTTATTCTACGATTTAAAAAAAAGTAAAAATTATAAAAAAAAAATAATAATTGATTACTTTTGATATGTTTTTAAAGATCGTGAAAAATCATGATTTTTTAAAATTAATTTTCAATTAATGGGAAAACAATTATTAAAAACGTGAAGTAATGATAATCTATCACTAAATGGATTATCAGGAAAATAATCAGTCAAACCAGTAATCAATACGATTAGTAACCAATATTTAACAGGTCTGGTTTTAGTCACATGCGACTATAGAGAGTTTAGCTATCTGTTTAAAACAATGGCGATTTCTTAAATTTGACGGCTAGAATTTCATAATAGGGTGAAAGCAATCTCTTTTCAAAATTACTGTTGTACTATGTATGAATGTACTATGTATGAATGTATTAAATCCATCTCGCATATACCAACTTATAATATTTGCAACTATTCGCTATATCCTACGCCTTTACTTGCTTTAATTGCTGCACTCCTGCTGTACGTGTTGCTATTAAAACGCACATTTACACGCCAGCATAACAGAAACACAAACTGCAATGCGTTGTGCTTACAAATAAAATCAGTGCAAAAACTAAAAAAAAAACAGACAGATGCTAAAAACTGCTGGCAAAAAGTTATAGCCAGCAATAGAGTTGTTGTTGTTGCTGGCGCACAGCTAAAAGGTATTCATTCGTAAAGAAATTGCTCGTCCACTTTGGAGGCGCTTTGAGCGTCCGTTTCCGCGTGTAATTTACATACCAAAAGCTATTGACGTTGTTGGTAACTAAAACAACAAAAATTAAAAAAAAAAAAAAAAGATTTACACGGAAGCTGTTGGTGGCAAAAAGTTGTAACAGATTGCTCTAACTAAATGTTGCTTGCTACTTTGGAAAACGGCAAGTAGCATTTGCTTATGCCTATGCCCACTCGCCCTTCCCACCGCGATAATCAAAGTGACTAGGTAAAAGCGCTGGCTAGGTAAAAGCTCTCATACATACATACATGTAGCGAGTGTGGCAAACATTAAGGTTGCAACAAGAGCAGCAACTTGCAACGGACACTAGCCAGGTGCACAGCATTCACTGTGCGCTACTTGCTCGCTCTCTTTCTCTTTTCATCTTTTGAAATTCGCTGAAGCGTGGAAGTGTTTGACTCTTTAGATGTGTGTACTATGTGCCAGCAGGTATGAATGCAAGTCCGGTTGGAAAGTTTTCATTTCGGCTGGGTGATTTGAAAGTGTTTGCTGGTGTAAAATATTTTGATTTATATGTATATCCTTCCATTTAAATACAGTAGTGAGGAAAAATATGGCAGCGTACTGCAATGTCATGCATATTTAGGACTAGTTCCGGAAAAAGAAATTTGGGCGAAAATTGTAAAATATGTACGCTGCTGGATAGTTTCGCAGGAATTCCACTAAGAAGGAAATTTCTATACAAAAAAAAAATTGGAGGAATAAATTCACAAAAAGATCCAAAAAACTTGAGAAATAAATTCAGAAAATAACAAAAATTTTGGAAAGAAATTCACAAAAAAAAAAAAAACTAAGGAATAAATACGCCAAAAAAAAAAGAGGAATAATTCACAAAAAAAAAAAAAAAATTTAAAAATTAGAGGAATAAATTCACAAAAAATAAAAAATTGAGGAATACATTCACAAAAAAAATTGGGAAATAAATTCACAATAAAAAAAACTAAAGAATAAATACACAAAAAAAAAAAACACAAAAACTGAGGAATATCTTCTTTAAAAAATTTGAGAAATAAACGCATAAGCCAAAATCTTTGTTCAGACACTTAGAAAAAAAGTCACTTCTATTAAGGAGCCACTTTCACCTACGCCTTAAAGTAAATTTGCAGTGGTGTTATTTTGCTGCATTTATTTTGCACACCACTGTAAGTGTATGAAAATGTAAACCTTTAGATATCAGTGCGCACTGGATTTTTAAGCACAGCCCCTTTTGCAGAAATCATTGAAATAACACTTTTACCACAACAAAAACAACAACATTTAAATATACCTTTTTCCACGCAATTCCTATTCAAAAAGCGGCGTCGGCGTCTGTATTTTTCGCAAGCAATTTATGTTTTTGTGTACAAGTAATTTTGTAGAAAATGTTTCGATTTAGTAGCAAATACAACATTTACACACGCACAACTAGAGATTTACGTCAGCAGTTGCACAAACATATTTGCACAAATGAAAAGGACCCTTTGCGCCTGAAAATATGCTACAACACAAAGTGTGCTTTTGATGGCCAAACACTTCCTACTTTAGCAATGCTATTCAAGTATATCCTGTTTTGTGGTAAAGTGTTTCAAAATGTGTAGTTATTTGAGTGGTGTAAGCTGCTGCGTATGCTAAAATATAGGCGTGAAGTAGCCTACTTGCAGGCGCATAGACCTACCGCTTAAGTTGTAAATAACAACTCTTTGGCAACATACAATAATTGCGTCAATGGCTAATCAGCAACACTTTTGCTGCTACTTTACGAGCGTGAAAAGTGCTTGCTGAGTATGTATGTTTGTGTATAAAGATTTTTATTTTTTTTTGGACAAAAAGTCGTCAAACCATTTGACCTACTTCTGCAATAGTCAATTTCCATTGGAATTTATTGCACTTACTTTATAAGCAAATAAATGCGTTTGTTAAGAGTTTCTTCATTTTTTTCGTTTGCTTGTTTAGCTACTTGCTTATTTGTTGTTGGCTATTTGCATACTTTACTTACCAGCTAAGTAAATGCAGAAGTGGCAAATGGTGAAAATGCGCGCTTGAGGAAGTTGTCTACGCTCAACATAAATGCTATGATAAACTCTTGCAAGAATTTTTGTTGCCGCAATAGGAGCATGCAAATATTTGGTATGTTGCGAATTCTTCTTCTCAAAGCCACAACAATAACAATGCTAATAATAACAAATATAAATGAAAAATATTACTGCGTAAACACCATTTTCGCCGCACCTCTGTTCGATTCTACACTAGTTTTTCCTCACTTACATTACAATGTCTATTATTTACACAGTGAAATTGCTATTTCTTATATTAGCAAATTTTCTATTGAATACCGTTAGTTAGTTAGTTACTAAGTTAGTTTAACATTGTTTACCAATTGTGTTAGCAGCCATGCTTGGCCACATATTTACACCTTTTACAAGCAGGAAGCAAATATAGTTTTAGCTGTTTTTTGTTGTTGTTGGTTTAGAAAATATTTAAAGCGTAGCTGTCACAAACATTCAAGAAGTTCATTTTTCGGTTTGCGTTCTTTGCGTTGGTAGTACATGCATACCAGTGGCGGAACCATGACTTTGGGAATGGGGGTTCAAATTTTTTTGAATGAAATTTCCAGAACATCTACTATTATTTATTTCTCTGAATTAATATGATTATTATTAATTAATTATTTCTGAAAAATATGACCTTTTGGAGAAGAGGGTGTTTGGACCCGATGGATATGCAGACAAATTTTGTTTAAATTTCTTGCTTTTTGCTTTAAATGGTCTAACCGCCTGATTAATTTTGACCATCCAACAAAGCTCGCCAAAAATTCTTTCGTTGCTCAAAATTTTTAAAATTTACGACATTGTAATTATTTATTTTATTTGTTGTTATTTAGCATTAATAAAACTTATCACAACCTGTTAAACTTTGTCACAGAACTAAAGTAGCGTTCTATTGTAGTAAAATAACTCATTGTTAAAATAAAGATATTTTAAAGTATCTAGATTATGAATTAGCTCAAGACCACTAATATATACATACGTACATATATTTGAGATTAGGCAACAAAAATTAATAGCTATAATAAAACTGTTTGTTGCCTTTGAAATTTACTATTTATTGCTCTTATAAAAATATATATAATAACCATAACATTTAGATTGCAATTAATCGAATATGATAAAAACTTTTTTATCAAAATTAAAATAAAAGTTTTATTATCAGCAGTAATTGGCATATTTATTTTCATTATATTTGTATTAAAAAAATTCCAAGGACTAACTAATTGAGTAACGAATTTCTGTTATAAAGAAGTGTACCCACGGCTTTGTTTCGACGGCAATTTTTTTTTTTCCCCTTGGTTTTTCATTATAACCACACGGCTGCGTAAAAGATCCATTGTTTCATAATTTAGTTGAAAAAGACCCTTATCTCATCTATTAAATTATAGAAAATTCGCTGTCAGTTAGGTTATTTGTAAAAATCATTCTGATAAACGTCAAGTTGGCCCGACTTTTGAAACAGATCATTTTAGAAACTGACTCGTATAGTCGCAACCACATTCAATTCGGTCTCTAAATGTTTTGAAAAATACATTGTGTCATTGCTATTTGTATTGGATTTTTAAACCAACTTTGTTGCCTTTATTTACTTATTGCAATCTATATATGTATTCCATGCTAAATAAATATTAATTACTAAACCAGACTTTTCGTAGTGAAAAAATATTTACTATAAGTTGATTAACTTTGTTGTGATAGAAACAGGCGTCTACCAAAGTATTTCGTAAAATTTTCTTTAAAAAAAAAACACAACGTTTGTCAACCTTGTTGTTTTCTTCTCATTATTTAAGTTACATTGTTAGAGACATTTATTTGTTGTAAGCAATTATTGCAGCTAGCAACACTGTCTCTCTGACACTTGTTCAAGCAAAATTAGTTTGTTTTTTGTTTTTATTTTAATTTTATTTTTGTTTTACTAAGGTAAATATGCTTTTTTAGATAAATACATACATATGTACATATGTGTCTTATGTTGTATTTATTGTTTTCTTTATTTTAACTTTCTTGCTCATACATTTTGCTTGACATAATTTGTTGTTGCTTACTAATTTAGGTAGTAAAAATTTGGCTTAATTCATTATTGCCACATTGCTGTCGTGGTTATTGTTGTAGTATGCAGCAATTTAGATTGTGCCACAAATGACTGCAACATCGTCCACGTCTACATCAACGTCAACGTGGCGTAGACTAATTATGCACTGCTACTTGTTGTTGTTTACTTTATCGAAAAAAAGAAGCTAAAAAGGAATGAAATTATTCTGCCGAAAAACGTTTGTATGCTGGCACATATTGTTGTTAAGTTAAATATCTCAAGTCCATTGCTTTCCATTAAACTTTTGTGCTTACTGGGTTGGCTCTGAGCTGCCTATAGCAATTAAAACTTATATATGCTATCTACTATGTTAACCTAAAGTAAAGTACCATAGTACGGGGATTATAGCCTAGGACTGCAGATATAGTTTGCGTTATCAAAATTAACACTAGATTGTGCGAAAAAGAAAAGATTATAAAGGCTTTATTAAGTAAAACTCTACACACAGAGTAGATACATATATAGAAATCTCGTATACTGATCTCACAGTCTTCAGTCAACTTTCCTGTGCTAATTTGATGATCTTAACAAATAAATAAAATATATCATTCCTCACTTCTATATTTACACACAAAGATTGTTTCCATATGAAAATATTTTGAAAGCTACCAAAAATACTTAAAATAAATAAAAATAACTTACACGTACTTCAACTTAACGAATAAGTTTGCTGAGATTATTTAAAGATATGCAGATCACAAAAGAAAAAGATATATATTTTATTTATATAGGTATGTAAGGGAACATGAATATACCCTGCAAGGAAATTAATAAAAAAAAAGAGGGAACAGCTCTGGACAGGATCTGAAAAAAGCTGAAGGACTTCTTACAAGTTCAAAGACCGTCAAGTAACTATTTCAAAACATATTTAGTTGGATATCAAATTGTAAATTTATCACTTATAGATAGTAAATTAGCTATAGTTAATGCAGTGTGGGGCAATTTTTATTGCCCAGAACATCTCTGCGAGTCAGTAAAAGTATCGAACCATTTGGACTTATATAAACATTTTCCTTACTGGGTATGCATGTGTTACCTAATAAGTAAATATATTAATACATTTTTCATAATTTATTAAAAGTATTGTTGTACGGCTGTTCGTTAAACACTTATTAATTAACTCCATAATAAAAATAATTACGCAACCTTGTAGCAACGCGAATTAAGAAAATATATATTATTAAAAAGAAATCAAATGAATATAAAAACACATAAAATTTAAACAATGACGCACAAGCATACATACAATTGTGTATATATTTAAACTAAATTAAAATTAAAAGAACACAATTATTATTAATTAAAGCAATGATGACAGTAAAACTCTGGATTCAAAGTTAATTAAAATATTAAAAAAAAAAAAATTAAAAAAACGACAGCAATGAAATGCTTAAGACAATCTGGTATTGCTCACGAAACAAAGCAGTGAAGTCATTATGAGTTTTGCACATTTATTTTTTTTGGTTTCTTTTAAATCGAAAAAAACCAGATGTTTGTGTTTATTTAAGCTTATGTTAGTTCGGTATGAGTTATATTATAAAAGTGTTATTATTATAATATCTACAAGTGATTCTGGGATAAGTTATCTTTTTTTGGTCTTTCTTTTGAGTTGTAGCTAAACAGTTCGCGTGTAGCCCAAAGTTCATCTGTACTTGCGAAGTGTGCTGAGCAATTTGGTAATATGAATAGATTCAAGGCCAAAAATAATTATTTATATGAAAGTTTTTATCATATTTTTAAAAACATTTTTTTAATTAGTAAAGGTTTTGTTTATTTTAATAGAACATGAAAATTTATTGTCAACGGTCACAGCTTTGCTTAAACTTTAATTTTGGCAGCTTACAGATTTCTTCATTAGGGAAGCTTTAGTATGCTCTACTGGCGATAAGGCTATCAGAACGAGGGATTGCGGAAAAGAACTACTTTGTATGGTAGTTCTTTTCTCTCTGAATTTATTTTCAAATTTTTTTTTTGTAGTTAAGGGTTAAAAACACAAATATTTTTTTACGAGGATATACAATATTTCCCCCCCTCCGTTCCATTTATTGAGTATAAAAATATAATTACGCAAGGAATAATATATTATCTTTTGTTCCGCCCTCATGAATGACTATGCGCTGTGTGGAATTTTCCTGGAAATTTTCTGTATGCCTGTTTTCTTGTTGTCATTCATATTGTGTGGATTGACTCATATTGGTATTAAAAATTATATGTATGTTAGTTTGTGTGTACAACAAAGTAATAAAAATTAAAAGTAAACTAAATAAATAAACTTGAAATAATTAAATTTATAACGCTGACGCGTATATTTTCCATTTTATTGTTGTGTTTTTAAATCCCATCTGCACACAACAACAACACTCACAAACACATATACACATACAGAACTAAGCAACCCAGAAAACCAAATTCAGTTAGTCGAGTAATTAAAAAACTTTAAAGGGATTTGTTTTTATTACCGAAATAATAAAATTAAATTTTTTTTAATTAAACGAGGCTTTCCGTTGTTTGTGTGAAATTTATAACACCCAATCCAGCACATTTTAAACGTTAAAATATTCATATTGTCCTAACTTAAACCATAGATTATATGCTTTACCATCGAACAGATTTTTTCTTTTCCTAAAAAATTATTTGCTTGTTGTAGTTGATAAGTTTTTCTCTGTAGCTGAGCGGGTTTAGATTTCGTCTCTCAACAAATCCCTTCCTTTCAACGACTCGGCAATGCATTCACGAAAAGCGTAATTTATGTTCTAGTCTGTACATAGCTTAAGGCTTTTGTAACAATAATTTTCAAACACAATAATGATTCGTAATTTCGTATTAATTTCTGTTTTTATCTTTAGCTGTCTTTATAGTGTGCTCCGATTTCACTTAAAAAAAAATAGTTTTCAAATATAAAATATTACGTAAGTTGGGTTATAAGTGTAGGTATATTTCCACAAACTCACCCCCGTTACCGCACTTGCATCTTACTTTGTTATTTTTAATTATTTTTATTACATTTGTACTTTTAATATGGGCTGCTATTACCGCAATGGGCTGGGGATGGAGAGCGTCGAACTTTAACGCATACAGTTCGTAACGCCCAATGACTACAATGTCAGTTTATTATTGTTTTTGTATAGCCTTTGAAACCCTTAATGTGCACAATTAATGTGATAGCATCACTCTGACGCGAGTTTGCATTTCGCTTCTCTGTATAAATTATATATATATGTATTTACGTATTTACATATTTAATTAGTACAAAATGTTATATTTATTTATATACATACATACATACAAACATCATATACATCCATACATTTATATATATTTATTAATATCTATATTTGTACTTCCATTGATGAATCGTGTTGTTGCTGGTATGTTTGCTTGTCCGTTTAGTAGCATCTTTTCTTGCTGACTTCACTCTGAATCAACAAAACATCTCTTTCATATTAAACCAACTTTGAGGTGCGTCACACTTACAACATGTACAATCCATTTCAAGATGCACAATGACCTGTTTCTTGTCGTCTATGATTCTGTCGCGCCATTTGTTTGTGTCGCTCACAATTTATTGTAGTACAAATAATATATAATTTATTTTTGTTTTTGCTTTCGTGTGCGCGTAATTAATAGTATTTATTTTTAATTCATATTTTTTTTTTTTTTTGCATTTATTACCATTCAACATTCGTGTAGAGTACATAGTTTTTAATTTATTTCACAATTTTCGTTATGATTCATGGCGGCCTGTTGTCATACCTGCGCGAAAGTGAAGCAGCGATAGAGAATGTTTTGCAGAGAAATATTAATTGAAAGTGAAAATGTGTGAATTAAACGAAAATTCGAATAAAAAAGAAAAGTTTTAATTGTTGCTGTTATCAGTTAATATAGAACTTTTTTGTAAGCAAAGAACATAGGTTCTTAACAGATATGGTTTACGACAGATATACATACATACATATATAGTTGAAAATGTAAAAAAAATTAATTTTATTTGTAAATTTAGATCCTCTTCAAGACAATAATTTTGAGTTTTTCGGAAAATATATTTTTCGAAAAAGATAATTCATTGTTGACAAAAAATGCTGTAATAGGGCGATTACCAATCAACTTCTGAAACAAGGCGTTTTGCAAAAAAAGAAGATTAATGGGGCGATCTTTAAAAATATTTTCAAATGTGTCCACGCAGCCATCGATTTATTTCTTGTTAGCTCAGAATTATTGGATATTTTGTTTATTTTTCGTTAATTTTCAAACTGAGTCGTAGCTTCGACTCTTCTCTCCACGACTCTTCTAACTGATCACAACACTTTTTGATCTTCAAATCTAATGCGTTTTACATAAATGATCGCTTGGCCACATGCGCTAGCCTCATTTGTAAAAACAATTAAGAATAACAACTTTCATTTCATATAGTCTATGCATGTACATACATAAATATGTACATAACCTCCACCCCCTTTCATACTCCAGTTTGTTTATTGAATTTGTTGCATATTTCGTTAGCATTTTTAATTTATTCTTCCTTAATGCTTGAAGTCACTATTCACTTCACTCACTGCAACACACGATTGCTATCTATTTTTTGGTTTGTTATGTTTTTTTGTAAACAATTGGCGTTGTTGTTGTTGTTGTTATAATTACTTCTTCGATTACCTTTAAGTGTATACCAATGTATGTAAGTACATCCAGCTACATATATATGTTTGTTGCTATGTAATTTCGAGCCATATTTCATCATCTCCAGCTGCACCGCATTTCAACTCCTCGCACAGATCTTTCGGTCGCATTATTAGCTGCCCCAGTGTTGCCTTGCTTCCTGTTTCTGTTGATGATCAACGCACCACACACACACACACATACTTGCGCATTGCATTAACCATCGGTACTTTGCCTACATTTGTTTTTAGCTTGTGTTTATCGCTGCAGCCACCGCATATTCATATGGCCACGCCGCTCATTTACTTTCTTTTCTCTCTTCATCTTATTGCCACTCACATACATTTCTTTGTAGCTTCTTATGCACATACATATGTATACATACATATATCCATATATGTACATACAAATATTTTTTTCTTGTACCTTCTATTTTTTTTTTTTGATTACTTTACGAATTTTAACACATCTGTTGAAATGCATTAAAATTACAAAAAAACAAACAAATAAAAGCGCGTTTACTTACATACATACATATGTACATGCAATCTAACGTACATACATATATACATACATACATACACATGTGTACCTAGAAATACATACATACATATGTACAAACATGTACTATGTATAAGCCGCATAATAACAAAGTAGCATCATAAGATATTACTCCTTCAGTTGAAGAAATGCATTTTTATTGCAGTTTGTAAGTATTTGTTGTTGTTAGTGTTGTTGCTTGCTGCATGCAAATGCGTACCGTCAATGGCTGGCTTATAACCTCTGTAGTAAAACTAATTTTTTGGGACCACTTTGAGCACTAGTTTTCCACACAACTAGGCTGTCAAGAAAGTCTTGGTAGAACAAAGGTTATGCCCACAATACCCCCGCCAAGTACATTTAAAATCTGAACGGAGCCCCCAAACATGGCATTTTTCAAAAGTTCTGTAGTGCTAACAAATCATACATTTTTGGAAAGTAGATTGTGCCAGCTGCTGAACTTTACTCAAAAAGTTCTCATTCGTAACTAGTTCATTTAGGACCAATTAAGTGTTTCACTGCCTCCCTCATACACACCTCATTTGTTTGCGCATACATACATACATACACGCATATGTAGATATGTAAATGCGTACGTGTGCATTGGGATGAGTGAAAATGTAACTGCACGTTTATAAATATTTATTACTTTATTATTACAACAATAACAAAAAAGAAAAAAAAAACACAAATAACAACAACAACAAGAGAAAACAATGACGAATGCTGCAACAGAACAATGTATGGTCCTTTACTCTCTGTTTGCTTACACATGTGTGTGTGTATGTATGTATGTGTGTGTGTGGCTCAATGCACTTCTTTACGTCTTTTGGTGCCTTTTTTCGTTGGCATCTTATAATTTCGTAAACCTCTTCGAGCATTCAACTTATTCTTATTCTTTTCTCGATTATATTTACGTACAAATATTTTTTTTTTTTGTTTATTTTATTTTATTTTATTTTATTCTTATTGTTTTTCATCTTACCTTTCGTATGAGGCATATTCACATTAATATTTCATATTCACTGCTTTTACGTATGCATTTTGTTGTCATTAATTTATAGTTGTTGTTATTATTGCTTGTTCTCTTCTTTGCTGTAGTGGCATATTGATAATAAATATGAAATTTTATAAAGCAGTAAAATTTGTAATAAATATAAAGCGTAAGAAATGTGATAAAAGTGGCATAAAAGAATTTAAATATGAGAAATACAATAATTTTATGCTTGAGATCTAATTTTTTATAATTTTGTAGTGGCATTCAAGTTGTTGTTGCTGTAAATTTTTTTTGGAATTCTAAAATTTGAAATGATAAATAGCAGGATAAATTGATCAACATGTGAGATGAAAAACGATTTAATTGATTATCGATTTGTACCGATTAATTATCCATTTTTTCCGATAATATTAATCGATAGTGTTAATCGATATATAAATATAGAAAAATACTTGTAGATTTCTTAGTAAATTATTAACAGCCCCGGTTTCTCCATGAAATAATTTCTCTAAAATGATCTCCCAAACAATTCTAATATTATCAAATTTTTTGTGAGCCCACTTTTAGATATATTTTTACTGTTTTATCATTATTCACAGAATGGAAGGATATATTGTTATAGCATGCAAAACATTATCGATAATATCTATAGATAAAAATATCGACAGTAGAATCGATTGGAAAAAATATCGATATTTTTCCAGCTCTAAATAATAGATACCGAAGGTGCAGGCATCTGAGAAACTTGGCTCTGAAACCTTGAAGCCATTATCAAGCTGAACTTTCATAACCCGTTAAATAAATTAAAAAATTAGGCAAGTTTACCATAAAAATCGTGGACTTCAACTCGGTTCTAGACCCATAGTTTATTAGAAAAATTGTTAAAACTAATCCTCAGAAAACTTTCATTCCTTTCCTTTTAACCACATACAACAACAGTTCTATTCTTCAAGAGTATTTACTTAACAAAATAAGGTATCTAATAATGATGTTAATTATATATCGTGTATAGCAGATAAAAATTAATTACCAGAATTATTTTGACCAAGCGTTAGAAAAGTGCATGTGGTGTATATTTTATTCAGACACACACGCATACATACACATGAAGAACACATTGCCCGCCCTTTTTATCAATAAATATTTGACCTATTTATTACATTTGCACTTAGCTGTAATTTTCCATTAGTTTTTGTTTTTGTGTATAAAAAAAAAACTTTTTGAATAGTAAATATACAAAATAAGTGCACACATGTATTAAATTATAGCTCAAGTAAGCCTCAAATTTTATTGTCTTTTTAGAGTTTGTTAGGCTGCCTACAATTATACTTAAAAAGTCATGCCGACATTATAATTAAAACTATATATATACATATATATTTTTCTGCCTTTTCATTAAATAAAATTTATTCTTTAATTACATACGCACATGAAATTAAAAAAGCAAACAACGAAAAAACAACAACACTTGTATAAATACAATTATAAAGTTCGTCGATACATACATACATACATTCATACATACATTCATACATACATACATATCTATTGCTACAATTTTTTTTCTACCAATTTATAAGAAAAATATTTAATGATATACCCCATCGAATTAAATGTACGACCGACCAGCAAAACAGACAGTCAAACCTAGCGTTCAAATCGACTGATGAATGAGGCTACATGTTTGTTTGTATTCAAACGAGTATGCCGACCCTATAGGAAAATAAAACCACAAAGTGGATAAAAACTTTGATCATGCAGCAAGAGGCAGAATATTTAACAGTTGTGGCATTTGAAATAAAAAATCCTCGCGTTAAAAGTTGAATATTTTACAGTTCAAAAAGAAAGAAAAAGTTATACTAGAGGATTATTTGTTAAATGAAATGAGCCAAAATTTTAAAAAATCAGTCATCATGCGAACTATTTAATTTTAAATCTTAAATTAAAATAAAGTTAATTTTAGTCTTAAAAACAATACAAAAAATATATTCGAAGCCTATACCAGATTTTTGACCAAAATTTAATTTTATTTTATAAAAATAAATCATCATTCGGACGTTTAATATTAAATCCTGCTTTGAAATAAAGTTTGTTTTAATCTTGAAAACTATAAAAAATATACATACCTATATTCGAAGATTATACCAGATTCTCGGTTTTGAATTTTTCGTTGCCATTTTTTCTTTGAATTCTTTTTTGCAATAAAAAAGTGCATTAACTTTCTCACTAAACTGCCTTTTAGTAACCCGAAGGCATAACATACTCGCTAACAAAACATGCACCTACCCATTTAGAGCAATAATTTTCCTACAGGGTGCTTTCTTATGCGCCTTCGATATAAATGCCATACCGCATATGGACTATTTTGCTGCATGCACCAGCTTATGGTACATTTGTGGCATTTGTGAAATGTATGAAAAATAAAATTATTATAAATACATACAAACAAACAAACATACTTCCATGTACATATGTATGCACTAAAATTTATTCAGAGCAGCTATTTTGTTATTTCTTTCATTGCGGCCGTTGTTTCTTATAATTTTAGTAAATTGGAGTTTAGCTTTAGTTTTTTTTAATTTTGCTATTCGTTACCATTTGTTTATATTTTTTATGGTTGCTATGTATGACTTTCAGATTTTCTTGCATGGTAATTTTATTTTTTATAATTTTTTTAGTTCACATTTGGTTTTTTTTTGTTGTTGTAATTAATGCTTTCCATTATTGTGATTATATGTATTAATCGTTGAACATTTTTTTCTACTTTTTGGCTAAGGCAAAGTTGTAGGTGTTTTATTATTTATGTGTGTTGGTATGTGTGTTACATTTTTAATTATAAATTGTATTTGTATATGTATTTATAATTGTATGTATATTTTTTTAATTTTCTTCTGTTTTATTTTTTATTGCACCCAGGGCGTATTGTCATGCTGACTGTGCGTTTTCATTGCATTTAATTTTTTTTTCTTTTCGTTTTTAAATGCATTTACATTATATTACTTTTAATTTGTTTTATACAATTGAAGTAGGGTTTGAGTGCATTTCTTTGTATTTGCTTTTTAGATACGCTCCATAGTACATTCGGGTGCCCTTCTTTTTGCAGTTATATAAGTTTGATCTGCGACAACTTCTGGAAGTAGTGATGATTATATAGATCCGTATATTAAACGCCTTGGGATAAGAAGAGAAATCGATTTAACGCAGACAGGTTGAATTCCTATTAGATGACTCTTTTAATCAATAGGGTTATTTTTAATTGTTTTCAGTACTTTTTTGAAATGATTTGCTACGTTGAAAAATTGCATGCTCTACAAAAGCTTGAAAACACCTTTACTTTACAGTTTAAAAACTTGCTAAGTTACCTACATTTCTGCTTTAAGCTGAAAATAAAAAAACCGATTGGATAATAAAGGGTCACCCTAATGCTAGATGTAACACTTGTACATATACATATGTACGCACTAAATAAAATAACAACTTCATATTTTTAAATTGCATTAATCTTATGATTTGGAAAAAAGTTATGCCATTAAAAAAAAATAAAAAATTCCAAATGTATATCAAAGGTTGAATTAAGAAATTGATTGCCAAGTTAGATCCAAATAAAATGTTTTAATTAATGACTGCAATGTAATTTTACGCTTGAAGATGTTAACAAAGTGCATGACTTGCAATACAAATGTTTTTTGTTTAAAATAAATTAGTTTTTCAAGTAAGTAGTTGCATTGTTTAAGTAGTTGTTGTTTATTAGAAAGGTATATTTAAGATTGTCTAGCTTAAACGAAGGCACTTAGCAGTAAAGCTAACTGGTTGCTCTTATCTTTCTTTAAATTACAACTCTCCCCCTTGCGCTATAAATTATTTATTTTTTTTATTAAAAATAATCCTTTAGTAAAATTCGGGATAGCGCATATAATGTTAAGCTAGAAATTCAATTATTTAATCAACACTCGCTTTATCTAAAAAGAAAGTTTTAATCCATTTAATTTAATTAGAAGAATAGTTCCAACACAAATTTATGTACCAAGTACAGCAATGGAACATTTTATTTATTTTAGTATCCAGTTGTGAGGAGAGATTTCACAATAAATCTAAAAAAAAAAGTTTTATTTCTCTAATAAATATTAAAAAAATTTACATTGATTGACGTCAGACCAGTTTCCGAAGCTAATAATATTTACTTAAATATTGTCACAAAATTAAGAACTACACTGTGCAAGTGCGAAAAAAATTACTTTCGACATGATTCCTTTATTGGACATAAATAATTTACTGTTACCAGAAAGCACATACATATCTTTTATTTGAGTCAATCATGCAAAATTTATTAGATTTCAAGTATTGTACTTGATGTCCACAAAATAAGTTGCCTTGCTAAGCATAGTGTAATAAAATTCTTCAGTTTCTAACCACATTAATAATAAATAAAAAATATCTGCATAATGTGCTAACTCATTATTGTCTGCCAATATTATTTATTACTGCTTAGCACCTCACAGTTGTTTGACTAGATCTTGTTTGCAATTTGATCATAACGTTCTTAGGTAAGCGTTTGATATCGCTGTTAGCGCCTATTTGTCTGTTTGCTAGTTAGCCACATTACGCTCGAGTTGTTGATTTTGAAATAAAATTGTATTTCATTGTTTGGATTTAAACACGTGTAGCTGTTTTTTTCTACTACTTAATTTTTCACACTTCCGTGTTAGGTTTTTAGAACACATATGTGGTCTATGGATCTACGGATATGACGCCTCTCACCTCTCATTACCTGTCTTCTTCTGCCTTAAGCAAGGCGGTGGCATGATCTCAAAGATTGCACCTTTTTACCACAAACTCCCACTTCTCCACCAACAAGAAAAAGTCAACGCGGGGGCAACGATATGTAAATAGTCGAGTTAGATCAAATTATACACGTGCTTTATTAAATTTGGCTGACTATTTGACTATTCACAATGACGAATCAATTTTGTTGTTTATTAACTTATTCATAAATGTGTGCTCCACATGTAAACTTTGTTGACGATCGTGGCTTAATTTTCAAAGTCATTATTTGCAAGGTAAATAGGCATTTAGGTGAACAGCTACTATATATAATACGTACATTATAAACAGTTTGGATTAAATAATAAAATAGACCTCGAAACGAAATTCTGAAATAATAGAGAGATATTGGCCTTAGTTTTAGTGAACAGAAATTCTTGATTGACTGATTACTGATATGTGTTATTCTACTTTGGTGGCGTTGATTTCCTTACATTGTTTGGCTTGTTGTTGCTTGCAGTTTATTATTCTACTTTACACAGGACTTAATGGTTTGTTGTAATTTTTGTTTTTATATTTATGTAAAATGAAATAAAATAAGATAAAATGAAATTAAAAAAAATAAAACAAAAAAAATTAAAATAAAATAAAATAATAAAATACAATAAAATAAAATAAAATTAAATAAAACAAAATAAACTGAAGAAAAACCAAACTTAAAATAAAAGGCAAAAATTATTTCAATAAGTTTTTATTGATGTTGCCCCATTAACAAACGAGTCTCTGTTGCTAACTCAGCAGCGGCAAACTTCTTAGAAGCATTTGGGAGTAATTTTTAAGGGAAACAAGATGATTAATATTTCTGTTTAAAAAGAAACACGCGCAGCTGGATTACGTTAACATAAATATTGATATTAAGGGCCATATTTACATATATAACTACATATAAAAATATTTAATTGGTATCACGCGCATGCTCAAATTAATTTTATGCGTAAACTTTTTATTATGAAACTTTTTATTAAATAAAAAATAATATTATAATATTATAAGATCACACGTGTAGATGCGCATTTTTTAGCAATAAAATAAGTAGGCAGTTATAAATAATCGTGCCATGAATAAATAAAATATACGCAATCCACAAAGCGATCATTAAAGTCAAAACTTTCAGCCTATGCTTAGCGAAATACAAATGAGATATTAAATTTGGATTATACAGTGATCAAAATGAAATAAATTAATTAATTGACGGCACAGTTGGTATGATTTCAAACAAGTAAGAAAGTCTAAGATAGACTTGAGCTCATACTCAATAATATAGCCTCACTCGGATCGCTTTATACAAAAATATTATAAACTGTTTATGGCAATAGGCAAAGTAAAAAAAGTGAAAAAAATTAAAAATCGTTATAAATAGCAAACATGATTTCTTTAAAATATTAAAAATTAAATATTTATTGTGTGTTTGCATAAATTACTTGATAATGAAAGACTTTGAATTTATATCTGGCGACTTAGTGCTACCCAGTAGGTATTTTACAATGTTTGCTGCTTGAAAATGGGACGTGGAGATCGCATGTAAAAATCATAAAAACTGTAGCAGAATAATTATAAGCTGAAGAAATTTGACTTGCTCAAATCGTAAGATTTTTGAATTTGCATTACTTTGAGGCATTTTTCTTTCCATATGCATATATTTTTTAAATTTTATTTTCCATCAGCATCTATAATTTTTTATCACTTGTAAGAACGAAAATTTATTTTTAATCAGTAATGTTAAAAAATTCCAACAGAATTCATGTAAAATCGTAAATCTCAACGTTGAGTTAATTTATTGACTTAACGGTAAATCTTCTTTACACACCTTAAATAAATTTGTGCTTTAGCTGATTCATTTGCACGTGCTCTAAAGTTAATGCAAATGTGCAAATAAAGGGAAACAGTTGCGCTTCACTCCAACGCATTCATAACTTTACGCATTGTCTTTCCTTGAATTTATATCAAATTTATTTTAACTGTTAATTGCATGTCGATTATAAATTGCATTTATATTTATAAATCTTGTTTTAAGTCAAGAACCAAAAAAAAAAAAACGATTGCCGTTATTAATTTCGTATTTCTGAGAATTATTCTCATTTACCGTTCGCATTAGGCCGGTTGGGAACTCGATTTCACATGTCAGCCCCTTGTTTTTTTTTTTATTTCTCTCGACAAACACGCACCAATGTTTTACCTTTTCAGTTAATCTTCCTCTTCTTTGTAATTTGTCTTTGCCTTTTACGAAACTATAAACAATCTGCGAAGATCGCACAGATTCAGTTGGCTCCAAGTTGCTCTCTGTTCGCTTTTTTATTTACTTTGTTTTGCATTTTTTTGTTTGATCATTCATAGTTTGTTGGTGGGTGTGTTTGCGACGGCGATAAGTTTGAACATTTGCGCGTAATCCATCGCAAACCGGATGAGGAAGATTACTTTTGTATGGTGACTGTGTTCTGAAGTATTTCAGATCAGTTTACTATCAAGCTACTTAGTCCTGATTTCAACCGTCTCGCATCTCTCATTGAGTCTAAGTTCCTTTTTTGAAAAGTGGGTCAGTAAGTTTTTCTTTCATTATTTTGAGTCGCTTCTATACCTTGAATGATATTCGAGAAATTTATGCAACTAAACTTGAGCAGCGATTTTTGTAATGAAATATGGACGGTATCGCGATTCCTACCCTGGAATTAACATCGCTAGGCTACAGATATGATATCTTCAAAAGTTTGAGTACCTTTCCAACAGCATTAACACTTTTTTTTTATCTATTTATCTATTTGTTTAATAGTTAGCTTTGATGCTTTTTTGGTAATTAAATAAACGAATTAAGCAAGAAATATAAATTGTTTTATTTGCTTATGGAATTCTCAAAATGTGTTGAGATAAAAATTAAGTAATTTATAAATAAATAAATAAATATATGGATACATACTTACATGTATGTATGTAATTTCAATTGAGAGCGAAAAATAAAAAAAGAAATTAGTGCTAAACCTGTAAGTCTAGCAAGAAGCTTGGAACGGTATAAAAATTAGATTGTCACAAAAAACAAAAACAAAAAACAACAAATACTAATATAAGGGCGGTACTTATTTGTAGATCTCAATTTAAGCCTCCGCGTGGCACTTGTTGGATATACATAAATGCCAACCAACCAACCACGTCAAACGCTTATTAATTTTTTTTTTACACTTTTTTTTCATTCCATGTTCCGTTATTTGTATAAGTATTTTTTATTTTCAATACTTTCTAGTTTCAATGAAGCTCATTTGTTCCTGTTTGGTATAACCCAGCAAACATTTTTGATTCATATTAATGTTTATTGTGCTGTGAATGTTAAAATTTTTGTAAAAAATGCTCACATTCTTATTTTATTTAAATGTTGCTAAGTGCTCACGAATAAAAATTGGCTTTAAAATGGTAAATGGTATGTAAGGATTAATACAACAAACAAATTCTCTGTTCTGCAAACAATCACCATATTTTAACAGATATCCAAAACCGACGCTAAGTAATAACGAACAAAAAAAATTGCTTTCAAATGGGACAAGGCTATTTTTTCTAAATACTTAAGAAATTTCTTTTGAAACTCAGCATAAACCAGAGTAAACACAAGACAGTACAAATAATTATAAAACAACGGTCTTTATAGTACATTTGTATAAACATTTCTGATTAATTTGAAATTTAACTAAGCTGTCATAACAAATAATAATTTATGCAATATTTAACGTAAGCGAACTTTTATTTGCATAGGCTTTATTTTGAAAGTTTTTCGTTAGAAAGCTTGTATTTGCTTATAAATAATATTATTTTTATTATCAAAATAGGCAATTGACATTTTTAAACTAAATTATATGAATTATTTTTACTTTCAGGTGAGTGTTTTGCAAATACATACATACATATCTATAGACTAGTATACTATTACTTGAACCGAGTAAGTACATATTTATGATCTAAATTAAATTTAAACAAGAAATTTCTAGAAATAAAGGAATAGAATTAAGAATTTGAACCAGTAGCGGATGCAGTATTTTGTGAAGGGGGGTCCAATGTAATTTTATGAAATTTCGAGGATATTTTTTATAAACAGTTCCTGAGAAAAATATTACTTTTTGCATTCCAATGGAGGGCGTTTTGGACTCGAAAACGTTCAGCGAAGAGAGAACTTGTGCTATAAAAAGTTCAAGGAAATATAGTGAACGTAGCTTGCTCTTTTCGAAACACCTTTTCGTTGCTTGCAAATATTCGAATTACATTTGTTTTCTTCTTTTTTTAAATCCATTTGATTGCAAACCCCAATCATTTCTTACCTCCCTTTGGCACTAATTTTTTTCGCCGCATTTTTCCCCCATCCACTTTGCTACATGAGTTATTATACGCATTTGCTGTGTTTTTGAATAATTTATGTCCGCTTGATGAAAAATAAACGAATAACTAGAGAAAACGTTGCAGCTAAAGAAATAATATGCTTTCAACTATATTTGTATCTAAATCTTTGCATATATATATAGCATATGTATGTAGGTACGACTGTAAGCACTTTGTTGGTTTTGTGTAAACATAAAGTTTAAAAAATTTTATATGAATTACTGTTTGCATAGAACTTTTTTTTTGCAAGCGAATTCACGAGCGGTTACGCGCTACACAACACACTCGCTGCAACTTCCTTACGCTTTTTCATTTGTGCTGCGCTTCTTATATGGCGTAACACACCTTGTGGTATATAAATAAATAATTTCAATATAAGCTTACCTGCATATAAGTTAGTAAATATATATATGTATATATTTTTTAGAATTTTACCATTGCAATTTTACGCTGCGTTTTTAACGTATTGGGTGCGGTGTGTTGTACTTAAGCTCTAGGCAATTTATCTATGCGTACATATACACATATACATATGAAATGATATACGTCTGTATGTAAATGAAAAACTTTACAATATGCGATATTTATCTAAGCCAAACATGCATATATTTTGCAGGAAATTTTTTTTGTTTTTAATGTAGTTGAAGATCTCTTGAGCTTTTTCACAGAACTTTGGTAAATATATTCTTTATATGAAGGCATGTATTTATGTATGAACACATGTATGTGTGTGTGTTTAGGCTGATTTTGCGAGTTATTAAGTATTCGGTAAAATGGGAATCTAGGCTACGGGTGCAAAACACATACTTTCACGGCATATAACGACTAGGGTTCGTAATTTTTTTTCTTTTGAACAATCCCGAAATTTACCGAATTTGATTCCCGGGATATAGGGTTTAGTCCCGTAGTATTTTGATAATGACCTTTCTCAAGCAGTTTCAGTCGAAAAATTAATGAAATTGTTTGAGACTTTAAAATATATTATTAGTTAAGGCTCGGTAACATGGGACCACATGGAAAACGTTGTTCTTGTGAAATAAATTTTTCGTTTTTGGATTTTTTTGAAAGATTTTTAAAATGGGTAAAAAATAAGTTAATTTTAAATTAAGATGAAAAAAATAAAATAAAAAATATTGAATACAAAAGTTAGAGAATTTTGATAGGGCGTAATAGTTCTTTTAATTTACTAAAGATGCTGCTTTAAATAGCAAAATCTACATAATATTGCAAAAAAACTAAGAAATTGAGCAAAGTTTTTGGTTTTAGTGGCATGTGTATCAACAATCCAGAAAATCTCGAATTTATAAGAAAAAATCCCGAATTTATAAGAAAAAAATCCCGAATTTATAAGAAACAAATCCCGAAATTTCTAGCACCTAGAACCACATTCGCATCCGTACTAAGAGTATATAGATACGTATTTATATAACTGCATTTATACACTATTACCCAGCCATAATTTTGTAAACTATTTTGGTATGCACAACTCGCTTAACAACATTAACTGTTTTTTCGTTAGTCACTTCGATGCTAGGAACAATGCTTTCTGCTCGCTTGCATTAAAATCATCACAAGTACACGCCACACATTTCATATACGAAAAAAATATTCCAGATTGCTATTTTATTCACAGGTCGCTAAGCGCTTACGAATAAAATGCGCCTATTATCCAATTAAAAATTTAGTCTCATAATGCCAGGATTCATGCTGCTCCGAGGGCCTATGAGACTATTATATTAAAGTTGTATTAAGAACAAATATTACTTGACCCACTTTTGAAAAGACAAGGCCAAAATTATTTAGAAACTCGAAAAGGTCAACCCAAAGTCATTGAAGTTAGCCGTATCCCGAACACCATTTGTGGTAGTATAAGTCAAATATGGCAACTGATATACGCTTGCAAATGCTCCAGTTATTCCTACCCCACTAACACACCATTCTCTACTCTCTTAGTACAATCAACCAGATTTCAAAATGCAAAGGTATGCACAAAAACAAATTCATTTCTAGTTACATTGATACTTTTTGTCTTTCGCTAACACACATTTCTGCTTGTCATTCCTATTCATCACTCGCCAATTCAGTTGCAAGCGCACATCATTGCATACAAATAAATAATTTCGTTCACACATACATACATACTTATTTACTTACATACATACACATGTACATGCCACTCCTTATTCAACTGAAGGTGAAGAGAAATTTCTATTCAAAAAATTTAATGGCATTTTAAATAAGAAATTACACTCGTCTTACATAATTTATGAGCTTCTGGTCGTATGCATGTGTCTTACAAAGCAGTGAGGTGTGTGTCTGTATTGGTTGTAATGTTGCATGTAAATATGTATGTATGTATGTATGCGAGCTTTCATTTTTAAACAAAATAGATATAAGTAGTAAATATAAAAGTAAATTAGTAAAGATATACTGGTATGATGCATGTGGAGTAGGCTTTTGCAAGGATCGTGTAAGATTGTAGGGTGGTCGCTTAGTTTCAGCTGCCCTTTAGGAACTTTGTTACGTTTCAAGCATAGCTAAAGTAAGAAAAAGTAAATATTTTCACCAAAAGAAGCAAAGTTTTCAACTACTCATTTAAGTTTCTGAATTTTTGGTACAGTATACTTAATCGCATTAGGTGAGGTTGAAGGCCTTTTGCAAGAAAGTAGGCGAATTAATTTTTTTAGAATGACTTTAAAACGTTTCTGAAATTTCGATTTACGTATTCAAATCAGACCCAACTTCAAAATGTTAATTATTAAAAAGTTTTTTGTTTGATTATTTTTATTTTTTGTTTTAAAATTTTTTTTGATTGTTTTTCATTTTTGTTTGATTATTTTTTATTTTTATTGTTTTTGTATTTTTTGTATTATTCGTAAAATGTGATGATTTTTTTCCTTGAAAACTATTATAATAATCTATACCAATAAAAAAATCCTTTTTACTTAAACATAACTCTTTCGATTATTTTTAAATTTTTTTTTAATTTTTTTTATTTTTTTGTTGGTTTTGAGTTTTTTTTTTTTAATTTTTAGTTTGATTATAATTATTGTTGATAAATTTTGATATTTATTTTTGATTATTTTAGATGATTTTTTATTTTTTTTATTTTCTGCAGTAATCGTAATCTTTACCAATTAAAAAACCAATCTAACCAATTGATTTTGTTATTATTGAATTTTTTTGGATTATTTTTTAATTCTTTTATATTATTTTTCATTTTTGTTTTTTGACAATTTTTATTTTAATTCTTTATAAGTTTTTAATTTTGATAATTTTCGATTTTTTTTTTAAATTTTTGATTTTTGTTTGTTTTCTTTTTTTTATGTATTTTTACAATGTCTTGTTTTATTTTTCTTGAAAACAATTAAAATCAATTCAAAAATCCTTGTCACAGGCCTGACTAAAATTTTTTTTTTGTTGTATGTGAATTTGGTTTTTAATTAGTTATTTTTAAATAAAATAAAAATGTTGGAAGAAGTCCTGGCTACATCCTTGGTCTACAATATTAATCATCTACATAGTTCTGCATTTTTGCTCCAGCCCCTAATGTGTACAACGTTTCCAAAAACCCCATCAAACTTGATTCCATAACTCTCTTCTAAAACTAAATTTACCTATTAGGCTTCGTCATACCGAGTTATCTATAGTTGCGGTGACGTACGAGCACAAAAACAAGCTAGCTGACGGAATGCGTTTGCTGTTTTTTTTTTGCGATTCGGCGTTAACTATGTAAATACATGTATATTAGGCGCTGCTGGTGATGCCTCGGATTGTATTAGTATTAAAAGAAAGTGGAATGCACCAATACTAGCAAAAAAGTGCTGGGTGTGCAAATATATTTATTACCAACTGGAACAGACTACCTAAACCCCAGGTGGGGCTGGTAACCGTTGGTCAACAGCAACAAAAAAAAAATATATATGTAAATAGTTAAGTATGCATGTATGTATGTATGTGATTAAGAACAACTAACGAAAAGTGTAGCAACCGAACCGACAGCTTGTCGAGCGTTATAAATGAATTTAGGCTGCGGGTGGTATGATAGAGGATAGTGGCATTGGTGTTGCTGCCATCCCATCCATTGCTCCCATTGCAAACACTTGTCACTGCTGCACAATGCCAAACGCTAGTCATACGTATGTATGTATGTATGTATGTATGCATATATGTATGATAGACATGGGCATACATGCATTGACTCTATTGCTTCTATGCATACCTTTAGATTTTCTAAGTAACACATTCATTTAATATTTATTTCTCTCTAAATATTAAATATTATTTCGAGGGGCACACAAGCATTGGCGTTGGCGATGGCGATAGCATTGCTATACATGTACAATTTTTGTTTTTTTGTTTTTGCTATTGCAGTTAGTTGGCGTTGAGGTTAGGGGGTGACATTTTAACTCACCCTCATACATTGTTGCAAGTTGCAAGCAACGCATCGCAACTGGGTATTGCAACGTTTTTGTAGATTCAAACGGGAGTTGATATGTAGATAGTTTGCTGCGAGGGGAGATGTGTATAAATGTATGTATGTTTGTACTATCAGCAGTGTTGCACAATCGGCAGTAGGTAGCTGTTGGTTTGCTTGAACGCAGCTAATGTAACCAGCTGAGCCTTTGGTGCCACACAAACAAAACCAGCAGAAAAAAATAAATCATATGACTGTTAGTAAGTGTTTTGATACTAACTAAGTTGCTTCGCTTTATAGAAGCCTATTTCAAAGCATAATAGGGTGGACCTTTTTTGTATAGAAACAAATTTTTATTAAGCAAAGTTTCTGCTAGGTAAATTTGTTCAAGTCGGTTTGTTAGATGTTTATACTAACATGAAAAAATTAACAAATGTCTTCTTTAAAATTTCAGTAGTTTAATATTTTTTGGCAAACATTGCCATATTTGATTTTTTTTTAAGTTGAAAATAGTTGAGCAGCTTTAAAAATAGCGTTAACTTTAAGTTCAGCTGGCAACGCTGTTCGATTATACTTTGTTTGAAAAGCTACGTCAAATAGCTCTCTTTGGGTATACATTATGCTACATTTAATTTTCAACTAATTTCCATTAGATGGCAACATTTTAAACTATTTAAACAGCAGCACATACTAAAGAGAGCTTTAACTGTATAGTCTACGTGACAAATTTCTTCAAAATTCTGTGAGTTGTCTTATTTTTTGTAGAGTTACAAATGTTCATATAAAGGTATTAATTTTAAATTAAGATCAGATGGCAACCTCACTTAAATTTTTTTATAAATATACAGTTTGGGCTCAGTAGTAACCCTATTCAAAATATTATAAATTTTGAAAATTACCTCAAAATGCTTTCTTATGATACTCTTAATTTTATACTTTATTTATTTTTTTGGTATTAAAATTATGTCGGTGGCAACCTTGCAATACGGCCGTATTTTTGATATATTTTATGAAAATAAACAAACATAATTACCACTTTACAATATTATTATGGAACCATTCCCTAAAATACCTTTCGTGTTTTATTACATTTGTAAATAATTTCAATTAGGTGGCAACCATACAAAAATATCGCTTGTGCTGAATGAACTAGTTGAATTACTGTTGCAACAACAACAAAACTGCATAAAATTCTGTATGGTATGAATATGAGAAAAATTGCGAGTTAAGGTTGACCCTAATGTATGCACATATGTACATACATACACATATACACTAACATAAAAAGTTGATAGTAGGGAAACGCGCTTGGCTACTCGGCCTTTTACTTACATATGTGTCCTTTAATAAGTTTTTCATTTTCATTTCTATGATTAGTGTGTGTACGTGCGTTGATGCCACCTTTTCTAACATACACACATACATATGTACGAGAAAATGCATATTTGCATGTGTGCGTTAAGCGAGTTTTGGACATTTGAAATTTATTTGCAACAACGCTGAAACATATTTGTTTCTATGTAAAAAAATATTTATTTATAAGGGTAGATCCATTTTTTCATGCACCTCCCAATACATACAAACAAAAACAGGAAATTTCATAGGTAACGTATACGTCTGGTAGCACTTTCAAGTTGCATTCACTCAATTTGTATGTGTAGGTAAAAGATGTGTGCATGTATGTAGCAATTTATTCAAGTTATTGTATTTTATGCTTATTGAGTTGGTAAGTGAAATTGTTGCTTGTTTTAATCAAACGCATTTGGCACTTGAGTGCAGTTGTTTTAGTGGATTAAAATTATTGTTGAAATGGAATTGTGCATATGAGAAACTTTTGAAGTACATACAGTGAGCCGTGGGGAACACAGAGGGGGGAAGTATGTATGTAGCTGTAATCGATAAAAATGGTTAAGCGTACTGCAAAAGAGTAATACTGTTCTTCGGTATAAAAGATTCTGAATTAGCAATAGTGTAATTGACATTTTTTAAGTGCTCAATCCTTACTCACAGTTCATAGAAACTCTTCAAAACTGTTAATTTAAAAATACATAACCCCAACACGATTTAACTTCATTTTTTTAAAAACCAACGGGCACCTTTATGAAAACTTTAGGATATCTTTGGATTTATCAGAGATATAATGCAAGAAAAAAAAGAATTCATTCCAAAATTCAATAGCGTGCCTAAATTTTACGAATTTGGAAAAATTAAAAATTTTGTAAAAATATAAGTTGTGAAATTTTTTTATTACAATTTTTTTTTTCTTAATATTTTAAATATCAACATTAAAAGAACCCACAGTTTTTTTTAATTTAAATTTATTTTTTTTATGCAAAAGGGAAGGGTTCGATTCAAATTGACGAATTATCGGAAAATTTGATCCAGTTGCTCTGTTCGCAGGCAGTCAAATGAAGTTAGATATCGTGCTTTTTCAGTTTGGTTGTTTTTCAAATACAAATTTCTTGATTTAGAAAAGTAAAGCCACGCTATGGACAACTTCTCATCAATATAGATTCTTTTCCAAGCCAATATGCACTTTTCTTGAGAATAAATTAAAAGTTTTTTGACAGGGGAGTATCGAAAAAGTCATATTTTTCAGGAAGTGTGGATAAAAGATGTTTTAGAAATTTCATAAAAAAAATTAATTTAATTATTAATAAAAAATCTTGGACCCGCCTTTACATCTTATAAAAGTTTTTGACACAAATGCAGCTTAAGCATACATACATATACATATGTACTTGTTATATTTGATTAAGTAAAACAGCTGTTTAATAACAACAAATGACAATCATGCCATTTAAAAAAATACTAATCAATGGCTATAAAATTACAACAACAACAACAACACAGCATATAGTAGTAATAACAAATCCAAATGAAATCGTAATAATATTACAAACCATAAACAGACATAAGTATACATACATATACATATGCGCTACACATTCTGATAGTTGCATGCAAAAAAGTAATATTTATTCCATATATTTTTTTCCTATTATTACTTTATTTCATTTTTTGCCTTAAACACTGTAATCAGTAGAAGCAAAGTGCAGTAAGTAGGCATATGCGAGGGTCGATAGTGAGCACACGCTTTGCTAACGAAAAAATGAGAGTGAGATGGCACGGCAGGAAGCCAACAGCCGTCAATGCTTGACGACAACAACAACAATAACAAACAATAAATTCGAATTGCAATGCAATAAATAATTACACTTAAGTACACGTGTAGGAAATGCTCTGCGCAGACATACAAACATATTTATACGATTGCAATGGCAAAGCGAAGAGTGGCAAAAACGGTGGAAAAAGTACAAAACAGTCGTTTCAAAGTGCTTAAAAAGTATGCATTTATATGCCAAAGTTTTACTAAAAAGAATTACAAAAAAAAAAAATAAAATAAAAATAAAACTTAATTCACTCTACAACTTTGTAGCAAATTGGTAGCACAGAAAATATATTCATTTGCAAGCAAGCGAGCAAACAAAGTGAATGTGAATGTGAATTCAAATCGGCAACAAACTACAACATTGTACTCGCATTACTTACTATAGCCCCCCTTCTGGCTGCGCTGCGCTGCCATGCTAATAACAAATGTACAATTCGTTGTACTATAACTGCATTAATTCATATAAAATACTTGTTGCACGAGCACTTTTTATTTAACATATCATTTACTGTAGTTTTGCTAATTTTGAATTGTAATTTTTTTATTTTTTGTTATTTTTTTTTATTTCTTAGTTTCGCTATTTTTGTTATATTTCTCTTTCATTTATACAATTTGTACTTATGTAAGTTTGTAGTTTTGCTGTTGTAGAAATTAACATTTTGGCGCATGTGCAATTTGCATGTTACAAGGTGAATGGATAATAAGGACTTATGTGTTAAATAAAGTGTAGGTTATAAGCTAAAATTGGAGGCAAATTTTAATGAGCTTTGGTAAAAGTAAGTTTTTTTGTTTTGGTTTTCCGCATAACCTCTAAATAATTATTTGCCTTCTTTCTCTCTAAATTGGTATAATTTTTACTTTTGGCGGCTATAATGTATTCTCTCACTTAACTATTTACGATTCGAAGCAGAGTAAGGAATTTAAAATGTGAAATTTGGGTAGGTGTTTTTTTTTTTTGTTAACTGACACCAATTTTTAGGTTATGTGTGGCTTGAGATTTCAATCTATAAGCGGTTAATAAACGATTGCACTTTTTTTCTCCAAAAGCAGAATAGTTAATCTTATTTGATTGACTTGTGTGCACAAATGTATAATTTCAGTTTTAGCCCACACTCAGATTTACTCGATTGCGGCCTCAGTAGCTTTGTAAGCACAAATTACTAATAAACTATGACCTTCGGCGGTTAACATACTTTTAGGCGCAAGCACAAATACTAGCTTTAGCAAACAATTTTTACTCCTATCTATTATCGATCATCAGGTTAAAAAAAGTCTTAAACTTTCGTACATCGTGAGCTTTCAAGATCACTTATGTTAAGTTTAGAAAAAAGCATACTATGAAGCTTTTAAGCTCCTTTGAATAAGATGTTAAGCAGCATATCTCAATTATTATTGAGTTTTCAAATGCATTAAAATCAGGCTAAAACAAGTAGTATGGTCTACTAACGAGCTTTCAAGTTATTTTAATTAAGTTTGGGGGGAAAACAATTAGTATGTATATCTTATTTTGTTATTTAGAAAGCTTTTAAGTTAATTTGAGTTATTTTGAAAAAGAATGGAGTACCTTTGATTCATTAGCGAGCTTTCGAGTTCATTGAACTTTAATCCACTAGCGAGCTTTTAGGTTTTTCGAATGAACTTTTACTTCTCCTTTGCGGAATTAATGTTATATTGATTAATATGGTCTTGTTTCTTAATATGTTGAGAAATAAGTCCGTATGGCTTTATTTCTTATGGTTTTATTGCACTCCGTCATATACCTTTAGGTTCAAGCAATAATTCTTTCTCGCTTAAAAATATATCCATAATTGTTAGATATGCAAATTAGTGCCGTAAATTTGTAAGACATCAAATATTTATTGGTGGCTGTGCAAAAGCGCTCACTTCAAATCTTGGCTGCCGCAGCACAGTTTTGATATAGGTAGCGGTGAAATGGTTTGCAGTTAACCAAAGGCTAAGAAAGTTTTACAAAGTTAGTTGGTTAGTAAATTTTACTTATTTTGTATAATACTTCCTGCATAATAATTCAAAACAAACCATAGAAATTGTAATAATTATATAGCGAGTATATGTTTGTATTTCGGTACGATGAATGGGTTGAAGTAGAGCCTCAACAACTCAAGTAAAACGCCGCACTGGGAACTTATTTCTCCGACCTAGAGAAAAATTAAAAATTATACCGAAGATGATCAGTTTCAAGGGTTGAAGTTTAATAGCTCCGTTATCTTTCCGTTTAGGGCAATTACGCCACATAGAGTTGAGTCCATTTAAATGTTATTCCACTTACCGCGAGCTTTCTTTAAGTTTTCCTTTACTCGTCATGCGAACGTTGCTTAGAATATGTAGATTTACTAATTGTATGCATCTTTATACGTCATATATGTTTAAACATAATTATTTAGCTCGAAGCATTTACAAGTAAATGTGCACCTTTCTCTTTATATACATACTTGCACATTTAAGGTGCGTTTCGTAAATATAGAACTCCATTAGAATTCTTGGTTTAGATTCGTATAAATTTTGCTTTCTAAACTTTGTGTGGATTTAAAAAAGATCAAAGAATTGAAAAATAATATTAATAACTTAAAGTAATGAAAATTAATCAATCCGAAAATCAAAAATAATATTAAAAAAAAAAAAAAATTATATACAAAATTAAAAATAATCCAAAAAAAGAACATCGAAAATAATAAAAAAAAAATCTGAAATAATAAAAAATGAAATAAAAAAACAAAAATAATTTAATCTCCCATTTCAATTTGCATATTTCCGCCCCAAATTTTTATTGATAGCCCTTTTAGCTATTCCTGAACGTTTTGCACATCTTTAGAAATTTTTTTTTTGTTGCTGTGCTATATTTATGAAACAGACTATTTATACCCAAAATGCGATATATTGGCTTGATAGCCATTTTCGCTATTCCATAATATTGATTTAGTCTGTAATGCTAAATATTTCGCTACGTTCAAACACACGCACATACGCTTTACGGACGTATGCACATTTGCAATTTGTTTACCTTAACGCGAAATGCCAAAGCTTGTTTCATTAGTATTAATATTGTTATATGCATTCGCGTAATGCCATCAAAGCTTAATTCATGCTCCTTCCTATGGACGGTATCGTTTAGAATTTCGTATACATCTATATAAGTTGTTGTTTTACGCGAATTAGCTGTTAATATTTAGTAAGACATTTTGGGAAATCTAGATACATATGTATATGTATATAGATTGTACTCGTATTATAGATATGTATGTAAGTATACTAGTAACCCTTTTTCTACAAAAACTTATCTCAAGATCGGTCTAGTTGAGTATACAAAATACCTTAACATCTTCAAGTAGACCGACCCCGAAAATATATTAACCAAACTTTTGATAATGGTCCCAGCTCATAAAACAACATATAGTTCATGTAGTAGCAACAACAAATCATAACTAGCATTAGCTAAATAATTCATGTGACACTATTTTAAATATACATACATACTAATCGAATATAAACATAAATACCTTTTGGACATGTAAATAAATCGAAAATGATTAGCAACTTTACGTAAATAACTCATGCAAATTTGTTAAATAAATCAAAAATTTTAACTCAACCAAACGTGTGGTAAAAAAGTGTTGATAAAATATGTTTTCTAAAAGAATTTCAAGCGCAGTTGTACGAGTTTGCATGCATTTATTGAAAAGCTAATGTGGGTGGAATGGAATGAAAGAAAAAAAAAAGATATGAAAAATATCGATTTGTATGAAAAACAATTATGCTACACCTATCCTACCAATTCGGCGACCAACATAAGTGAATTGATAAGTATTTATTTAGGTATGTGTAAATGTGTAGAACAAGCAGAAGTATTAAAAGAAATCTTTTTTATTAAATTGACCTATTATTAATTTCAAGTTGTATTAAGAAAAAAATCACACAAAAATTTAAAAACAAAAAAATTATAATAAATAAACAAGAAATATTTAAACGAGTTTTACGAATGTTGTTATGTGGTAATTTTATTAAAAAAAAAGATAAAGGCAATATGCAAGTGTTTGTAAGTCTATATAGATATTTATTAAACTGAGCAAAAAAAAAAGAATTTCTGTTTGTAAACTTTATTCATATTATTTCTCAGGATAGCGAAACAAATATGCTGTAATGTTTTAAGACATTAATCTGACGTCTTTTTATATATTATTTCGATGCTTGATACAATTTTTGCTGCTTGCAAAACTAAAAAAAAATATTTCTTTAGCTAAAAAAAAATTTTATAAATTAAATAGAAAAATCAAAAAAAAAAATTTTTATATTACAAAAAAAGTTAAATAAATAAATTTTATTTGCCATTTTTTTATTATTTTGATCTTAGAGCGAATATTTGTTTCTTTGCAAAACAAACAAAAAAAAATTATTAAATTAAAAAAGAATTAAATAGATAAAATTGATCTGACGTTTTTTATTTATTATTTTAATGCTTGATACAATTTATTATTTTAATCTTAGATACAATTTTGCCTACTTTGCAAAAAAAATGAATTTAAAAAAAAAGTTTTGTGATAAAATAGAAAAAAAGTCTTACAAAAAAAGTTTAAAACGAAATTTTTAAAATGAAAACATGAAAAAAAAGATTAGCAAGCAGAAAAAGTTATAAGCAGCTAAAATTGTGATTGCTATCACAAGCGACAAGTTCACTTTTGATTTAAACCCAAAATTATATTTGAAAAAAAAAAAAACAAAGAAAAAAAATTTGATTTGTTATTTTATTCACAAGTCGCTAATTGCTTACGAAAAAAACTGCTCAAGCTGAACAAAATAGTATATATAATCGATAGGAGTATAACCAGTATAATTCGATTTTCAATACCAATCTATTCGAGCTGTACGAGTACATAAAGTCATACACTCAATAAATTAATTTTGGTCAAGTTATCGTGCGAACTTACGACTTTGTTTGCCATCCTTACCTGTCTGTCTCTACACTACATAGGACTTCACAATGCACGTTGGTGTGTATTTGCTATCTATGTATATGCTTATTACTTCTGCGTTTGTGATTGTCAAATTGGCTAAGTAAATTGTCAACTGCAGTGATATTAATAAACATACATACATACATAGGTCTTCGCTTATGTTATAAGCGTTACCGTCTGAATATGACAGAGATAGAGAACCAACCATAAGTGCCCCACGGAATTTCACAACTTCCTTAAGCAATTATCAATGCGACAATCATAGCATTTTGGAACGACACTCATGCATATGGCTTCTCGGTCCTTTGAGTTGGTCGCTTCGTATATTATTTAACGCGTTTAGTAAAGCATAGTAAATATGTATAAAATCTGTAATTAGAGAGTGGTGAGGGTTGAACCTGAAAACGAATAGCTTAGTAGATGATGTTGTCGAGTATATTTGTATATAGTTAATATGCAGTTAAATCTGCGTGTAGTAATATGCATGAGATGCACATATATGTATATATTAGAATCGGGTAACGTTCGCCCAAGGCTTCTGATTGAAAGTTGTAGCAATTTTTGTTAATTTGAAGATGCTTAAATTAAGTTCTTAGTAATAAATTGTTGTATGCTTTGATGAGAGCATAATTTTAAGATCCTTCTTTGCAATCTCGACTTAGTTTTTCTTGAAAGCTCCACAGTGAATAAAAGTGGGATGTTCTTTTTAACCTAGCTTGAGTCAATTTAAATAAATTAAATTTAAATTTTGAAACCAAAATTAAATGACATTAAAAGCGAAATTAAATAACATTTAATGCTTACTTTAAAATTCAGTCGGAAAAGCTTCAAAGCTCGATAATGGATTTAAGTGCACATTTTTTCTTTAAATCTAACTTAAATAAACTCGAAAGCTCTCTAATGAGTTAAAGTTGTTCCGCCCTTGTTCATATTAACTCAAATGAACTTAAATGCTCTCTAAATAGTAAAAGTGCATGTTTTAATTTTTTTTCGTCGAACCTAGTTAAAAAGCTTGAAAGCTCGCTAGCTACTTCGCTTAAAACCTGATTTCAAAGAACATGAAACCTCTATAAAAGACTTCTTAATATAGGTGAAGTTCGAAGCTTACTAATGGACACAAGTAAACGATTTTTTGGAATGAGCTTAAAAGCTCTCTAAGTCGTAAAAGCTTTCTAAATTCAGATTTAAGATTGCACGCTAGTGGATACAAATAAACTACTACTTTCAAGCCCATTTCAAGTGAACTTAAAAGCTCTTTATGTTTTCTTCAAACTTTCGCCGATAATATTTTAGCACAAAGAAGACCATACCACACCCCAATTTCAACTGCTGGGTAAATTTGTCTAAATTCTATTTTGGTTGGTATTGGTAAATATTTTGAAAATTACATCCATTTAGCGCTTAATCAGTTGCACACATACAAATGCGCACATCCTTTATGCATCCCTCAATGTATAAGTGTATGTGTGTCTGCATTGTATATTGATGTTAGATTTGCTTATATTTTGAATTAATTACTTATTTGAAACACGGCGACGTTGTCTTAACTGCAGCAAATGCAAATGCACGCAAACACATTGGCGAAGAGAATATATTAATCAGATATGATTGTGACAATAAACATTTCCGTACAAATAAACATCAGAGTTCATAGGGCATAGTTTGCCCCCAAGATATAAATATATATGTATTTAGTATACGAGTATGTATCTTTAGTATGTGCATGACGCACTTGCGGATATGGAAATATGAGACCTTAGCTTTAATCCATTTTCTTGGCTTCCTACTACTAAGTTAAGTAATTTCTTTGAATATACAATATTAAACCGACTGCTGAGAGGAGGATTTAAGGAACATTTAGTAGTAAAAACAAAGAAAAAAAAAATATTCCTATATGAAATGTGTGGCATTTTTTTTTTAAATTTATAAATCAAGATTTGCATGGAAATTTTAAATTTTTTGAAGTCCTTCAAGGTTTGTTTTCTTCACAGTCTGTCAATACTTTTTATATTATATATTTTCAATGCAAAAAAAGCTGACGATTCCAGTGTTATTTTAATAGAAAAAATTACTCAAAAATGATTATGATTATATTTAAACTTAACACCCAAAAAAATAAAAATATGAATTTCATTTTTTTACAATTTTTTTTTAAAACATTTTTTTGTTGAACATTTCTTTGTGTGTGTGCCAAAAACTGCAATTCATAAAACCCACTTTATCGATAGTTAAAAACACATTCACCTTCTCTTGAGCTACCACAACTCTTTCCACTAACCCAATCGCTACACCATAAAATTGCAATACCTTCAAATAATAGAGCAAAAAAAAAGTTGGGTGTGGCGCCATTTAAATTAATTATTTATTATGCGATACGATTCTTTTTATAAAATTAATGAATGGAACGAGCACAATGGCAAACAATATAACTAAAATATAGAAAATGTCTACAAAGTACAATATTTATGTGTCATGGGTAGAATGGGGTGAAAGGAATGAGCACCCAACGTTAATAAATTTGAGCGAATGAGTGTGAGTACGAAATATGTGTATGTATGTGTGAAGTAGTAAGTTAGTGATGATAGTCCAGGCGCTTGAACGAAGACAAGTAAGACATCCTTCGGCTATTGCAAAAATTTCAAATCGCCATTGTGGAAAAATGCCGCTAAAAGTAACAGGCGAGCAGCGCAAATAGTTAGAAGACAGCAACTTAAACTGGAAAGAGTGAAAATATACAAACACACATACAGACACACTTACCTGACGCAATAACTTGCATGCAACAAACTGCTACTAACATACTAGAAGCAAGGAGTTAAGGAATGTTGAGGAATTTTGTTGTGATGAGTTTGCTTGGCGGTGGGCAGTCAGAATATAGCAAGCAGTGAAAATAAAAAATAAAAAAATAAAAATATTTGAGTGAGTGCTTGAACGCGTGAGTTGGCATGTTAGTGAGTTTATGGTGGGGAATAAAGTTATTTTATAGTTTTTATAGTTCAAAAGTAGTATTGAAATAAACGGGTATGGTGTATGGAAGTAGGATTTTGTGTTGTTGTTGTTGGTGTTTGATTTTGTTGCAAATGCATACTGGCGTTGCGGGGCTAAGCGGAAATCGGCTGGTTGGATAGCAAACGAAGAAATATTGCCATTAAAGGTAGTGTACGGAATCGAAAATGAATAATAAATAAAGCGTTGTATTATATAACAAGTATAAAACTTATAAGTAATCTAAAATGCGAAGACATACATACATACATACCCCGATAAATATTCATTATAAACAGAACTAAAGCAATGCATATCGCCATATTCGCAGTTGCATAGTTACTAGGGTGGGTTTGCAATTTTTTTTTCGCTTAGCTTTTTGGTTATACTTTGTTAGAAATGGAAATTAAAAAAAAAAAAAATTTTTTCAAGAATTTTTTGGGTTTTTTTTTTGGTAAGCACTAAGCGACTTGTGAATAAAATGGCAAAAAAAAATTTTGAAATAAAAATTTGTTGCAATAAAAGCTGTGCTTGTGGTTTCTACCACTTGCTTATTTTTTTGTTGTTAAAACATTTTTTAGGCAAGCGGGAGAATTTTTTTTTTAATAAAGTAAAATTTAAATTTTTGCAAAAATTTTTAGAAATCATCCTAAAATTATAGAAACATATTTTTCTCTAGCCCCATGTGTACCAAAAAAAAAATACAAAAAAAAATGACCAAACGACCCTGATACAGTACGTACATACCCTACAAATTTATAAAACCAAAAGCAAAAAAACAAAAAAAAAACCTGAAGGCTAAGAAAAGTTGTACGGCAAGCTAAGACATATGGCTAGGCATTGAATGTATGTCTGCCAAAACATGCTGAATATTGCACTACATTGTGCGGCTTGTGTAGTGGTAGTGGTATGCTCAGCAACTTGCATAGTTACGTATACGCCATGGGGGTATGAAATATAGAAAAATTCAAATTGCATTAGTTTCGAAGAAGGCTCGCGTAAAATAGTGAAATTATTCTTATATTATTACGTTTTGTTTGTCTGTATGTACAGCACACATTCATATATGTATGTATCTATAGATATGCACAATAAATATCCAAGTTTATATACATATCTAACGTCTGCTGTGTGTGTACTCATGTCTATGGCCATTGCTATACGATGAATATAGGAATAGTTTGTTGAATGTTTTATGGGGGTTTTGATGTAAAACAGCGCTAACTCGTATGCGCTGAGAATAACTAATGGATTTTATTGAAAATTGTAGCAAAGCAGAAAAGTTAATTACATAAATAAATTAGCAAGTATAGGGTATAGTTCATATACTTTAACAAGAAGTTATAGTTTTAATTAACTTATTTGAAAATTGTGAGTTAGTAGCTTAAAATACATATGTATGGAAAATGCAATTAAAATTATCTTCGAAATAAATAAAAATATGTACGACTTTTTTAAGAGTCCGATCCTTACATACACTTTGTAAAAACTCTTCAAAACTGTTAATTGGAAGATACATAGCCCAAAACCCATTTATCGAAACTATCGATTATATGGGAGCTATATGTTATGTAGATCCGATCTCGCCGATTTTCACTTCGCATATTATATATGTAATACGAAGCAAACTGGCAGAATTTTAAGTTCCTAGCTTTTGAACTGCAAAATTTAGAGCCCAAAACCCATTTATCGAAACTATCGATTATATGGGAGCTATATGTTATGTTTGTCAGATCTGGGTGATTTTCACTATACTAATTAGAAATATATTCAGTATCAAACCTGCAAAATTTTACCCTTCCAGCTGTTTAATTGCAAGAGTTCTAGGCCAAAACTCGTTTATCGGAACTCGATATCGATTGTATGAAAGCTATGCGTTGTATTGTTCCAAGGTTGCTGCTTCGGACAAATGATTAATGCTTTACAATTTTCCGAATTTCATAGTGATATTTCTAAAACTGAGGGACTAACTTGCGTTCAAAAAAACAGGCAGGCATGGCTACATCCAATCAGATCATCGCCTTGATCATTTCGGTATATTTATTGGTGGGTCTAGCTCTTCTTCTGTTCACGCTAAAAATAAAAAAAAATAATTAATATGAACTAATTTATTCGTATTAAAAAAAATCAATTTCATATAATCTGGTGCCAACGCCTACTTTTGCAAAGCTATATATAATCGATGCGGTACTCAGTAAGCTCTTGGACCTATTGTGAAAATTCCAGTGAGACCTTTGAGATGAATACTGACATTTGTATGTATTCACATTTCAAGTTCCAACGGAAAGTTTAATTACATTTGCGTGCTTTGGTTACATTGAAAATTAATGAATGAATGGACACTTAAGACAATGCAATATTTACCTCTGTTGTTACTTACACTCAAACATTTTGCACAAAAAGCATTAGCAAAACTTAGTTTAGCTTAGCATTGCAAAATAGCTGGCAGGCAAAATGTTTTGCATCCATTTTGTGAGTTTCTTTATTATTTTTTGTGTGAGAAACGGAAGTTTTAACTACTATTAAAATTCACATCCGCTACCACAAATCCCATGCAATCTGGCATCTTGGCGAGCATGCAACAAAGAAACAAAAGAGTAAAAAAGCAACAAATTATAACATAAAAAAAAATTAAAAAGCCAACAAAAACAACAACATAAAAATAAATCCAACAAAGCAAGACAAACAGCAAACTTGCAAAAGCACGATTTAGACGAGTCATTGCAGCACCTGGCTTTAGCGCCTAAAAGGCTGCATTTCCGCTTTACTAAATGCTAAGCAATGTGAAAGCTAACTTAAGCGGCATAAGCGGTGAGCGTGTGCGCGTTCCATTGAAAACAGGCAAAATTAACAAGAATCATTGTTGTGTTTACAGCTCAATTGTTTCATTTTTTCTTTCATTCACGCTATTTGGTTTGAAATTTATTAATAAACCGACAACATTTGCATACGTACAGACCCTGGCTGACACTGAGAAGAAAGAAGAAGAAGAGAGAAAAAAGCACACACAAAAAATTAATTCAACAAAAAGACGTTTGTATGGCATACTAAAGTGTAGAAATGAAGGAAATGGTTTAGCGAGGAAACAACTAATTCCTTTTTAAATAAATCGCTATTCTCGGAGGATAAACAAAAGGCAAAATGTGGGTGCAGGAAATCGTAAGAGATTTGTAAGTATGTATGTGAAAAGTAACAGTGGTGCACAGTGGAGAAAATTGGAATTTTTTTATTTTTGAACAAGTCTTATAGAGGAGAGTAGAGTACTTGTAGATTATACAAATCGGTTAGCATTAAATGAGAGTAGTACTTTTAAGAAAAAATGTTGGCAAAACTTCCCACTGTGCGCTGTTGAATCAGTAAACTAGTGGGAGCTTAAAAAAATATAATATCGCTCTTGTTGCATATTGATCGATGCTAAGCGGCTGACATAGGAGCGCGCGAAATTTGAGTACATATTGAGCTACCCACCAAAAAAAAATTATGCCAGCAAGCAATAACAACCAAAGTTGAGTGAGGATAAAATAAAATCCGAATAAGAGCAACTGAGTGCTCAAGTTGTTATCCATACTACTGATGAAAAAAATTAGCAATGAAAATTTTTTATTAAAACTTTAGCTGCTATTCCACTATTTTATGGAATTTTTAACAAAAAAAGTTCTTTAAACCCATATTTTTTTTATAAGTACTATGTTTTTTTTTTTTTAGAAAAATTAATAAAAGTTCGGATGGAAGATTTTTTTTGCTCCAAAATCGTTACAAAATTGTATAAAAATAGTGGAATAATAGCCAAAGTTGATTGAAAAAAAAAAATTTAATAAAAATTTCCTAACGTTTTGCTAAAACTTTTTCACTGAGAGACGAGTCTATCATAGGTCGGTGGTCTTAAGGCATTTCAAAATCGGCATAGCCTAGGCAAATGTAGATATTTTTCATTGGTGGCTCGACAATTATAAAAATTGGTGAATTTTAAAATGTGAAAATATTAAAAATAAATAAAAAGATTAATCTACAGTGAGTTGAAAAATCCTTCGAAAAGTACAGATTACACTGACTTTCTACCACAAAACAACAAAAAAAAAAAAAAAAAGTGAAATTATTTTGAGACAAAAATTGAGACAAGTGAACGTTTTACCATTAGTATAAAACCACACTGCTTGGACCACCACTATATTAGTAGCTCTACCGCAGTATCTGCTATTCACTCTTATCACTTACACAATTGTTTGTTGGGTGTTGATGCATATATGCATGATTTTTACATATCTATATGCAAGTCATACCAAGCAAACTAAACTAAATCCATAGCTACTTTCAACTACTTTATTACATAGCTAACTGCTTTTTGTGGCAGCAACAAATTGATGTACGTTTCGTGCCTGTGTAAAATATGCAATGAAATGTCTGCAAAGGAAAGTAATAAACTCTGCTGCTGTTGACCAGGCTGCATATAATAACCCACGCCCGCTCATACGCCTCCTTGACCAATGAAGCAATAGCACATTTTTTGCAAGCTTATCAAGCTTTTGTAAGCCACATAGGTCTTAGTCGCTGCTATTGCTATAATATAACAAAGTGAAAGAGCAAAATGCTCATAATTCTACATTTCTTTTTTTTTTGTCTTGTTTTTATGTTTTTGTTTTTTGCATTTTGCAGAAGCAGCGGCTGTGCGCTCAAGTTCCTGAGCACATAAATATAGACAAGCTATAATATTTAAGTATTGTTTTTTGTTTTTGTTTTTTTTTTCTCATCTAAGTCTAAATATGATCACGTGCTTGTTATGCATATTTCATGTTGCAACGAAATTATTATTTTTTTTTTCGTTAGCTAAAGTAGATGAAAGCATAAAATGTCTGGCCAAATGAGGAATGAGCTTCAAAGCAAATTGCTAAATTTTTTTTTTTTTTTTATAAATTTACTTTTCAAAGCTGTGAAATTTTTGCGCTAAATATTTGAAATTAGGCGGCAAGTAAGTAACAGCTGTAACATGTCTCGTTTACAGCGTGTAAACATGATTACTTGCTTGCAAAAAAAAAAAGAGAATTTTTATACATTTCTAAATACTTAAATATTCACATACTAACATAAACAAGGTAGCGGTTGAAGTTTTACTTTTTTGTGCCACATTGAAGTATCCTTGCGCTTTGCTCCTACCTGACATTTGTTCGTAAATACACAGATGTGAGTTTTGTGTTGTGTTTTGTTTATTTATATTAGTTGCACTGTGTAAAAAGTCATAAAGGCTATGAATAATTGAAATAGATGTCGGAAACATTTTTTATTGCCAACGCGCGAACTTGGTATAATCATATATTTGTACGATGGTGAGAAGTTTAAGAGAGGACTTAGGGCCAATATGAATGAATTTTTCTCCCAGCTGAGTAAGAGATCCTTATATCTACACTGCTCTATCCAAAAATTTACCACCTAAGCAGAGAATTGCAGAAACCCTATTTCAGCACTTGTTTCAAGATCGTTCATTCTAGAATTTTTTTTATCTTCAAAAATTTCAGAACTTCGCAATCTCAAAGAAAATCAAATTTCGGCTGCCAAAGTGATTTTTAACAAATTTTCAGAAATGGAGCATTTCTTAAAAATGGACTTTGGAGTCTTTAAAAAGGGTTTATTAACCCACAGTTTTTTTTAAATTTTATTTTTTATAAAATACCAATTTTAAATACATTTCCTTTCAAAGAAAATTTTCAATAAAAAAACTGACAATAACAATTCACTGCGAATTATTGTTAACTGGTCTACAGCTTGCAAAACTTACAAATATGTAAAAAAAAAATAAATTCATCATTTTACTCACATGCCGCTTAGCTTAATTTAAAGCATATAAATTGTAAACTAATGGCAAACTTTTTTTGTTTTTTTCAGGCTAAAATGATTGAAAGCGGACATCCTTGGATGGGCGGTGCATCAACCTCTTCAGTAACCGGTTAGTTGGAAAAAGAAAAATATTTCAAGAAAATAGTTACCTTCACTTTCATTTCGCATTTACACTAAAATATTTGATCTAAACATTATTCATTCTTCAATCGCTACTTTTAATTTTTCGCACAAAACAAATTCAAATTTCGCCACATTTTTTTTCTCTCTCCACTTTCGTCTCAGCAGATAGCTACCAATATCAATTGCAATCGATGTGGCAAAAATGTTGGAATACCAATCAACAAAATCTTGTGCAACAATTGCGATTTCGTGAACGCGGCCCACTGAAGTCATGGCGTCCCGAAGCTATGGCCGAAGCCATATTTAGCGTATTGAAGGAGGGACTTTCGCTATCGCAAGCAGCGCGTAAATATGACATACCCTATCCGACCTTCGTATTATATGCCAATCGTGTACACAATATGTTGGGACCGTCATTGGATGGTGGTGCCGATCCACGACCCAAGGCACGAGGACGTCCGCAACGTATTTTATTGGGCATGTGGCCTGAAGAGCTGATACGTTCCGTAATAAAAGCTGTGGTGTTTAGGGATTATCGTGAAATTAAAGAGGATATGTCACATGTGTATGCCAATGGACAAATGCAAGCGGTAAGTTGGAGAGGGAGTACTGTGGGAAATATATTAATAGCTTAAATTTAAGGGGGTAAACTAGTAAACGAAGGATTAATACGACTAAGACTATGACTAAACCTAAGACAACGATTCAATTTAGTAAAAGAAAATATCAAACAGCAGACCTAGCTCTAAGTAATTTATGTCATACATTGTGAGTGCGCTAATTTTCCCTCTTCTTTCCCGTCTTCTTCATTTTACTCCACAGGCATCACCATTCGGCGCAGCTGGCAATGCTGCTGTTGTCGCTGCCGCAGCTAACGGTTATCATAATGCCGCCAAATTAGCTGCACTCGCACCACCCGATTCACCCAGCCCTCTATCGACAATGACCGAAACACTACGACGACAAATTATGTCACAACAACAACAATCGCCCATTTCACAAACAATGAATATGTACAAATCACCAGCGTATCTACAACGTTCCGAAATCGAAGATCAAGTATCGGCTGCGAATGCTAAACAACATGCCGAAGCACGACGCACATCCGACAATAACATGCCCGATTTGAGTGCGCTCGGTTTGATGGGCATACCCGGTTTGAATGTAATGCCCGCACAAGCAGCACAACGTGTAAGTCAAATGCATCAGCAAAGTGGTGCCAATTATGCCAGAGAACGAGAACGAGAGAGAGAACGTGAACGTGAACGAGAACGTGATCGTGAGAGAGAACGTGAACTGAAAGAAGCAATGCAAGCGCGTCAATATGGTAATCAATCACGTGGTTCGGTAGGCTCTGCCAGTGGTGGCAACGCTAGTGGTGGTGGTGGTAGTAGCGGTAGTGTTGGAAATGTTGTTGGTCAAAAAATGTCCGGCGCTGCTGCTGCTGTAGCGGCTGCAGCTGCTGCATCGGATCAGGCAGCAGCTTATGCACACTACAAGAATAAAGAACAGGCCAGCAATTATGCATTCAATAAACGTTTCGCTGAGACGTTACCACCTGGCATTGATTTCGAAGCGATCGCTAATGGTTTGCTGCAAAAGTCTGTCAATAAAAGTCCGCGTTTCGAAGATTTCTTTCCAAGTGAGTTCTTTGGTAATGCAGAAAGTGCTGCCAGTACAGGAGCAGCATATCCACCGACACGGGAATCACCACTTATGAAGATCAAGTTGGAACATCAACCGAGTACTGAGGTGCAAAATGAGGATTAAAGGAGAACTGAAAAGTAGAAATAGAGCGTGAGAGAGAGAGAGAGTGTAGATACGACTTAGTGCAAGTTGGTGAGTATAAGTAAGGGCGGGAGTGTATGCGCAGGAAAGAGAGAGGGATAATTAAACTGTTCCAATAATAAGGTGCGGGCAAGGCAATAATTTACTAAGTAGTTGGTGGATAACGAGCAAATAGGGAATAATGTTTGTTGTGTCAGGAGAGGGTGAAGAATTCTTTAAGAATATTTAGAAATACAAAATTTTTGACTGCTATTTAACCCCAACGTACATTTGTAGGTTAGTTTGTAGTATCAGGTACGTTATTTCATACATTAACACACACATACACAAACACGTATGCCTATATATATATTTAAAAAAAAGAGAGCTCAAAGGCTCGAACTAAGTAAGTATTCTAGTAAATAAGTCGTACATTTAGGCTGTAAGCGGCAAGAGGATATATGAAAGGCGCTAAAAATTGAGATAAACAAAAATAAAAAATAAAAAAATTTTAAGTTTAATAATTAACTTAAAAAGTCTGTAAAATATTAATTAGTTAAAAGGGCAAACAAATACCAGTGACACGCAAACTACATAAACAACATGAAGAAAGAGCAAAAAAATGTGGAAAGGAGTAACAAGAAGAAGATTGAAAATAGAAACAATAGAAGAAAGAGATCAAGGTAGATTTAGATTTACATATATGAGAATACATGAGCGAGATAAATTATAAAAGAGAGAGGATAAATTGCAGAAGAAATACTAAAAAATAATTATGAGCGCTATAAAAAGAGGGAAGGGAAATATAATAAGAAAAAATGAAGTGGAAGAAAAACCGAAATAGTGCAAGCGCTTAAGTGAGTTAGGCATGAGGGGCGCACGCTGTTTAAAGTTTCTAGCTGCGATTAACTTTCATGGCTTGCCTTGACATTTGAAAAGCAGTGCGAGGTTAAAAAATTCAAAAAATGATCACACCTTCTGCTCAGCTGTTTAAAGCTTTTGCGCTAAAACTATTTATTCAAAAATGATTCCCTTATATGCATAAGATCTCGTTATATATAATACAATAATATATAATAAACAATTACACAAACAAACATAGATATACATACATATAAAATAATCTCTTTTTTACGAATGAGTTTTCAAATGATTGCAATATGTTTATGAAAATATTTATGCTTGGAAAAACTATACTAAATATTTATTTTAATAAAAAAATAATTGTGTGTATTATTATAAAATAAAAAAAAAACAAAAACAATGTTTTAAAACCTAATAGACTTGAGCATTTTTAAATGTATGATGTAGATGTCTAAGTGTACGTTTTTATTAATATTTAAGATAAACCTAAGCATGCCACTATGCTGGGTACACATACATATAAGCTATTCTATTTTGTAACATAAATAACAATGAAGAAAAAAACAAAAAAAAAATTATAAAAAACAAAACAATTTTTCAAATTTTTTGCAAATAAACCGTAGAGTGCAGCGAAGTTAAACTTAAATATTTTTCACCGCAGGGAAATTTCTGTGAAGGGTTTTTTTTCTTACAACAAAAGCACAACTTCTGAGAAAAAAACTATAGTAGGTACACGAAAGGGATTTTCTTTTGCTATTTCAGATTTAAGCGGAATATAATATGCAGCTAATTACATCATTCGACTTTACTGTTTCTAGAATATTGTCCGAAACTCTTCTTTCCGAAAGAGACATTTTGGTTTATGATATATCATCTTGTTAATTAATTGTTTTTATCTTAATTTTTTTTTTATTTCAAAATGTTAATTTTTCTCCAGATTCAACTCGTAATATAACGAAATATCATAATTTTGACTCAAAATAAAATATTTTCGCACTGAACTACGAAAGTGTTTAATTTTAAAAAATATTGAGGTGACGTATTTTATAATTTCTTTGGAAAAAAAATATGTTATTGTAAATAATGTACAAATTATGTTAGAACTTGTAAAAAGTGCTAGATTTAAAAAACAATATAGTTTTAATGAACTCGGAAGTAAGTTCTTTCAAAATAGATCTATAAGTATACTTAAATAAATAAATATATAACTACTCGTACACATAAGCATAAATACTTACATACAAGTTTGTATGTTGAATTAAAACAAATTTATGATTTCTTTGATAGTTTGTGTAACCCACACACACACACACAAACACACAAATAAATGCATCAATATTTTGCGAAAAGTAGAAAAAAAAGAAAAAAAAAAATAGCTTAGCAATAGAATTTACTTAGTTACACTCTCATATTTGAAAGAAATATTTTATGCAAATTTATTTATGTTTAACTTTTGTGTTTACTATTTATATATATATATATGTGTGTAAGTACTAAATTTGTCTACAAATACTACAACAAATAGTATTTATTAGTAACGTTTATAATATTTACAATTGTAAGGAGTAATAAATACATACTTGACTACATACAATGTAATCCAATGATAATTACTGTAATATGAGTAATAATAAGTAAATATAAAAATAAACAATGAAAATGAAGTGAATAAATATTTTTAGTTAATCGTGAATACAAAAAGAAAAAAAATGATTTGTTGTTATTTACTTGGGCAAAGTGTGTGGTGAGTATAAAAACGGACGGTCATGCATACTATTTTAAAAGATGATGTCAGAACTCAAATTTTTGCTGAAGAAATAATTAATGGCAAGATTTTTAGCTAAAATAGGAGCAGCGAGGAGACAGCGGCAACTCTATAGCAGCAACGTTCAATTAACTATAGTGAGAACATGAGATTGACTGTTGACTGATATTTGATCTTCATCGATTTTTCTGAAGCTTCATTTTCCTGTAGTTTTTGGATCTTAAATTCTTATAACTGCTTATCTAATTTTAGTCCTATAGGGTTCTATACATACAAAATCGTCAGATAGTTGGAATTGCTACCTGACGATTTGAATAAAATTGTACCATAACAAAATGATTTTTCTTAACATTTTAGTTTTTCATTCCACCTGCATATGTATGTAAAGTTTTTAAGTAACTGTACTAATTACATTCGGCTGGAAAGTCAAAAAAAATATAAAAAAATATTTTGGGTAAAAATTCAAAAATCGTTTAACACGAATTTCCGCCAACTACTTTTTTTACAGTTTTGCCAAAAAAAAATTGTATTTAACCAATTGAACTCGAATATGAAAATAAAAAAATAAAAAAAAAAATGTTTGGCTAAAATTCAAAATATCATATTTTTTGAAAAAAAAAAGAAAAAAAAAATACTTCTGAATATCTCAGGATATCATTAAAAATATTAGTGGCAAAAAAAGAAATTTAATGGCCAACTTTAATTCTTACGATTTTGAAAAATTAAAAACTTTATAAAATTAGAAATTAAAATGTTTCTTTTTTTCTGCATCTAATCACCCACTTCGAATAAAGTAGTTTCCGAAATATTTAAAAAATGATCTTTAAAAAACAGGAAAAGGTTAATATTTCGGATTTTCATAGTTAAACAAAATTTTTTCTCCATGGAAATTTGAAGTTGTTTATCAGATTGTTAAAAAATTATCGAATTCGCAGTTCTAAAGCCAATGAAATTTAAGCGTAATAAATAATTTGTAAGCCGAAACTAGCTCAAAAACTTTCCTTTTGCTTTGCTTCTCGAAATCGTATAATTTTTAGTCGAATTATTTGAATTAGGAAATAATGTAAATTAATGCTTTTCCACATTTCTGTTAACTTTGTTTCTCTTTTGGAAATAGAAATAGCGTAAATTGATGGTAATTGCATTTGCTATGCGAAATAAAGCCATTTGACGTTATTTCCGTTGACCTTGTTGCTTGATATCGTCCATATAAAGAGTTACCATAGAAAAGGTCGCATGCGTAGTTGCAGTGAGATAGTGATTAACGACAACTCCAGCACTCAAATTCTAATACGCCTGTATTCATCGCAATGGCTCTGTCGGGATTTACTCAGGGATCAGTTGGGTACCACCATGTGGCCCACGCATACCCAAACAAGTCCTCTGTAACAATTCCTGCAATGCCAGAGAGATTGCCAATGAACCGTTGGACTCGTTCTTTAGTTTAATATTCAATTGCAGGTGCAGTGAAATAACTCCCAAATGAAATAACTCCCAACAAAAAAATGAAATAACTCCCAAATATTTTCCATGCAAGTTGGGACTTATTTCATTATGAAATAGCTCCCAATTCATTGGGACTTATTTCATAATTTTAACTGGGAATTATTTCATAATGAAATAACTCCCAAATGAAATAATCCCCAATAAAATATCTTTGGGAGTTATTTCATAATTTTTGGAAATTGGGAGTTATTTCATTTTTTGGGACTTACTTCATTGCTTGTAATCCAGGCATTGGGAGTTATTTCATTTTTAATGGGAGTTATTTCATTTTTGTTGGGCATATTTTTAGCGAACTAATGTCATTGACATTAATTCGCATTAAGAAAGGGAACTAAAGTCAGTACATTTTTTTTATATTCCAAATTTTCATTTTTCATTATCACCTTCGACTTATGATCATGAATCTGAGATTGGCTTAGGTCAGATCCCCGATTCAGGGCGTGATCAATGGTATTTATGTGCAGAACTCCTTTCCGCATTGGCGGCCTTCGGCCGCGCTTCAAAAAATAACCCTGGGCTACGCCATTCCAACTCCGGGTGGTTGCCATAGCCGTGGCTACCGCCACGGTGATGTCCTTCCGCGTGCCACTCTTTTCTCACAGGGTAATGTGATTACAACAACCACATGAAAATGACTTTAACTGCAAATATCTCGCAAACTACTAAAAATATTGGTTCAGCGGAGTTATATTCATGCTCCTGGGACCAAAGCGCGTCTCCTGATAGATATCTCAACATTTTTGGTTGTGTATTAGCGCTCGGTACCCCACGTAAACGATTACCCACGTCTAGATTTAGAATCTGAAATGAGATTTTTTCAACCGTTCAAAAGTTGTTTGCAGTTAAAGTTCACAATTTTCTGTCATTTTCATGTGGTTGTTGTAATGGCACATTAGGCTGAGCCCGAAAAGTGAAAAAGTGGGAAACGTGGCACGCGGAAAGACATCACCGTGGCGGTAGCCACGGCTATGGCACACACCCGGAGTTGGAATGGCGTAGCCCATTGTTATTTTTTGAAGCGCGGCCGAAGGCCGCCAATGCGGAAAGGAGTTCTGCACATAAATACCATGGATCACGCCCCGAATTGGGGATCTGACCTAAGTCAAATTTTCGACTGCGGCACTACTTCGTCGAATCTCAAACCCAAATGCCTCAATGACATTAATTCGCATGTCCAAAGCTGTCCTGTATGTTTCAAATTTCATTGTAACTGATTATATTGTAAAAATATACCATTTCAAATTTTGATTTGGGATTTATTTCATTTTTTTGGGACTTATTTCATTTGGGAGTTATTTCATTTTTTTGGGGACTTGTGGTTTCATTGTGAAATAACTGCCAAATATTGGGAGTTATTTCATTTCCTTCTTTGGGAGTTATTTCATTTATTAAAGTTGGGAATTATTTCATTTTTATTGGGACTTCTTTCATTGGGAGTTATTTCATGGGAGTTATTTCATTTGGGAGTTATTTCACTGCACCTCAATTGCAGCATCTGGTGCTCCAATCAGCTGATATCCCAATATGTATTGCTTTTCCACAGTTGCGCTCACGGGATGCTTGCTATGGAATGTTCTCTGACAATTAGAGCAGATTGTTTTTAAGGCATCAAGACTACTTACCCATATATTTGACTATACTGCGGTGTCCGAAAATAACAATTAATCCGAATCCAGCATCTATGACTCGTTGCACGGAAAGAGATGTAAATCTAAATCTTGACATTGAAATCACATATTATTAAAACGTCAAAGGAACTGGACTGGGTGAAAATTTCTCTTGCCATTAAACACTTTTTACAACGCTGGCTTTCATTTATTTCCATTCAAATAATATGATGATATTTCCAGTCATATGATATGATATGATATATGTGATATCATATGATGTGCCAGATAAGATATGATGCGTCGTGTATACTTTATTATCATGTGATATGCACTGTTAACAACAATAACAACAACGTCATGTGATATGTGTAATGAAGCTGACATTCGCTCTGCATTGTTTTTTTTTCCGAATTTATAGTCTTGCAAAGTAGCGCCCAGGATCGCATATGCTTATGACATTGAAATAAATTATTTTGACGTCTGGTGGTTAGGTCTCACATCACAGGTCCATACATATATTGCAATTAACTATTAAGAACACTGGATTTTATTTATTTCCAGTCATATGATAAGCTCAAATATGAAAAGCAAAATAAGATGTGATGTGACATGTATGCTTCAATATCATATGATGTGTGATTAGAGTACATGATGTCACATCATATCATATCACCTTACATATTTTGTGGGCAATTCACTTAGATGGCCAAGTCTAGCATTAACAATGAAGCTGATAATCAGAATCTAGGTTTAAGCTTTGCACTCGTATTTATCCGGATTTATAGTAAGCTTGGATGCTGACAACATCAGAGGAAATAACTCATTGAAATGTTATTTTCGGTGCTGGGCAGTTCGAGGTGAATCTATTAAGCAGAAGAAGAAGTTTGAAAGGGGTATAAAATATTTGGTTGATAATTTTGCTTAGACTAAATTCTGAAAATCAGAAATATTTTCGAAACATTATAAGGACCGAATTTGACCCTTGTTAAAGATTATCCTAGACTCCAAGTTCAAACAAAAACTAGCAGGACAAAAGACTTTGTCATGACTGAAATTTTTCAGTTCCAGCACTTTTCCACAAATATAACAAGAGATTGTTAAACTCGAATAACGGCAAGAATATAAATGTTAACTACAAGTAGAAGAGGGGAGAAAACAACACACAGAATTTGCAAAAGGACAAAGTTTAAGCAGAGCATCAGTGGTAAGTGTAAATTGAATGAAACAATCGCTTGACTAAACGCCGAGAACAATAAAGTCGAGTGCAGCCAACAACCAACAACCAACTAAATAGTGTAAAGCGATAAACGGCCAAGAGCCACGAATGAGGCCGAAGGCGAAGCAAAAGGAGCAGAGTATGAGATAAACTCAAAACCGTTAAGTTAACTTGACAACCATTTGTTGCATCCATTCAAAGCTTTTGTTTGTGTGTGACCAGCAAATGATGGGTACTGTCCGTCCATACGTCCGTCCATTCGTTCATCGTCTTCATAGCTGTGAGTAAATAATCTCCGTTGTGGTTTCGCTTTGAACAACTTCATTGGATTTTACTTCTTGTCCGGTGTTAAATTGTTTTGTCGCTGCTACAAATGTCCGGTATGGTTGGTGGGAAGTTTGTTTTAGTAAGTGAATGAATGGATATATCAAAGTGAATGAATAAATGAGGTAGGCGAACATAGCATCAACGAACGCTGTGCCAAGACAAGATAGCGGTTTAAAGTGTGAGATAATTTGTATGTAGTGATATTGCTGGCAAGCACATTGATGCCAAGGATAATCAGTGTAACAACAAGAACAAGAACAACGACATCAGCAGGAGTAGCAGCCACCAACATTGTTGACAGATTTTGCCGAAAGGCAAATGATTTAGTGTGACTATTTCTCGAGAAGGAATTCTGAGATGTTAGCGTAAGATGGATATGTCGACTGGTCGTGTGAGTTAACTGATGTACAGTATTGTGAAATATGCAAGCAACATTGTGTAGTAAGTACTAGGTATTTAATAACGAAAATTTTAATTACAATTATGTGGATAGATCTTGCTGTATTTGAGTGAATGAATTCGTGTACAGTATTGTAAAATATGGAAGCAGCAAAAAGGTTTTCTAATAAACAAAATATTCAAGTTTCATTTAAATAGCATCGACTAATGTACAGTGTAGTGCTGTTTCACCTCCGATTGCTCTGTGAGCTTCCTAGCCATCTCATTAGCAGCGCAGTTTTTGGGTATACCGCTGTGGCTGGGTATCTAAATCCAGACCTGTTAAATCTAGATTAAAATTAAAAATCATTTTTATTAAACTACTCTATTAATTTAATTGATTAATTATGATAATCGAACAAAATCGATTAATGAGGATTAATGTGCATTTATTTCGTTTTCAAATTTAATTCTAGGATTAATCAAACTTATCAAAATTTCAATTTGATTAAAATTTTTGATTGAATGTGATTGACGAGGATTAATAACAAATTTTAAATATTTCAATATTAATTGACATTAAAAATTTTTACAATTTTGTGTTTTTTTTTGTATAAATTCATAAAATTAAAAAATTAATTGTTATTTATAATATTTAAAACTTTTTATTAATCCCCGTTAATCATAATAAATCAAAATATTTAATCACATTGAAATTTTGATTAATTTGATTAATCCTCATTAATGGAACACACAATTTTATTCTAATCGATTAATTATTCTAAGATTGTTCGATTATCATTATTAATCAATTATTACAAAAATAATAAAAAATAAAATTTGATTATCAATGATTAAAATTAATAATCATTATTCAATTTGGTCTGTCTATATAAGTGCTCTGGAGCATATCGACGTCATTGTTCGATTGGCTGTCGCAGTATATTGACACGGTAACCTAATGCTCCAGTAGTTATGTTGATATCGACACTTTATAGTAATGCATAGGTTAGTAGCGGGGGCGACAGCCATGAGGAAAGCTTATCTCGAGTGGAAACGGTTACAGTCTCCTTAGTCATTGGCAAAATAGAGAGAAATCTCCTACCTCAAGAAGCTCCTAATATATATTAACTTAATGATCCACCCCTGTCAGTGCATCGTAATGCTAGTTTATTGCCCAACACTGTTCAAATTAACTCACACATTCCACGTACACTAAAGCTCCAGATATGTACGTATGTAGTATGTGCACATGTAACATCGCTCACAACCCAACTTGACCCATTATGCAAAACTTTGTGTTATAATTGCTGTGCTGACCATTGCCTTGTCATCAGAGAAATAAAGCAAAGACAGTTGGCAAGAGTAGTTATGCCACACAAACACACACACAAGTACACACACACAACAACAATGCTCGTGTGATAAGAGATTACAGTAGGAGTCAAGCAATCTCAAAGTTGAGGCTGGAATTTATGTGTTCACATACATACATACATACATACATATATACTAATGTCTGCTGAGTGCAAGGAAGTCTACATCTTTTGTTGTTGGGGCAGCAATTTGTCAAGGTCATGCTTATGCTCGCACAGAGATTTTGCTGGTCAACTCATTTAAAGCAACATTACTATTGTGGCTTTTAAATAGCTGACAGACATTGTCCAACACAATCTCACGGAGACGTGTGTTAATACTTGTTGTTATTGTTGTGTTTTGTTAAAAGAAAACAATTGCTTACTGCCACTTAACAGCTCAACACCCCACAAGATGAAGCAGATAGACGTACATAAGACAGTCAGCAAGTAAAATATTCACAAAGTTTGTATGAAATGAATGTATGTATGTATATAGCAACAAAGGTGGATAAGAGCTTTTACACTGACACATACATACACCCACGCACATTCGAATTCATTTCAACACTACGAGTGCTATTTGTTCTGTCGTAAGGCAATCACTGCTTCAGTTTGTACAGCAAAAGAATTCGATTTGGTGAAGGACTTGTAGTGTGCGTAAATTTTTGTTAAAGAAAATAGCCTAAGTGGCGCTAAGGGAATATAGAAGCAAGGTCATGGGACTTTGGTAAGTGTGGGTGGTTTGAAATAAGCGTGCGAGATTGAATGCTGATGGGAAAATAAAATAATTTGAAAGGTATAGGATGAGGTTTTAAGAGTGATGAATTGCTTTTTGAAACGCCAAAGAAGAATTCGCATTATATCGCATAGAAGGTACTATTTTCAGGATACGGCGAATATTAGAAAATATCCATGATAAGAGGGGAATCTTCGAAAAGGCTTTTAACTATATTTTTGATTCCGATAAAATTAAAAAGAACTTTTACCACTTTTCGAAACCAAAAATGGTGGAAAAGACTCCTACACATAGCTGGGGAACTTCATTAATTAATTAAAATTTTTGAAACTCTTCACATAACAGCTACAAGGGGCAACTTTTATTCGACTTAGCGCACATTCACTTGATTCTAAGCTCCTCTTTTTTTAAATTTTTTCGTACAAATTTTTGAGACCAACAGCCTTGCTGATGACCCCAAATGCCATTTGCTAAGTCAAGTACAATTTTGCTGACAGCCTCTTGCTTTAAAAGTCTGTGCAAATAAACAAAAACAATTTGTATAATTTATTTAGATCTAACAAATTTTATTTGCGTTCACACATTCCATATTTGTAAGGTGCTGTAAGAGGTCAATACTTGGATAAACACTTGCAATTTAGAATAAGCAATTGGAAGTTTTAAATGTCAAATAAATGCTACACAAATAACTTTCTGTATGTGGAGCAGAAGAGCACTCAAAAATTCTGAAAAGTTAGAGATGGAAAGGTTTGTGCATTAGCTGGGGTAAACAATTTTTTTATTTTTTTTTTTGGAATTTTATTTACATTTCCCTTCGTATCTTTAAGACGTTTAAATACGAGGACGCATTTTTTTATTTATTAATGAAGGCAAAAAAATAATTTTTTTTGGAGGTCATAAAAAAAAACTTTATTTTATTATATTATATTAATTTTTAAACAATTTTTCCTTACGCTGGGTTGAATAAATTTTGTGTTATAAAGAATAAAATTTATTAAATAGCAACTTTAATAAATTTTATTCGAAGATACATTTCAATTGGAAAATATTCTAAGCGAGTTTCCAACTCTTTTTTTTCAAAAACTGAACTTCGTAAGCTCTTACTTCATTTTATACAATTCATACTTGTATAAAAACATAGACGCAATTTCTTTTCTTTTCTTTTATACCAGTCTAATGTTCAAAACTATAAAATCATCTACTAATATATATATATATATGCCCATAAGTATAAATACTAATATAAGTTGCTGCACTCATACGACTTTTCGTTTGTAAATTCACTTAGATTCAAACTTAATAATATCAATTGAAATTGTTTTTGTAATACACACACATACATAAATTTGCACCAAAGAACTGTGAAATGTAGATAAAAGACAACGTGAAAATTGTTACATTTGCAATAAACGTTAATATGTATATACATAAATATTTCTAAGCCTACAAAGGCAAACGTCTCCAGAAGCAAATGACATGGCGTATGAGTAACCTAACTGAGATGGCCTTGTGCAATGTGTAGAAGAAGAAGCAGCAGAGAGCATTGCACAAGTTGCATGATGCTGCAAGTAAGCAAACAAAGCTATAAACATACAAGTTGCATGCTGCATTACAACCACAAACACTCACACATACACACATACATACATTCGTAGCAAACAACTCATGAAATGCTTAATTTATCGAGCTTCTCATGAGGAGTCGTCTGAGTTTTGGCAAGTGCTAGCTTGGTGCGCCCTTTGGGTTAGCCAAATTGTAAGTGAATGGCAGGAAAGGAAAGATAACGAATATGTATGTAATAGTGTGTGTGTGTGTGTGTGTGTTTGTGTGTGTGATAAGCAGTCAAGTAAACGAAGTAAGTAAGAAAGAGCATTACGGTCACCCAATACTACAGACTTTCAGACCATTCTCACATCAACGTGCACATATGTACATACATATGTACATACAACTTGCCACTTGAAGTCATCTCCCACACTGAGCAGCATTGAAGATTGTGTTTATTTCGTTTTCTTGAGTGTTGTGACTCGGTTTTCCTGCTTTTGGTCTGTTTGACTTGGTCGTTTGTTGTTGTTGTTGTTGTTGTGTTAGCATTTTACTATGAATATATATGTATGTACATATGTAGATATATAAAACTCACATACTTGCCAACATATCGTATGAGTTGAGTGTTAGAGTAATACGCTTCATTCATATAGCCATTCATTCATGCTAACTTTTGGAATATATGCGCTCATGGCATTGAGATCTGTTGTGGTAGACAGCATATAAGTAAAAGAATTCCCTACAATACACACACACACACATATACTCACAATAATCATATCATGCATATGTATGTGTGCGTTTGTTTGTTTGTAAGAAAAGCAAAGGCAAGATGTCGGTGCTTTTTGGGAAGATGGCAGAGTTCAACAGCAAGCAGCATATTCATTCTAAGCAAGTCACTTTTGCAAAGGAATTGAAGTCAAACATGGCACAAATAATGCTCAAGTCTTGGTAGCAGACAATCTACCAGACATGCTCACACCAATTACATGCTTGAACTTCGCCCATCAGTTGCTTTATGCGTATCTTGCTAGACGTTTTACTCATATGCTCGTATAAATATGTGATTGTTGTATGAATGGGTATGAGTGTGTGTGTGTGTGTGTGTACATTTCTTCGTAGGGAATTCCTCAAGGTTATTTCGAGGTTGCTTCGAATTTTGTGTGACATACTTATACTAAGACATCTTTTTGTGTTTGGCAAATATTTTGTTGTGTAGAGTGTGGGTATGAGTGTGTGGGGGGTGTTTTATGTATGAAATTTTGTAAATGTAATTGTGTGATTGTTGAGTGGAGTGATTGTCACTGTGCTTATTTTCTGTGGTTAACATGTAATAGACATATTTGCGTATTTATTACGGAAATTGCTAGCTTAACTAAGACTCTATTGAGAATAAATTTTTTTTCTGTCTATTAAAGAATATGCATTTTAAAAATTGTTGTGAGGAGTTGCGGTTTTATAAGCATCTAAGAAAAAGTTAATTGTTTTGAGGTTATGAACTGTAGAGATTTTAAACTGGTCTGGAGTTCAACTTTTCAAGCGAGCTCATTCAAATTTTCACATTAAATCTCTGGGTTAACTGGTTACAGCACTGTATAGATATAATTTTGAAAAGATGCCTACATATTTTATACTTTGTTTGTGTATCATTAATATCCACAGTTTATTGTAGATGTCGCTCAAAATTACATGCAAGCTTCAGGATTTTGCTGGGCACGATACAGGCTTAAACTCCGTATAGCTGGGAATTAATTTGACTGAAGTAAGTGATATTTTATTTGCATAAAAATGTATTTTAAGTAGCAGCCAGTCTTTGGAGAATGTAAGTGGAATCAAGTCAAAAAAAGTTGAGCCGCTATATCTTCGAACAAAGCAATAAAGGTATAGGAAAAGGTAGAAGAAGAGTAGGAGGCATAGAATAATTGAGAAATAGAGGAGTTAACAGAGGAAATTGAGGAGGTTAACAGAAACTAAAAGGATGTGGGGTGGAGGAAAATTAAAACAAATGTAGGAAGAAAAATTAAGATATTCAAATAAATATCGTGGAAGCGCCCGTGTGGAGAGGGGAGAGAGCATAATTTTTTTTAGTGAAAGCAAGTCAAATGTTAGGCAGAACAGTTTTGATAGTAAATAAATATAACATTAAAAATTTCTATTATTTTAACATACCCTTGCAAGTCTTATAAGCTCAAGAATATTTTCAATAAACGCCTTTCAATTAACTATTACAAGTATTTAAGTTATTGCTATAAGAAATTTGAAGTCCCAGCACTTACAACACGCTTCTGGTTTCGAAATACTGATATAATTATCGATCGTTTTTTTAATGGGTTGATCCTGTTTTACGAAAAACAAATTTTTATAGAATTTCAAAACCCTACCATTGATATGCAAAATTAAATGCTTACTTTCAAATAAAAAAAATATTTACAAAAATAAATTTTTCATATTATTTCACTAACTCAAAAATAATTGCGCTTACACAAGAGAAGACTCATCAAATTTTGTGACTCTTTTTTTTCAACATTTACTGCTTTAGATAAAAAAAAAAAAATTAGCGGATTGTTCATATTACCTTCTCAATTCACAGATTTTTCGTACAATTCGACGGAATCAAACTGAAGCTAGGTTTCATTAATTGTTTGCTGTGTGGTTCTAAGCAGTAATATAATGTGTTCTATGAAGTTCATAAACTAAATAAAGCAATTGCAATTTACAAAACATATGCACCTCTAAGAGTCAAATCACTTTAGGCTCGACCATTTATGTATGTATGTGTATCTATAATTAATACAGTTCGACCACAGCACACAAAAGCAAACATATTATTAAACAAAAAAAAAAAAAAATAATCATAAAATTCAATTCATAAATAAGTGTGTGCTCTACAATTAACGAATATGGTAAGCTTGTGCACCACTTTTGATTCATTTATGGTATTCGCTAGTTGCTATTCTATATGCCACAACTGATATACTCGTACATACATACACACATACATATATCTAAGTGTATTATGCATGTGGCCAATACTAAGCTGCATACAACATATAGCAAATCTAGAATGCAACAACAAACAAACAACAAAAATAAATATTGCAATCGTAATAGTTGCAGGTAACAGCAGAAGTGGCTACCTATAACTGTAACATACCTACTCATATTAGAGAATACCCATTGCAAGTGTAAATACTATTTAGAAGCTCGCAGATATGCCGATATTTAGATACATACATACATATAAATATATAGACGCATAAATGTATTTACATTGAGCATAGAGGAGCAATGGCGTTGCAAGTTTGAAACTTACTCGCATACACCTCATTGCACAGCCAGCATATATTTTAATTAAAAATTCAATTTTAATCAATGCATTAGCAAAATGTCTCACAACCACCAAAGCTATTGCTATGAGTATCAAGCAAACGTGCATACATACATACCTACATACCTATCTAAAAGCAACTGTACCTTTATGCAGCACTCAAGTATATTTGCATACAATACACACACTTTACATACAATACATATATACATATGTATATATATACAAAGGTAGTTATGTATGTTGAACATAAGTTGAAAGCGTCGCCAGTCATGCGCTTGATAACTGAAATTAGAAATTGAAAAAATAAATAAATTACATATAAGTAAAATAAAATGAAATAACAGCAATAATAAAAAAAATTCATATTACATACATACATACATATAAAAGAAAAAATAAATTGTTTCTGAAAGAACACTTCAACTCAAGTTTCCAATTGCTCGCCATTGGTATTTGCTCACACCAAACGCGCTCACACATCGCACACATGCAGCTTCCATCACTTTAGAGTTTTGCGCTTGTAGCGAATAGACAAAAGAAAATAGTTGTGCAAAAAAAAAATTAAAAAATGTTGAAAATTCTATAGAACTCAGCTGCAACGCTAATACCAAACGCTTAAGATGATGGTATGAGGAACAGTGTATCAGAGCTAGACACACAATTTTCTAATACTTGTGCCAGAGTTGGGCTGATTTTTAAAGTGTTGCAGTGTTACTCGTTACTCGTTACTAGTTATTCGTTACTCGTTACTGTAGCGACGAGTCACTTCTCGTTTCACATAATATCGCATAAAACATAATTTTTATATTTTCCTCAGTTAAGAATAAGTACCTGGAGCCGATAAGACTTTAGTTTGTTAAAATCTTCTATGATTATTTTGCGAAATATTGTGTGATTGTTCCAGATTTATAAATCATGGGACCGAATGATTAAAAATAACAAAAACCATACTTATATAAATCTGGAAATATTTTTTAAATTCTATGCAAATTATACCGAATAAGTGATGAAATTGTACTGAATTGATTTTAAAATACATAATTCCAAAATAGTTGATAGCCTCATAAAAGGCGCAAAATTGGAGAAAAAAAACCATCCAATTAAAATTAAAACTGGCGCTGTAATAACCAGCAGAACAATTCTGAAAATAACTCTATTAAGGTTTTAAAATAATGTAGACAAGCATTGCAAGTAATTCTCATATACTCCGATATATGTAGTCCTAAAATATTTCAGAATTGTTGGGAAATCACAAGGAAATTATATGAGAGTAGTTCCGACATTGTCTTAAAATGCTCTCGAAAATTACTCAGTATCAACAAATAAATAGGTGGTACTCTAATGCCGCCGTAATAGCTTAAACATTTTTCTTGAAACAATCCCGAAATGCTCCCCGAAATAATCCCAAAAAAAAAAAAAATCCAAAAAATTTAATAAAATCCTCAATCTGTTCCACACCTACTCAGAAACGTTTACGGAATTTTCCCAAAAAATGTTGTCCTTAACAACCCAAAAACTGCGAGAAAACAATTATGTAAAACATTTTTTTCAAAAATTTATTGCAGAAAATTTTTCGAAAATGTTCCTAACGACACTGAAACCGGTATCAATCATCGTTGAAAAAAGAAAAAAAAATTAATACTAAAGCAATATGGAAAACAAGGGCTTCCTTTCTTTGTTTTTTTTTCAAAAATTTACTCGTCAGTGAATAAAAAAAAGTATCAACACATTCAAGCCTAGTTGGCCAGTGCTTTGAAGTATATGTCTGCTTTTACAGCCTCAAATTCGAATTAAAAAGATGGGAAATAGTTGCCGCCTTGTTCACCCGCTGTATGTGGTCATTATAACTTTTCTTGAAAATTTAATTAAAAAAAAAATAGTTACTAATTTTTCCAATAACGCCCATCACTGACTAGTTGCTCTTATCTATCGATGAAACCAACGCTGCGTATGAGTGTTCCAATCGAATAATGTTCGATGTAGTTTGAGAATATTTTACTAGCATCCATACACACACACACGCACATACACCCATACATACATTTGTAGTGCTTTATTGTAAATATATGTATATGTAAGACTATCGTATATATGTATGTCTGTATATGCAAATATGCCAGTGTCTAGAATCTGTATCCATAAAGTGTGTTGCATTTTTATTATAAAACTGAAAAACGTTGATAACTCCGCCTATTTCTATTTCTATTTCTACATATTTTCTCTGACGTCCAAACGTGCCGAACCCAAAGGGTGCTTCAAAGATACAACACACAAATGCTGCTCCTATTCCTGCAACAAAAATCTCTACCTTCCTTTACTCCTTCATACATGTTTCTACATCTAACATGTATGTATTTGCTGTTGCCTTTGGTCTTGATGGAATTCGTCGTCGACACACACACACACAAACATACGCCCTCCCACTCATACAAAACTCGGACTTACGACTAGCATGCATGCAAACAGACGGGCATCGTACGAGAAGCAATGTACCAGTATGTTTGGTTGTATGTATGTACGAGTATGTATGTATGTATGTTTGTACTTCTATGCGATTCGATTCAATTTAATATGGATGCATACAATGCCACACATCACAGCATCAAATCACATCACATTGGCATTGGTAGGGAAATGTTTGCGTGGGTGCACAGGCAACTTTTCTGCGTCTATGGGTGTTTTCGTCTCGTGAGTGGGGCTGGATGCGGTAATACTATTTTTTCTCCTCTTCTTTTACTGCTGCATCGTTAACGGCCTCCATTAGATTTGGATTTGCCTTTGACTTCGACTTCGTTTGTGTCCAGAACAGTCATCGCAATCGTCAATGTGGGTATGCATAGGGTTTTTGTTGTTGGTGTTGTATGTAGGCCTTGTAGCCAAAAAACCAACGCAGCATTTTTCATATTTGTCGAATTGTTAGAAGTCGATACGGACAGGATCTCTGTATGGTTGAGCGGAAACGGTATGTTCTGTGCAGCAACATATTCCAAGCAGAAAAATTAAACTTCGATTTTTGAACTACAATGGGTTGTGATTTCTAGAAAGGATTTACGCGAATCTCTCGTAAAACTTGGATGTAACTTTTGTTTGTAGTATAAGTAGCAGAGTAGACACTAAAACTCACAAATTGTTTAAGGCCTTACTGAAGTCGGTAGTGTTTGCCCAATCAGTTTGTAAGGTTTGTTATCCCAAAGCTGATTAAAAGCTGATTCGAGGCAAAAAAAAAAAATTTGTTTACATACATATGTAGTACATAGAAAGGAGAACCTAAATTGAATTCACATATGTATTCTCTTACTGATTAAGATACCTGCATTTGACTTTCTTCATCGTGGGTTCAGAAGCTGAATTCAGATTTCATAAGACGACAGAACGCTTATCGTACGGAACTTGGTATTGAAATGACGATAACAAGTTTTTAAAGATTAATTTCTCCCCATTTTCAAAGATTTTATGCGAGTTTAAGTTATCTCAACCAGACCTATTAAACACGATTAAAATTAAAAACGAATTATATTAAACGAATCTATTAATTGAATTGATTAATTATGATAATCGTAAATGTTTAGAATAATTAATCGATTAGGATTAAATTTTGGTATCGATTAATAAGGATAATTGACGATTTATTTCGTTTTCAAATTTAATCTTAGGATTAGACAAATTATATTTAAAATTTGTTATTGATCTTCGTTAATTGCAGTTAATCAAAAATTGTAATCAAATTGAAATTTTGTTTAATTTGATTAATCCTAGGATTAAATTTAAAAACGAAATAATTCTTGATTAATCCTAATTAATCGAACACAGATTTAATCCTAATCGATTACTTATTCTAAAAATGTTCGATTATCACAATTAATCAATTATTACAAAAATAATTAAAAAATTTAATTTGCTTATCAATGATTAAAATTAATAATTATTATTTAACAGGTCTGATCTCGACCAGCGTGCTGCCTACCGGAATTTGATTTTTTTCAACTTTTCTTGATATAGATACGTGCTAAGTTTCAGGTAAATAGCTCACCGGGAGTAAAAAGCAAAGCGCAAGATTTCCAATTTCAGAGGAATTTCGTAAGTAGCTCGATCGGTAGGCCACTTTAAGTCAGTTTTTGATCAAATCTTGAATTATCACCGTTTTCTGAGTTATGCCACAAGCTTCCAGTAAGAATATCATCAGGGAGCTACCAAAAATAATCTAATAATTTTTCCTAGATCTTATATTGATGAAGTCAGTGGAAGAAAGTGGACCAAGCCCATCTTTTTTTTTTTTCTTCCATAGCTTAACAACGGTCTGTGATCTTCCTTTAAGCCAAAAATCGCCAGTAATAAAAAGAACTCCAACGAAAACATAAAAATTTTACTTTCTGAATTAAATTTTATAGAAACAAGTTTCCTTTAACTAATTACATACACAATACCTCATCTTGAATTTGCATACTGAACACCTAACATACACTTAAATTAATACAAAAAAAAAACTGAAAGTTTTTTTATTTCCTTTTATGCAGCAAAAGGGTTCGTTCACTGCAACCAAATCTCTTTTTAAACAAATTGCAACAAATCAATTACATACATTTAAGTAGGCTGCATCATATTTTTTTGTAACAATTCATTATTACGATTGTAGCTTAGCGCCGACGGCATCTGAAATACTTTTTCTTGCTTGCTTCATGTGGCCAATTACCTTTTAAGCTGTTGCGGTCAGTTCAGTTCAGTGTGCTGCATCTGGAAATCACACTAAGCCATTTGTACGAGTATGAGCTGCCGCTTCCAATATTCATATTTCGAGTTCGACTACTTTCAACAGCACGAGAATACTCGTAATAATTTATTTTTATTCATACTTTTATTGTTATCTTTGTTTTAGTTGTTTTTATTTTGTCCTTTCTTCCAACAAATGCAACACGAATTGCACACTCTTGTGTTTATTGTCTTGTGATTATTTTATTTCTTGCTTCTGTAATTTTTTATGCCGTTTCTGTTGTGCCACCGCGCGCGCTTTATCGACAATGTTGCTGCATTGTTGTAGCATATTCAATAGCCAATTTGCTGTTGCATCAATTTGTTGCATTATGACTGTAATTACAAGAAATTTTCTTCATTTATGAGAAAATAAATCGCATTGGAATTATGTTTGGCGATTATTTTTTGAATTCTTTCATTTGAATGTTGAAGAAGTATTGCGTATGTGTGTATGTGTGTATGTATGTCCAACTAAATAGCCTATCAATAGTCTGGCTTTTGTTCAACTACCACAATATAACTACTTCTTCGCTGATTTCCTATATGTTTTCGTTATTTAATCGGTTAGTAACACTGTGGAACAAATAATTTTATTTGGCACTCCTAGACCCGGAATAATATTGTATAGGCGTCTAAATTCTGTAGCTCTCTGTCTCTCTCTGTCATTCTGTCTGAGACTTGTCTTAGGTTGAAACGACTTGTGGATGTTCGTCCCAATTCTAACTGAAGCTATTTTCTGCAATAATTCTAGGATGCAGCTCATAAATGGATATTTCCTGGGGTTGTGGGCATAATACGTTTCGAATTTAATTAATTAAAATTCAATCAAAGTTTTTTTCTAGTAAAATCAGGAAATCATACCAATGTTTGCAACCCAATTCCTCTGGAATAGCCCAGCTCCTGATTCTAAAAAACCAAAACATAATTCTACCAAATCACAATTTTCATGTGAAAATCGTTTTCGTTTTCTTTCTTTTTCGTTTGCAAAGAAGGACATTCATTTTTCCCACTGGAACTTATACATATACATATGTAGCTTATTACTGTAATTACAAAACATCCGAAGCAATCAATTTATTTAAGCAATTATTAATTTTTTTGGTTGATATAATTCTCGAGCATTTTTATTTCCATCTCCATCATGGAAATGTATTGCATTTAAAAAAGCCAAAATGCCTGCAAAAAACTAATCACATCCCTACACGCTAATCAATATAAACATAAAAGCAACAACAACAACAAAAGTAAAATATGCAAGATGATAGGCCAGCAGCTCCCAGGCTTTTTGGCCTGCAAGCATTATAATCACAAAATGGCAAGCAAGATGTGGCGTGTATGGATTGTCTTCGATGAGTTTCAACTCCTCATATGCAAAACAGATTCGAGTTGAACATCTAACAATTGGTAGGAATACGTTAATAATATTTAAATTAAATATCATATTCGTATATTAGAATGGGTCGAAAATAAATTTTTTAGTTTCTAAATGTAAAGTTATTTCTAAAAGTACATAATATTATTATATTATTATTATGTTTGTTTTCAACTTAAAAACACAATCAGATTTCTATGTAAAGGTTCAATATTAAAAATATAAATTTGCCTGCTAACCTCAGGGCCACCAAGTATGAGTATGATATTCTCAAATTTAAGTCAATCAAGAGTAGGGAGATAGTGGAGAAATTTTGAATATCAAAGCAATCCAGCCAAACTCGCTTTAAAGGGGGCTGACTTAGATTTGAAGGCGCTGGAGCTAGTGGTTAGCCAATTTTGGTATAAACCTAGATTATGTTGAGCTTTTCTTTTTGTCATTTATCACCAGCTACAGAAGATGACCTTTTAAGTCCACAATCCACAACCAAAAAATCTGATCCAGCCCGTCACTTCTGCCCCTCAAACGTACAGTTTCTTAAGTGTCGGTATTGTGATCATCTTTTTGTCGATGTGACGTTTCCTTTATCAGTCAGCTGTTTTTGAATAAATTTAACCAGATTCTTCTTGTATCCATAAAACGATCACGGGACCATCAATAGACCATTGCACTTAATCACCTTGGTTGGCATACTTTTCATTGTTTCTCTGTATTATTTTAAGATTCATTCAACAGACCACACCTAATACACAAACTCATCTTCAAGAGATGCACAAAATAATTCTCATACAGTTAAAGATGGTAGTGCAGAACCTTTAAAGGTCATCATTAAGAGGCAGATGATGAATACATATAAGCGCATTATAATATAATCAAGTGATGAAAAAATAGCAACTATATACAACAACAACAAATCGCTACTGGGCACTCCTCAACAAACTCAATTGGCTGTCATGCACAAAATGTTTTTTTTTTTTTTTTGTTTTTATATTTAAATTTGTTTTTTTACATTGCAAAATGTTGTTGTATTAGTTGCAAACTGCCGCTTCGATCGTTAAGATCACGAAAAACAATTCAAAATTAATGGTAATAAGCAGTTTGTTGAGCACTGCCTACGAAATTACTGCGTACAACAGTAGCCGTCTGTGCAACATGCGCTGGAAACACATTCGCGCACACATTTATAGTTAGGTACACGCCTCTGCATATGTATAGGGTAGAGATGGGGCGAATATTCGCATTCGTCAAAAAAGGCGGCACTACGGTATCAAGGGAGAAACGTTTTTAGAAGACATGACGAGCCCGATAATCCAACTTCCGGCCATAGAAAAATTGTCAAACTAAGATTCAGTGAGGACGGTAGTATCCCGTCGCAAATATATCGAAACGACTGGGAAGTTGGACTTTCTGCAGTAAAGCATGCATGAACCTGGTCGGGAGAGCAGATACCTGCAGGCTGTAACTCATGTGTGCTCTGTCCAATTCACAAGATAGACGATCCCTCATCGCAACTAAGTACTGAAAGCGCAATATAGCCTCAGGCCAAGAAAGTGCACCAAAGCCCAAATCTCCATGAAACGCCAAATTCTGGACCAGAGTCATGATGAGTTTATTGACATCTGGCATCTCTTTGTCCATTTAAAAAACCATATGTATTAAAAGGACAACGCTATAGATGAATTTAAAATTTATATGACAACCGTTTCGCATTCGATAGTATCTAAAATGACATATTCGTTACATCCCTAGTATTTTTATAAATATATAAAAGTGAGCATAGTACGCATCTTGACTTGAAGTACAACTTACTTTGTTGTCTTTTCGATCGATGATTGCACTGCTTAGCATTTTTGCTTTTGTACAACGGCCATGCCAGGGGTGCTCATTAACTTAAACTAACGAAAACAGAGCCAAACAAAGCCGATCCACAGTAAATTTCAAACCATCTTGGGTAGAGCAATAAAATACTGCGCCCTGATATTTTTTCAAACAAAGAAGTAGTAGAGCAGTTCTGCAGAAAATTAAGAAAGCGTGAGCCAGGAGTTATCCAAATTTTGACTGAAGAAACGTCTAAGATGTTGAGGGAAAGTATTGATTTTTATTTCAAAGTGATCACTGGCAGTTTGTGAGGTTATGACTTAAAAGGAGCCAGTTGAGCTGGTAGAGGAGCTTGCCTGGTATCGGCTTGCATCATCGGTTGCAGTTTACCTAATATTTAAGCTTAAGTTTGTATGCATATGCAGATATGTACATTGGGGTGGGTGGACAAGAAACGCTCTAATTTTTAGATATTTATCATTTGAGCAGTGATTGATTTCTTCATTGATTTTTGATTGGGATGGATCCCTTGTTTCGCTTCGCACATGAGTAAAGGTGGAAGCTCATTTTTTTTGTTTATTTTTTTTTTAAATTATTTCACATTCTCATAATTGATCAAAGCAACAAAAAAAATGTTTGTTCAAAAGTGCGATATAATCTGTAGGCTACATTTGAAAGTAAGAAGTTGTAAACATTTTTTTAACAATTCTCTATTTTAAGTTCAAAAAAAAGAAGAAAAAAGTCATTGCACTTTCTTTTAGAAATTTAGGGTATATTTTTTTGAAATTTGGACCAAGAAAAAAATATTTCTTTAGAACTAATATCAATGTAATCAAAATTTTAGATGCAATTCAAAATGATTCACGACAGTAAATGAGCTTTAGGCCAGGAAAAATAACGTTATGAAATTATTATTGATATATTTTTTTTTTAAATAATTTTTAATAATTAGATAATAATTTTTTTTTCAGTGAATGTAATAAAAATTAAAAACAAATACCATAGTTATAGATAAATTTCTGTTAAATATTTTTATTTTAATTTTTCTTTAAAAAAAAAACACTATTATTTTTTTTCCAACTCACCCGAATGTACATTTGCATGTACTTAGCAACACACTCATCAAACGGTAGTTGTCGGCGCATGTGGCAAGTTGTTGTCAGTTGATGATCTGATCGATCACCCTGCTACGCCTCTGCGTGGCCCAACAATCGCACTCGACTAACCGATCATACTCTCCGCTACCAAGCACATTCGTTCAACCGCCGGCTGCGCTGATAGTCACTCATTTGCTAAGCTTCTCAGCTGTGGGGTTTTTGCTTTTGTTTTTTACCTTCATACATATTTTCTTGCCACCTTCGTGCTGTTGGTGTGGCTCGCCTCCTCAATTCTGCTGCTACTCTACACATGACCCGCCACTTATCCATCACTCGTTCGCGTTCGCGTTCTCGTTTATTCAGTCTCTGCCACTTATTTATTTTAATGCCAAAGGGTACCTTCTACGTAAGTGTGTGTTGTTGAGTTAGTTTTTTTTTGTTGCTGCGCTGTCCGTTTATTTACTTCAATCATATTTTCAGCAAATTATTATAATATATTATTATTTGTTGATTGCACTTTTTTTTTGTGTTCATGTGGGCCAATTATTTATAGATATAGTGGTTGTTTGGTGTGATGGTTGGCAAATTTGCGTGAATCGAGTCTTTTGTTTTGCAAAAAAAAAAAAAATAATTCTCAGAAATTTAATATAATTTCAACGCTTTCAGTTTTTTATGATTTGTTATTCTTTGTGCCTTTTTTGTTTTGACTTTGTTTTTATATTTCGCTTACCTTTTCTCATTCTCAATTAGTTCCATCGGCAGTTGATTGAACTCCAACTTTTCGTTTAGTGCGGAGTTTGATCGAATCCGGTGCATTGGAAATTTCTTTGTGCCTATTATAAGAGTACAATGGGAATGTCAAAGTTCAATCAAGATGCAAATATTTTAACACAAAAGGACACTTTATGAAAACTCGCAAAATTCGTAGCAAACCGTGTAGATAGCTACTGATCTAGAAGGTTCCATCATACCAACGACAGGACGGGTAGCGGAGCGTACCGGGTTAATATCAGACAAAGAACTGTTACTTCCGAAAAACCGTTCAAGAGGTGTTTTTGTAGCTATAAAAATAAAAACAAAGTTATCTAATAAGCCAAGGTCGTCTTACCATACTCTTTTCGGAAGACTAGGTGTAGGTTATCGTCGATGCTGCAGAGAAGACCATAAGCAGGAACGGTACGATACCTCAATCTAAAATTTCGCCAGACCTCCATGCCTCAGAGATACTTTTTCTGCACAACCTGAGTCAAGGTTAAGAGTTTGACATTAATCCAAAATGCTGTCTCTTCTCTACTAATCTGAATCTTCCTAAAACGCCACGTTCTTCCAACCCACCTATATTCTCCTTATTATTTCTGTAATTTCTCTTTCTTTGATAATTATAATTCCTCTATTCCCATCTTCTTCTCTTATTTCTTTCTCTCTTCTCTCTCTCTCTCTTTATACCCATCCCTAGCTGATACAAATAGTGGCCTTGTTTTCATAGCTATAACTAATTTAGCTCCTTTAGCTGTTTTATAGTAGGGGCGAAGTACTTCCCAAATTCTGAAAGGCCGTTGAAATTTTTCAAAAATACAGTCCGTATAAAGCGTAGACCTGAGTCAACCTAGAACATATTTTTGCAATATGGGTATCTTGATTTTGGTTCCTTATATCAAGTCCTTTTTCGGGAAGTACTCCATCTAACCAGTACTCTGCTATATCATTTACAAAACTCATAATGACAATGGTTGGTTATTTTAGCAATTAAAATTGATTATACGAAAAGTTTCTCTGGGAAACAAAAATGCATTTCCATTCTGCTGAAAACGCATACGCATGTACCCAGTGTTCATCAAAAATATACTTACACTGGCATGTTTATATGTATGTATGTATGTGCGTTGAGTTCGTAAACAAGCATATGCAGTATCCGATGAATTGATTAATGTGGTCAAGCCGTTTCTTAGTTTTCGATTTGTTACTATTGTTGTGTGCTTACAAAACAAAAACGAAAAAAACATTGCCCCCCCCCCCCTCTACAAGTGGGACCACAAAAATGGGCACCGGATTCAACACAAACAAACAAACGGAAAGGGAGGTAGAAAAGTTGCTGCCAATATCTAACATACTCCGACGAGTACATGCAAGAAGAAGACGAAGTAGGCGCCTAATATCTCATATAGCATTATATAGGATATTCTATCGCCCTTACTTTGTTTTGTTTTATGAGTACTATGTCAGCTTATTGAATGCCATTTCCTTGTACTTCCATTGTACTTAACTTGTATCCGTATATGGAAAATTCGAAAACCCAAAGCTGATTTTGAGTCTAAAGTATTGGGCCTATGTACGAGTACATGCATGTGTGCATATTTTGTGTGTTTAAGCTACGTTTTGCCTAATGTTTTCTCAACTACATACTCGCACATACAAACGTGCATACATAGCAGCTATGTATGTGTGTATGTATATATTTGTTTGTGCAACATTGAATCCGGCATATAACCGAGCGAGTAATTATTCTTAGCATATTCATGTATGTAATTTTATAGATTTTTCACTAGATGAATGTGTTTGTATGTATGTATGTGTGTGTGTGTGTATGCGTGTATGTTGTGCTGCTTATTTATCTTTCATATGCAGTTGTGATTTGCTTTAGCTACGCATCACAGCCTATAAGAGGCACAACGCACATTCTAACGCCCCCCCCCATGCACAGCATCAAACTTATTTTGGTTGCCTGGTCACCTTTCGTTGATTTTGGTTTCTCATAGTCAGCACCTAAAATGTGCCTGCTAGATATTCCTTAGCCAACGGCATTCTATTACGTTGCTGTCAACGCTTTTCTCGCCTATAAATTCTTTGTTGCAGCTGCAATTTCGTGGCTTTCATCAACGTTGCAATTTTTTTTTTTGTTTTTTTCGTCCTGTCGTCCTTTTTTATTACCATTTCGTTGTACTCAGAAATTTTCCAAAAACGAACGTGAACTGCATTCGACTTAGGTATTATTTCGTCGTTATCCTAGCCAATGTTAGCTACCTTCATCATTGTTAGTGTCGTTTGTACTGCGGTTGATGGTCCTTCGTTGCAAAACTTAAAATGCATAGTCAGCAAAAGGTAAGGTGAATGGCTAAAACTGCGCCTAGCAACTGGAGAAGATGATGATGGCATGGACATGTATGCTTGTGTGTGTGTATACCTACAGTTATGCACAGAGAAATGGTGCAACCTAAGCGCTTATTAAAAATCAAGTTTTTTTAAGATAAAAACTTTGTTGAAATTCAACCACAAACTCTGCGCGCTATTAGGAGAACCCGTAACACTATATAGCCTGCTTACTCACACAACCGCCGCGCTATGTTGCGAGTACTTGTTTTTCATTGGTCCAATACCAACGCTCCGCACTCACAGCGAGAGCCGCTCACAGGAGCTACAACGACGATATAGGTCAGGGATGGGCATATTTTCGGCTCCTAAATCAGTGTGAGTGCAGCGGGTGTTAGGTGAGACGTTTCTTTTTTGCGGTGTTGGGGGAGTAAAAAAATGCATCGCAAGAAGCCAAATGGCCAAATTCTTTCTTTATCAACCGAAAGTGTGTTTGTACATATATTATTCTCTTCCTGCGTTCTTCGCCCCACATACCTGCACTTGAACGTCCCTCACCCTGCACCTAAATGTGCAAAGCCCGCCCGTAAGTGCAAAATACTCGTACGAGCCGTTTTGCCCATCCCTGATATAGGTGTATACATACGTGTTTGTCATATATAGAGGTGTATTTTAAAATAGATTTTTCTTAATTATAATTAATTTTTTTTAATTTTTTTGGATTGACTGCACTTCAGCTTGCCAAGACCTATGTCGGCATATATAATTGTTTATGACTTAGATGTATAGATTGGCCGTGAAGTGAAACAATCTGCCTAAACTTGTGCATTTATATCCTCCAAAAGTGACCCTTTATCGTTGTAAGCATTGCAGAAATTATTTTAAAATTTGTATACGTGAAAACGGCTCTGTAGATTAGAGGTTCGGCATCACCAAAATTGTTCTATTAATACTTTTCGAACCTTAAACTGTGCCATTTCTCTGTCTGTGACTACATTAATGTACAGTTGCATATGCGTGTATGTGTGTGCATGCATGCAGATACGTTTCTATGTCCACTTACAGAAAATTGCATAGATTTTAGGCGCCCGGAAATCAAATTTCAGTACCCCCTCCCCCTCCTACACTTTGCCGAAATATTTTTCCGTGCCTGCATTACATGCCTAAATTACAAAAGTACAGGCGTGTGCATGTGCGTGTTTGAGTTTTGCATGTGTTGAAAATCTAAATAACAGGCAATTGTCCTCGCCGTTGCATCTCAGCGCCTAAAAGCGGTCAAAGATGCATTTCTCATCGCTTTTGAAATGTGCGACGGCACCGGACTTGACGGCGCCATTGTTCTTATTATGCTTATGCTCATACTTATGTTTATATGCACTTATGTGGATATGCATGTGTGTGCGTGTGTGTTGTTATGTATGCATGGGTATGGGTGCACAACTCGCCATTTTGCAAGCTTTTGTTGTGTTACGAGTACATTGGCGACTGCCAGCTTGGCGTTTAGTTGCTGCTAATATTAACATACTCGATAATGTTATCCGTCGTTCAGTCAAGTTTTGTTGTTGGCATCCTTGCTTCGGGCTAAGTGCATGTGAAGTTGTTGTTTTCTGTTTTCTTTTTTTTTTTTTGCATGCTTTACAATGCACTAACCAACATCGCACACACTTTGCCCCGCAACAATGCTCAATTTTAACTACTTTTAGAACTATGGATTCACTTGGCATCCTGCAACAATTTGCTTGCCACAACTCTTGCAGCGCTTCACCCTTCAGTTGTGGTTGGCCATTGCATTGCACGCACTGCATTTTCCCTGCTGTCCCGCTGCCACTTCAACTTCGTTGGTGCTGCTGCTGCTGAGTGCATTTTATAAGTTTTGTTTTATTCCTCGGGTTCGACAGAAATGCAATTCGTAAGCCGTGACGCACATGCGTGTGTGCGTGTGTGTGTGTGTGCGTGTGCAGTTTCAGTTGTCAATATGTTTGTATGTATGCATGCATGTCCAGAAATTACTATCGCCGTAGTTCAGCGCCACACTCAAAGTCATCGTCGTTTGCTTCGTTCTGTGTTTTTTTTTTTGCTTTTTTTTGATATGAAAAATCCCTTTAGGTTCGACGTAGCCAAGCAACTACGGGCTCTAGTAAGTGTAATTCAAATCCTTTTGCCGTGTACGTGTGCGTCTCATAGTGCATCTGATAGCCCTCTCAGCCCCTTGCGCACTCACTTTGCACTCGCTTGCATTTGCCTATGGATGTTGTTGTTGACGCAGTTGCATCTCTTATTGCATTTTCTATTTTCTGTTAGTTACTGGCACCGTTGGCAATAAAGTTTTGTCATGGTTGCATTTCTAATTAAATTTTAGTTTGCGACACCTTTTGCATACGAAACGTCTCTTGATCCTTTTTTTTTTTCGGCTTACAGGCGTCATGCAACTGTACATTAGACACGTGCACGATATTTAAACGTACATACATCAATGAGTGCGCATTAGCGATGCCAAACCCGAAATCCCGTCCTTTTTAAGTGCTTGCAATTTTTTCATTAGAATCCCAGGACTAAGATGGCCGCTGACGACTTATAATTTTACTGTGAGAGGGAGGTTTAAGAATATCCCCAGTGACGTCACACCGTGATGACTAACGAAGGAAGGGTGATTGGGAGTTGGCGTAAATATTAACTCCAACAAAACTTCCATCATTGCTTGGAAGCCTCGGAAGCCGTTTCTGAATTAAAATACTTAGAGGTCACTCTTGAATCCAAGTTGCCATGGTCGGCCCCCAAGAAGGTCGCAGATCCGTCCATCGCACCAACACTCCCATACCCTTACGAAGAGATTACACATTCTAGCATCGTCAGTAACCTCCGACTAGCATGGGTGATAGGCTATGCGGACGTGGAGGATACCGAACTGGCGTACCAGAAGGAGGGTGCAGAGACAAGTCTTACGGGTGCCAAAGCTTTTCTGATCAGCGGTACGTAACAAGAAAATAAAGATTCAGCGAAGAAATGGCTATCAAGAGGGCCATAATAGGCTCTAGGCCCTAATGCAGAGAATGGACATCTAGTCGGGTAGCCGGTTTCGCTGCTGGGGTAATAATGATGAAGAAGATGATTTTTTCTCGAACGATTTTCAGTCATCCCCTGTAAATTTTGGGTTTAGAGACAAACCATCCACCGAAGGAGTCTGATGGTGGCACAAGGCCGCAACGTCCAAGCCCAATGTTGGCAAGGGATGGCGGAAAATCGTTCCAGAAAAAGTCATATTATAACCCTGTCGGAAACAGCAACAATAAAAAGTAAGGTAGAAGATATTCGGAGCTCCCCATGCAAGCACATTCATGAACTAAAGTGGACTTCAATTATGGGCGTCCGTGAGAAGATCGTCTTAGACGACATGCTATGAAGACATGAGACCGCAAAAGATCTTAGCAAGCATTACCTTAATTTCATTACTCTTAATCTTACCAAGGGTGGCCTTAAATCCCTAAATGATGATGGAATATTCCTAACACAAAAATTCTCACTTTCCAAAAGCACCTTCATCTCATCTTTGGTAAAAAACAAAAAAAACACCAAAACAAGTTAAACAAGTTCAACAAGCGCTTCGTGTTATGGACATTCTATTAACAAACGAAGCGTGAGCCCATTAGCTGTCAATTCAAGCCAAACAGAAGATCCATTTCGTTGCGCCATATTAAAAAGGCGCCAAAGCAGAAAAAAGTTAATAGATTGCCAGAAAAATGCCTAAACATACGATGGAAAAGCAGAAGCTTTCTCACAACGAGAACTTAACCGACCGTGCTGCACTCCAAAGAAAATCTAAATTAACGACGAACGAATGAAAACAGCGAGCTGCCAACATAAAAATAACAAACACAAACTCCCGACTAAGACTAAGAGCAATGAATTTGCTGTCAAAGGAAAACATTTCATACATCAATACACCTTTCAGAAGATATTTTCTTTTTAGAGCCTGAAAATACTTTGCATGCCATAGGTGAAGGTAGCTAGATCACAGCAAAGGGAGGAGGAGTTGGAAAACGAGCGCAGCCTCATTGGAACAGCAAATTGACTAAAATTTCAATTTCATATTTTTTAAGTGCAAGCTGCATGCTTCCAGAAGAAAGAGTTTAAAAATGGGGAGGAAGTAGGGAAAAACAAAAAAAAAAATATATATTAAAGAGAAGAAGAGGAAGCATTGTGAAAAACCTTCTTCAGAGAAGATGTCGGCAAAAAAATGGCAAAAAAGGAATACAAAAAAAAAAAAACAATAACGAATTTCACTAAATACAACAAAAGAAAAAATGTATAAAGCTTTCCTCAATTTTGTATTCTACTCAGAATATGACGCTGAGATTTGGCGACATTTCAAGCTATGCCACACGCTGCTCATACTCCAGCTAAAGGCAGCTCGTGACATGCATTTGATGAAATTGAAAAAAAAAAGAAAATCTAAAAAAAAATTTGAAAATATTGAGAGGTTGTGCTTTTACGCTTGCATGCTATTTGTTGGTATGAAAAAATAGTGGCAGAAACATGTCATAGGTAGGATTTCGTGTCGGGATTGGTGCTTTGAGTATGACGCAATGTGCTGAAAGATGTGACTGAAATATACAGACGGGAAAAAGTTTAGAGCAAATACTTTCTTATACTCAGCTAAGTATTATTCATAGAGTGTTTTATAATGAATTAAAGACATGTATTGATACCAATTACGAGGTGCAACCGTCTTTGAATACCAAAAGTTTGGTATAAATATCAAAAAAAAAAAAAAACTTCATAAAATTTTTTTTTTAGAATTCCTAAAAAAATTTTGATTATGCAGTTTTGTAGCCCAAGCAATTTCAGTGTTATAATGTGTAAGAAATAATTTTTAGAAATTGCGCTGAGTTTTTAGAATTTTTTTTTTGATGGTTTTGAGTGTTTTATAAATCTAGGAAAATTTTTAAGCGTGTTTTGACTTGCTAGAATTAGCTGATCTACAAAACTGTTTAGTGAAAAATTGTTTAGAAATTCTGATTTCAGTTTTTGATGGTCATTTTTGAAAGTTTAACTGAACTTTGTGTAAGCTTCGAAATTTCTTTTTATTTAAATGCTGTCAATCAGTTCAAGATTTTAAAACAAAATGTCTACACTTAGAGAAATTTAACAATTAAAATTAAAATTACTGGGAATATTTATTGTAGTCTAGTTAGGAGAGCAATGCCTCTAAAATAAAAAAAGAATTGAATTCCCATTAAATGTCAGTCTCCGTTTCGTTCCTCAAACTTAATATCGCTCTCGCTTGAAATTTTCCAAAACATTTCGGTTTCGGCTTTCAAAATTATTGTTTTATTCAGTTCGCGGTTTGAGTTACTGACCATATTTTGCTGTATTTACTCGAAACTAAATATTTGTGAGGAATGACGTGGCGTATGAGTAACATTATTAGTAAAAAAAAAAGAGAATTATATTAAAATTGTCTATTCAAGAGAAATATAAGTTTTCTTTAATGGGTTCGATAGTTTATTCGATTACCTACAAATTAAAAAAAATCATCAAAATCCATTCATTTTTAAAGAAGTTGTGAGCATTCGCAGAAAAGTTGCTCATGAGAATATGAAAAATTCCCTTTACGGGCCTCGGGGAAAAAATTTATTTCTCGGAAACGGAGACCTCTAGGGAAAAAACAAGAGATATATATAATTTAAAATAGTTTCAAGAATTGTTTCTGAAAGTTTCGCCGAAAAATAAAATTTCGTCATAAATACATAGCTGTGTGATTTGAAATGGATCGACCCAAAGAAAAAAAATTTGTTACCTTTTTTTTGAAATTAATTTTTGTTTTTATACCCTTTCATGCTCCATCACAAAGACAATCAGTGCACTATTTTATTGTTGCTTCGTTGTTCAAATTGTTGTAAATAAATATATTAGTCTACATATGTACTGTATGTATGTATGTATGTGTGTCCAGTGCCCTTATATTTATAACCGTAATAAAGTTTAACGATTTGCTTAGAAAAGACTGATTAGAATAACTTGTCTTCAATTGCAATTCCGTGAGCGATTTATGGTGAATTTGATTTGAAAAGTTGAATGTAAGTAAATAAGGGAGTGAGAGAAAATACTGGAATTTACAAAATTGCTGCTTAATTAATTGCCTCGAGATCAATCAAGAGAAAGTGGCATTCTCGGACTGCAGTTTCGTTAGAAAAAAAAATTATTTCCGCCTTTAAATAGAGTGATGTGATGCATGATTTTTACCAACTCCGCTTGGAAATACATATAAAATTTTTCTCACTTTATTAAGTTGGAGATGGAATATTTGTAGAGGTCATTCATGAATTTCCGTCTTAGATATAGTAGGGTATTGAGCAACTGCACCATCAGCCAGCCTTTAAGGAAGGGACCTTTTTAAGCTCATAAACCACAGTACCATCTACTTTACAAAACAATTTTAGCTTTAGTCCTAGAAGCTGGCTTAATAGTGGAAGATTGAGTTTATTCGGTAAGTTTAAATGTCGTTAGAGGCCACCAAAAAAATATACAAACCTGAAGGTTGAAGTTGTGGAAAGGAGCGCTGAAATTGCATTCGTTCTTGTACCGGGTTGTGTAGTATTTTGGCCTTCAAAAAAAAAAATACAATAACAAATAAGCATAATCTAATTTCTACAATATTGAACAACAATGACCAACACTAATACTGATAATTCGAAATATCGCTGAGCAAAATATTGATTTCCATGAAACCTTTGAATATCTAGCCGATACGTAACATAAAACAATGGAAGGGAATTCCAAACATTCGCAAAGACCAATCCTCATATTTTGTAATCTGAATGTGAATGAACCATTGTAAATATGTACATATATAATTTTGTATCTACGCACAGGGCACTGCAAATTGCAAACAAAGATTCCTGAATAAGTAAAGTACACGCATACAAGCACACACACACACACACACACAAACATGCAAGCAAAACTTCAAAAATGTGTACGTTTTCGCTATTTCGTGCGCCTCTTTTTCGACTAAAGCTGCCATTAACACAAAACCATTGACACGAAACTATTGTAGTACAACAATAATAAAAACGACAATGCACATTAAGTATTCGAGATCATTGCGTAGTGAACGAGAAGCCTACCAGAGAACACCAAAACCTTTCTGGTTGTACCAAAAATACAGCTAGCAGTAATAAATATATGGTCATATGTATGTATTTGTATTGGTGTGAGTAACAATTTTCACTTCAATATAAAATGCAATACAATATTCGATGTACCACATATTCGTTTATGTAAATACAAACAAATGTACATATGTAAGACCAACAAAAAATGATGTGAGTGATTATACAAAATTAGTTGGAGACGCTGTGAGAGAAAAGTAAGCACCTAAGTGCCTCAACAAGTGTGTCAACAAGACGTAACAAGAAGCGTGATACACCAAATTGTTTGTATTGAGAAGGGGGTTCCAGACCCGCTAGAAATCAACAACTTTTTCACTTTTTCAGGAGACGCTCCCAAAAAAAATCTATATTACCGAAAACGTTATCCGATTTATTTTTGTGAATGCTTTCAAAATCAAAACGATCACTTAAACCGCTGCGCTTGGAATCGTGTGTTATCATCTTCGCTCACATTTTTTTTTTGTTGGCTAAAATATGCAACTCTGCATGGTTTTGCAAATCACTAACAAACTAATATTACATACACACATACACACGTTACCTAGGCCAATACGCACTTTGTGCGTGCGGCGAATACTCAAAAATGTATATTTTAACATGTGTTTGTATGAAAGTAGTTTTGTCCCCCCCCCCCCTCTCTCTACATTCTCCCTATCCATGTGTGTGTTTGTATTTGTGTGCATTGGACCACATTAGATTCATTCGACTGTCAAAGAGAAATTGGGTGCTGGCGTAAATGCGTTCGTTGAATTTTCTATCGCCACATTTTCTATTTCTACAGCATTTGTTGCTCGATAGAAAAATAACACAACAACAACAACATAATGCACACAACACATACACACTCGTCTCCATTGGCTCTGACCACATCGACTGGCAAAGCTCAGAATATCAGCTCAAGCCAACGGTCGAGTGCAATTTTCGAGTTTTCTCCATGCAAGTTTGGGGTGTGTATGCGATGCTGTAGGCGACTTACTGTGGCGCGTTTTGTAGTATTTTTTTAGCAAAATTAAATATCTTAGCAACAGCAGAATTGTGGTAGTAGTCTGAAACTTTTAATGCTGCAGGGACACCTTGGTCGAGAAAGCTTCTTCGCCTGATCGCATCAGATGACTTTGGGAGCCAGTTCGCTGTCTTGTTTTTGTTGCTGTTTTAGAGGGTTTTTGCCCCGACTCCGAAAACTTTATGGCAAGATTTGAGTGTCACAGTTTTCTGCAGAATAGTAGCAGCTTTATTCAAGTGCAACCTCGATTAAAAAAGTCATGATCTAGCCTTTCTTCCAGCTCTTTCTTGCTTTTCAACTATCCTAGTCTGATTGGAAATTCCCGCACATGCCTCGTGAGATGGCAACTCATTTAAAAATAATAATAGACCCCCAATGGTTGGTATCATTACTACAAGGCTCATCAAAAATGGCGCACCGGCATTATAATTTTTTGTTGTTGTTTTAAAAGTGCTTTCGCGAACCCGCTCTCGCCCTACCTGCCAAGCATTGTCATCTAAATCTTTTCGTCTTTCACTTTTCTGGAAAAAGAATTTCCTTTCCAGTGAGCTAGTGATTGGAAATTGTCATGTTTTGTGAGTTAGGGTTGTGCATAAATATTATATTTTTCTTCAATCGATTTTTTTGGTTCTATATTTTTGGATCGATTTTCTAGTGTTAATAATCCGAATCTGAATTATTTTCCTTTTTATATTTATTATATTTTCCTAATATGTCGTTCAGCCATCTTTGCTATAAAATATCGGTTTATGAACAATTATCGATTATTTTCTTCAAAAATCGATTTTCCACATGGTATAGTCCCCACTTGCACTTAAAATCCAATAATAATGCTGGAATTAATTTAAAGTAAAAAATCTTCCAAACTCGCCACTGTACTGCCTTATAAAGCTGCTAACCATTGAGGGTTGAGAGAAAAGTAGGCTCTTGGTATAATTCAATATGTATACGTGGCAAGCGATAGGCGCACGTTGGCAAGTGGGTAAAAGAAACTCACCACTGGACACACGTCATTGCCGTCGAAGCCAAAGTAGTGACCCCCCCTTGTTGATGAGCTGGCTGCATAGTAGGCACTGCCTCGTGTGTGTGGAGATGAGCATTAGGTGCAACCATCATCCTCTGCTATTGCCTCTTCTATGCTCTATAAAATGCAATGCTGCATTGTGGGCAACATTTTGTGATTTATTTTTAATTGAAATTCTAGAATGCGTGCAAAATTGCATGGAAAGTGTCTTCTACGGACCATAGAGCACCCAAAACTACCCTAACATTCTACCAAAAATAAATGTATGTACATACATATGTATGTATGTATATGTAAGTGCAATTAATGCGTTGGTCCTCCAGTCATTGTACAGTTGTCGTTCGCTTTTCTCTAACAACTCGATCTCATACAACGAACTCAGAGTATTTTTACTCAGAAATAGGCCTGGAAGGCTTGTAGGCTCAAATTGCGTATTCGTATGTACCTTCTGACATTTCTTTTGTATGTGTGTGTGTGTGTGTTGATTTCATGCGTATCACATGCATATGTACATACATATTTATTGTTGTTGGTTGCCTAGTGCGCGCTTGGAAACGTGATAAGTTAACTGCCACATTCGTATTTCTTGTCAGTTTGTTATTGTTGCTGTTAGTTTTTGTTGTTGCTTATACAAACGCACATATTTTTCAACTTTCATGTGAAAAGAACGATTTTTGTACACTAATTTCTAAAATTTCAGACAAACGCACCAAGGGAAAAGTGGAAACTAGTTATAGCTCACTTAGCGACCAGTTTTTATGTCAAGCAAAACTAGTCAAAGTGCAGTCTTTTTCCTATACCAGAAAATGCTATGTTATTAATTGTTAAATGTGGGATACAAATAAACCACACCCAAACTAGTTCACTACTAATCTACTTTGATTGGGTTCAGCTTCTTTAGTGTAAAACTTTATTATATGAAATGTGGGCATGGCTATCAACGGATTTACTTAAAGAAAGATCAGGTCTTATGTATGTAAGTTTAATTGTCAAAAAAAAATAGGTAAAAAACTTTTTAAGTTAAACGGTTTTATGTTAAACATACATTGCAATATTGTCAAACATACATTGCAATATTTAAGATAAATGTACTAAAAACCAAAAAATAATAAAATAGATACAGTCGTGGGAATTATAAACATATGCATAGACTAGATTAAAATAAAACCGGGGAGCACGTCAATTGTCTACAATTGTTGATTAAAATTTTTGTTTTGCAATGTTGCACTATAATTAGGCAGTTGTTCAACCGACAACGATGGACGTGTGATAAGTAGGGCTATAATGTGGAAACAAGCTAGCAAGCTCGATTATAAGCGAGTTTTAGGGTTTCATAGTGGTGAGCGAGTAGTACTTTTATCATATGTTTTGTCGATTAAAGACACACTACGAGCAGTGAAACGATTCCTCGCCAGCCAGCAGTGTGAATGTCCAACGATAAACTAGCTGAAACATCTCTTTTATTTACATGGAGTGTATAACTATTGGAATTTCCATGAGCAAGAAAATAGTAAGTAATTTCCTCACCGTCTGCGGGCCAACTGCCTAACGACGAATTAAACGATTCTTCTATCGCACATTAAGTCGATAATTTGTAGACAATTGACGTGCTTCCCGGTTTTATTTTAATCTAGTCTATGCATATGTTTATAATTCCCACGACTGTATCTATTTTATTATTTTTTGGTTTTTAGTACATTTATCTTAAATATTGCAATGTATGTTTGACAATATTGCAATGTATGTTTAACATAAAACCGTTTAACTTAAAAAGTTTTTTACCTATTTTTTTATTTTTTGGTTTTTAGTACATTTATCTTAAATATTGCAATGTATGTTTAACAATATTGCAATGTATGTTTAACATAAAACCGTTTAACTTAAAAAGTTTTTTACCTATTTTTTTATTAAAAGAAGTAGCCTACTTCATTTTGCAAAGATTTAAAATTAACTTGGATGATTTAATATTTAATTTCGTATAGCTTTGTTAACCTAGAGATATTGACCACGAAATATTCCAGTTGTATGGGAGGTACCACGCCTACTTTTTCACTATCCCCAGTTTTTCTGGAGGTGGTAGGGATTCGTCTTGAGATAGGTGGCAACCCTGTAAACCGCCCCAAGTGGCAACACCCACGAATATAATCTAAGAATGAATCATGCTATCTTTATTCCAAATTTCATTCAAAACGGTCAAGCAGATCCCGAGATATAAAGAAAAACATAAAATGCTGTTAGGTGGCAACTCTAGGTTGCAACCCGGCTTGAAATTGTCATATTTAGAATACGGACGAAGATACCTTTCATTTGATACCCATATTGGCATATCTAGCTCTATATTTAGAAAACATTGAGATAGGTGGCAACCCTGTAAACCGCCCCAAGTGGCAACACCCACGAATATAATCTTAGAATGAATCATGCTATCTATATGATAAATTTCATTCAAAACGGTCAAGCAGATCCCGAGATATAAGGAAAAACATAAAATGCGGTTAGGTGGCAACTCTAGGTGGCAACCCTGCTTGAAATTGTCATATTTGGAATACGGACGAAGGTACCTTTCATTTGATATCCATATTGGCATATCTAGCTCTATATTAAAAAAAAATTGAGATAGGTGGCAACCCTGTAAACCGTCCCAGGTGGCAACACCCAAACATAATTGTATTGTCACCAAAATCCAAAGTGTATGCAAAATTTCAGATTAATCGGTTGACAGGAAGAGGGTGAAATTTGAATTACTAAATTTGACCCAAGAATAAAAAAAAAAACAAACGGGGTGAGCTAAATAAAACCGTTTAAAAACCCTTTTACTTTGGTATTATCAAAAGAAGGCCAAAAAAAACATGCTCGGTCTAACAACAAGCTAAAATGTATATATTTAAATGGGGTAGCCAACTATTTATTATTTTTGTAACGAAAAACGATATGGCAATATGGATATCAAATGAAAGGTATTTTAGGTCGTATTTGAAAAAAAGAAAAAAATATTTCTAGCTAGAGCAAGGGTTGCCAGCTGCTCTCATTACATTTGTTTTTGGCATATCCGTTTTTAAAACACAATCAACTTCACAGATTTTGGTGAAATTTTGTTCATATATAAGTTGGCAACTACCTTTATCTAAGCTTTCTTTATAAGTAGGGTCACTTATGGTATTTTTGCAGAGTTGCCACCTCTTCTTTCTTTCTTTTTTTATTGAACATTTTGCTTATGGAAATTTTGAAAAATTTACTGACATATGCTAATATGGATGTAAAACTAAAGGTTTTTTTTGGTATTTCAGCAAAACTATTACCAAGTAGCGTTTTCAGCTAGGGTTGCCATATAATATTTTTTTCTTTTTACGCGTTTGCTATGGAATTTTGAGCATGCTTATTCAAGTTGTCTGCTACACTTTGAGCTCGTTTTTTCGAATTGTTGCCGCTTAGCCAACCCGGGGAAATAATTTTTTTTTGTTTCAGTTTGTGCCTTTGGGGACTAGTTTCAAACTAGCTTTTTTTCCTGACTACTTTTTTCTTTCACTTCATTATCCAAACCAAAAATATATCCGAATTTTTCGTATGCTTTTGTGCTTACATATGTATGCACCCATCTAGGTGTGCCTCACCCTGCACCCCGTAGCTTGCATTGCTGAAACCACTAGTAGGAGTTCTGCGCCAACGACAACAACAACAACGTTGAAGTAGAATTAATTTTGTTTTAGAAATTTTTGCTTGCAGGCGAAAATGCTGCATATTTGCAGATAATAATTAAGTACGTCAGCGAGACGAACCGTGCATGGTGAACGCGGAGCAACAAAACCACCAAACCGGAACACCAACCTAAGCGTAGGAGCCAAGCGAAATTTTAAAATATATATATTTTCTACATAATGACCATATACTCGTATTTTATATTTGCCAACGTACATATCCACCAACAAAAACAAAAACGAGTGCGTACTCCCGGTAGAAAGCGTTGGTAAAGCAATGACGCCTTGTTTTAAGGTTTTTACGCAATTCACTGCTTTCGCAGGTTGAACCAGAATTCTGTTCGTTTTAAAGTTTGGACTAGAAAAAGCTGATTTGAGATTGAACGATGAACAAATTTCGGGTGACATCCCTGGACTATCCACTGGAGAGCTTCTATCTCGAACAATCCTAGACCTATCTCATATTCTTCCCTTTTCTCTTGAATCTTACTCAAACAGCAAAGTGAAGAGCGTCCCTTTTTCGTTTGCAAGATGACTTCAAACTCACTGGCCTTTCATGAAGTAGCAAAGGTAGAAATTTAGTTAATGCACACACACACACACACACACAGATGTATACACCTACTCATCTCGATCATTTAACCAGATTTCTAGCATTTCATCTAATCTTTTTCTAAATCAATACTTTCTTTGCATACGAGGCTTTTGCTTTAGCCATTCCGGACACCAAACATCCGTTTCCGTTTGCCATTCTGACATCCGTTCATCTTTCATCATTTCTGCTTGGGATTCATGTGTTTGAGTGTGTGTGAGAGAGTGCGTTAACTTACATTTGATTGCACGCTTTTCTTGTTATGCTGTTCCATCACATTCTAGTGCCCGATGATATATAGACATATTAGGGATGTGTCGAATATTTAAAATCAGAAAAGGAGATAGAGATAGGGCGTTGCGAGAACCCCAAGCTCCTCATAATACAATTGTCCAGCATCCACGCAACTTCCTGAAGCTTATAAGCCCGGAGCTCTATTCCTCCCCCGGAGGTATGCTCCCATTTAACTAGAAAGCGCATTATTCGCCGATCCAGAGTTGTCTGTCCGAACTGGGATAAAATCGAAGCTTGCAAAAATGGACTTCGGACTTCGTGTACCGTTGCCTTACCAAATAAAGGATTGGTCTCAGCAGAACCCATCCTTTGCCGCATTTTTGGCTTGAATAAAAGTTTTGAATTCCTACTTTATCCGACAGTTTCCTAATTCACCAGACATTCAGCCCTTCAAAAGCCACTTCATTCCAGAAATTTACTTCGAAAAGTTTTGTGTACTCTTAGGTCGAACAAAGACCAAACGATTGGAGGCTCGGTAGATTTGTGGAAGTACAACTTAGTGAAGACATCGAGGCCACTTAGTCACCATAAAAACCTAGAAGAGTCCGGTCAGCAGACCTCTAATTGATTTGATTTGTGTTTGAAAGCAAGCAAGTGGATTGGAGGAAGCTTATTTGAGGTGTCAACTGTAATACCCAAAATCTTAGTCAAACGTTTTATGATATTTTTTTTGCTTTTGTGTTTTTTCTTCTCGTATAGATAAAGATAAATGTGCGTGTGATATTTTATATAATATGCATATCTTTATGTAGTAAATACATATATGTACATATACCTTCATTCTAGAGCCTATGAAGATCCTCCAACGCAACTCAGAAAACCAACCAATCAGTTATTGGCTGCCACAGCTTGGGGTTGTACACAAAAGCTAAAGAAGAAGTGGAAGAAAGTGGTAAAATAGTGAATACAAAAAAAAAAAAAAAAAAAAAAAAAAATTAGAAACAACGTTCGCACTGGCTGCAAGTTGCGAAAAACCTGCGATGTTGGCAGCTGTAACAACAACAAAAGAATAACCACCCCGAAAAGAAAATGGAGGAACAACCAAAAACTGAGGGTTATACACAAACTCCAGGCGAATAGTTGCTCAAAAACTGAGGAATACGATGAAGCGCACAATGGCAAGGATACGCAAGGATATGCAGGAAACTATTTGCCATATTTCACATCCCTCTGAGTGTATATCAACATTGCGTCTATGCGGGTTTAGCATCCTTTGCCTACGTCAACAAAGCACTCGTCTATGCGTATGCGGAGGAGGCACACACCAACACCACCATGACACCACCCACACCACCAAACGCAAGTAAGCTTTTTATATAGAAAACAGAAAGTATATGCCGGTTTGGCTGCAGCTTAACGTGGGGCCATTGCCAACTGTCCAATGGTCAATAAGAGCGCTGTATGCCGCATGAACAAAAGCAACGCCAACAACACCAGCAATAGAAAACGTTGTAGGAGCAATAAGAGCAATAGAAAACACAGCATCGAAAGAAGTCCATGAGTAGAAGAAGAATGCGTCGGTGCGCTCGCATCAACCTCGAAGCACTTGTCTACATACACAGCCACGTCAATGTCAGGCAACAACGGGATAGCGAGGACCTGCCAAGCCGGCAATGTAAATGTCGCGAGCAAAAGAAACGATAGAGCTGTGGTGCGCCTTTAGCAGGGACGATGACGTTGCCGGCGGCAATGTTGGGTGTGGCGTGACTTTTTAGTAACCAACGACAGTTTGTAGCGCAGACGAAGGCACACTATTTTTGCTTGGTGCTCATTTTCAACACCATCCCACACCCCACACACACAGCTCTCAAACAAACGCATCTGATATGTATGGAAATATGTGTCTGCTTAGGAGCCTGGATTCTCTTATTTTATTTTATTTATTTTTATTATATTTTATTTTGGATGAAAAAATTTTCAAAAATATTTAATTTTAATTTTGGAATTTCAACTGACCTCAAGCCGGCAAGGAAAAATAATTATTTTATTTTATTTTATTTTATTTTATTTTATTTTATTTTATTTTATTTTATTTTATTTTATTTTATTTTATTTCATTTTATTTTATTTTATTTTATTTTATTTTATTTTATTTTATTTTATTTTATTTTATTTTATTTTATTTTATTTTATTTTATTTTATTTTATTTTATTTTATTTTATTTTATTTTGTTTTATTTTATTTTATTTTATTTTATTTTATTTTATTTTATTTTATTTTATTTTATTTTATTTTATTTCGACTGAGCTTGACTGCATTTAAATAATTTTCGCTTACCATGACTTAAATACGAAAATTGCCAATGAATAAAATCAAAATTTTAACAATAAAAAAAAAAAAAATTCACTCGTCTGCTTGGCAATAAAATAATTTTTTTAATGTCTTGCGATCGGCTGGTTGCTGTTGGTCATTCTGGATTCCAAGCTTTCTCAGTTCATTTGCTCACTGTTTTGCCCATTGCAATGTGAGTTTGTTTACATTGCACTTCTTACTTCGTGCTAAACGTCGGCGTTAATTGGCACCCAACAACATCTGCAACTTAGCAATCTGCACAACTGGCGATTTGATCGAACTGCATTTATTCCAAGTACGAGTACACATTTCTATTACAATACGTTACCTACTTGAGCAAATGGGCACATATTTAGACGATTTTATGATCAGCAGAGAGGAAGCCGTGCCATATGCTAACTTGCAATTTAATATTTAAAAATAATAATAACAATAACATGACGTACAACAGAGCAAAAAGAACAATAATTTTGAAAAACGGCGTGATGTTGAAGAAATTGCAATGGGAAGTGTCAATGAACGTTCGAAATGTCAGTGGGTTATTCCCTTGTAATTCGCTCTCGTTCCACCAGGTATTTACCACATAGTCACTATGGGAGCTTTTATATTTTTTTAGACTACATTAAGACTTCTCACACCATATATTACCTGATACAGTCCTCTTGTAATTGCTCAAGGGAAGTTACTAATAAACTGAAAGCATCGAACCGATTTTATCTTGTCGTGTGTCTTAGACACTGCGATCCTCCAATACGAAGTACGAATTTTAACAATTCTTAGGATGTATTCAAGCGGTTTTAAAGATCACTAGAATTACAAACTCAAAAAGTGAATTACAAAATTAATCGTAATTGCACTCAAAAGCCCGAAATAGCCTGATGCGATGTATTTTTATTCGAACACTCCAAAGGATTTTAAAAATCTCAAACAAAATGTGTAACAGATTAACTTTTTAAATCGAAAATAAATAACGACAATTAAAAATATTTCATGTTTAACAAAATATCGTAACTTCTCTAGTGTTACTTTCTTTCCTGTGTCACATTTCATTGGGATTTCGTTTGCCGGTGAATGGTCATTAAATGTTTGGTGCGCTAATGTCTACAATGGTCAGTAAACAATTCAGTTAACCGGCTTTAAATGACGAAAGCCACTTAAATATACAAAATGTATTTGATTGTTGTTGCTGTTGTGCAACATTGCTGCTTTGTAGACATTTGTAAACGCAACCACAGACATTCGGATTGCTTATGTTTATGTTTAAATTAATGTATATAAACTTTAAATTCTTCAAACTTTAATAAATTGCGGGAAACATATACAAACACACACATACAAAGACATATTAAAAACAATTACAATTATCCGCAAAGTATGTGACGTTGATTATTGCTGACGACGCGTCGCAACGTCTGTCTTTGGTTGCCGGTCAAAGCGTTCGTATCAACAAATTATTTACGTACACATTGTTTATGTGCTTGTGCGTTGCAACAATGTTGCTGGCTAATTCAAATAAACAAATTTATTATTATAAATTTTGGTTTGTATTGCGGCATTTATTGACAACAGACATTTGGTGATTATTTTGCAATTTTTATTCACAAAAAAAGTATTACGAACTAATTGATGTGATATGAACCAAGTACGAAAGTTGAAGTTTTGGGGGTGAAACCGATTAGTGGCAATTCAAAAAAAAAAAAAAAAAAAAACTAAGCAGCTGTAAACTTTAGAAGATCTAGCACGAATTCCAAATAACCTAAAATAACTCTAAATACCCGAGAAAGCCATACACCTCTTCTAGTTTTAAGAAAGTAAACTACAAACATTCTCGGAGTGTTTATAATTTAGGAGTCCGATATGAGTCTCAGAAAATTCTATTTTTTTTCTAACGAAGGTTCAGGTTGAATTTCAATTCGGAAAAGAGCGCCAAAAATGTGCATTTTATGTATTTTGTAAGTCATAAATGACTCTAAGACTATTTCAGAAATGAATCTTTTTTGAGCCCAATAAGTGCCGATTATGAAAAAAGAAGTGGTCATATATGACTTTCATTCAAGCTCATATTGAATCAGGCTCACATCGGACGTCCATCGCGTGAAGAGAAAATGCCCCCATTTCGAACTCAAGCAGGAGAAAGATTTCAACAATTAAAGTACAAGATGGGAGCTGGTCTAAAAGTTTGATTTTGATTATTAATTTATATCATCTTCGAAAACTCTCCATGGTTTTTGAATGGATACACAAATATCTAAACTTGTCTGCACTGTAAAATTGTCAATAAATCGAGTCCAATCTTCAATTCGATCTCATTTCAACAGACACTTAACTTGAATATTGCTGAGCACTGTAAAACTAAAATTGTCTGATTACGCAACTTTTTATGAAATTACACTAAATTAACTTAATCCAAATTTATGTTCATCGATAAATGTAATGCGGATTTCGTTTTTTATTTTTTTGGTAATATTAAAAATGTTTTTAATGTCAGCGAAGTCATTAACTTAACCGGACCACAGCACCATAAATGAACCTTAACGCTTTTATCAGCAAAACCGCCGTTAAGAGCAAAACTAATCATAGCAAAAAATTAAATAAAAGAGAAAACCCAACTTACAAATGCAACAATGTTGCCGAAACAGCCCAAAAATATCATTGTGCCTGTGTTTGTGTAATTCTTTTTAACAAAACTATAAAAACGTGCAAATGCTGTAAATACGCAATGTGGAAGGCTGAGAGACCACGGCAAACAAAAAGAATTTTATAATATAATAAAAATGGTGAAACGACACATCAAAAAGCTAAAGCAGCTGTTGGGTGAAACCTGTACATACAATATGTTTGCATTAGTGTTACATTCGCCGTAATCTTTTGAAAAGGATTTACACACGAAATTTTTAAAATAAATAAATACAAATTTAAAAACAATCTTATTCCAATTAATTAGTTTCTAATTAATCATAATCATAATTAATCAGTTTATCCCTTTTTTTAATTTAATCCTAAGAAAAACAATCCGATAAATCAGTTTCCTAAAAATCTTATCACATTAGTTAGTATATATTTAATCATAAAAAAATTAATTAGATTAATCGGTGTCTAATTAATCATAATCCTATTAATCCGTTTAACCAGTGTCTAATTAATCTTAGCCCAATTAATTGAATTGGGCAGTCTATATTTAATCATAATAATAATAAAATAAATAATAATTTAGCATCATTCCATTGGTTCATGGTTAATTAGAAACTGACCAGCGGGTCAAACTGGGTTATGAATTAGTAAAAACTGATTAGCCGGATTTATTGGATTATGATTAAATAGAAATATATTAATCTGATTAATTGAGTAGTGATTAAATATGAACTGATTAATCAGATTTAATGGACAATGATTAATTAGGAACGGTTTCCTAACTAATCATTTCTCAAATAACCCGACTAATCAGTTACTAATTACTGATTACATTTTGTACAAACAATTTTTTTTTTTAATTTAATTTATAACATCTAAGCATCTGAGTGGTCAACAGCGAGTATTTTGCAACTCAAGGCTAAAAGATTTCAGCTAATGTAAGCAATGGAATTACACAAGATTCCGCTGCTGCATTTTATTTCAATTCTTGGCTTTGACTGCTTTGTGTTGTAGTGACTATTGCTACTTTTGTTGTTGTTTGTGCTGCCATTGGCCACATCATTAACATTTTATGATTATTACTTTGATTGCTTATTCTTTATTTGCGCTCTTTTATTTGGTTATGCACTTTAGCTCATTTTACACGCATTTTTTAGAATTAAATCGCAACTACTGTGTGTGCGCACGCGCAATAGCTACGGCGACTACTTAGTTGTTATTATTGATGTTGTTGTTGTTTAGCAAAATTTTTACCACAAAGTGCACTGAACGAATCGTAAAAATGCATTCATATGTATATGTGTCGATATGTATATTTTGTATGTGTAATATATACAAATAAATGCATATTAACTTCCCACTGTGTGGAGCTCTATAACCTAAGGCGTAAAAAATTATTTCAATAAATTCAATAATAATCTCAATAATCTTAAATCATCTACCAGCCATGCGAGCTAACTGAAAGCAAAGGCGAATGAACGGTCAGCAATGTTTCTGATTTCAATTTAAACTCAATTCTATGGAATAAATGCACTCTGCGATTTCTTTACTTTCTTAGATTTTGTTGTTTTGTAAGTTATGTAAATGTTATTAAATATTGTTGCTTGTGTAATTTGTGTATGTAGTGAATATATCTGAATGTCTTGCGTGCTTGGCAGTGGCCAGCATCTGCTATTTGGCATCTCGAATTGGCTGCGATGAAAATCTTGCACATTTCAGGTTACAGTGGCCAAAGCGCGAATTTTATTTTATTTCATTTTATTTTATTTTATTTTATTTTATTTTATTTTATTTTATTTTATTTTATTTTATTTTATTTCATTTCATTTTATTTTATTTTATTTTATTTTATTTTATTTCATTTTATTTTATTTTATTTTATTTTATTTTATTTTATTTTATTTTATTTTATTTTATTTTATTTTATTTTTTTCATTTTATTTTATTTTATCTTGCATATCTAAATTTTCACACACTTTTCTCAGTCATTTGCTCCATTGTTGCTGATTCACGTTTGTTTACCCGTCTACAAGCGCGATTACCGTCATTAAGTCTTTCCTCCAGGAACTCTGATTTCTCTCCCTACCATTCGTCGCAACAATGTAAGCATTTATGCGAACATTTGTACTCCAACAATGTTGCAGAAATAAAATAAAATTTTTAATAAACGAGTTGTCATTAAATTTATACATTAAATATTATTTTTATATGATTGAGTTAGTTTATTTGCCTTCCTTCTTTTGCTTAGTTGATTGCTGATGTGCGGAGCATGCATACACATTAGACTGTTTGGAAATAATAAGTTCACGAATTAAATTTGAATAACCACATGACCTACATATATAGAGAATCAATACCGCACTATCATATATGTATTTCCAAGCAGAGCATTAGTACCCTAGGTATCCGGGAGTTGCTTGCCTTTGTTTGATGGATATAATCTGATACTTTGAAGTAATGATTTGTGGAAGAGCTGAGTCCGGCTATTTTGAGTAGCTAGTCGAATTACTAAAAACCTAAAAAAAAACTTTCATTACATATTTTTCCCAACGGTCCAATATCCCCACATAACTTTACTCATTTATTGTTGCTGCTTAATCGACTAATCGGCGAGTTGGTTGTTTACATTCTGGTTTTGCATTATTACAAGCATGCAAGCATACACACATACATAACTATATTTTATATTATTATTATTATTATTAATTTTTGCAATTATGCTCCGCGTCGCTTAGCGTTGAGGTAAAAGGAAGTTAAACATTTTCAGTTTTCGTATAATCTCTTTGAATGCTTCATTTGTTGCAATTTCTTTTCATCTGCTTTCTTTACTTGTGTGAATGGTAAGCGCATCGACGATAACTTTTGTCATTCATTAGCGTAGTTACACTTAATGATGGTGGTGCTTTTCCAATTTCTTTGAATATTTTATTGATAAATTTATATAGCGACATGGTGATTGCTGTCACCTGTTGATGGTATTGCACCAACGCCACCACCGGCACGACGCGGAGCTTAATTGCAAAAATCTATGTGAAACCTGTACAGCCATATTTATATTTCGCCTATATTGTTGAAGCATTATATAAATGGATTAGGGTGTCCGCCAAGTAAAATAAAATAAAATAAAATAAAATAAAACAAAATAAAATAAAACAAAATAAAATAAAATAAAATAAAATAAAATAAAATAAAATAAAATAAAATAAAATAAAACAAAATAAAATAAAATAAAATAAAATAAAATAAAATAAAATAAAATAAAATTAAATTAAATTAAATTAAATTAAATTAAATTAAATTAAATTAAATTAAATTAAATTAAATTAAATTAAATTAAATTAAATTAAATAAAATAAAATAAAATAAAATAAAATAAAATAAAATAAAATAAAATAAAATAAAATAAAATAAAATAAAATAAAATAAAATAAAATCAAATAAAATAAACGAAAATAAAGAAAAATAAAATACAATAAAACAAAATAAAGAAAAATAAAATACAATAAAGTGCAGCTTAGGGGTAACAGGAAAAACAAAGCTTGGGAAATAGGGGAGACCCTTATGTACATACATACATATGTACATAGTTGCGTTCAATATATTTTGTTCCACTCCATTAGCGATACATCGCTCATAGTTATTTATACACAATAAAAAAATAAATGACGTTAAATTTAAATTAGTTACTAAATGCCAATGGAAAAAAAAATTATATATTTGTTTTCTTACATTTGCCATAAATATTGTTGTTTTGCAAATAAACATTCAAAAGATATTAAGGCTTTGCCAAATGTATGGCATGTTTAAAGAAATGTGGAAATATGAGACTTGCGTAATTAGAAATTATTATCTGGATACGAGTGAACAAGTTAAAAAGGATTGCAGTTGGGGATATCAAAATGGTTATTTTAAATAAGAAATGATTAACTAATTGAGGTAAAAACCAATAGACAAGTAAGAAGGTTTAAGATGGGCTTCAATCTCACACTGAATGTCGAGCTGTAGTTCTGGCAAAGAAATAAGTCTGGTCGTGAAGGAAAAATAAATCGGATAGAGCAAAAATCCCAAATTTCGTAAATAAACTGACGATATCTTATTTTACGATATTTTCAATATTATCGGCATTTGTCAGCGGTATTAAGGAGACTGATCCCGCTGTAGGGGCTTAAGTTGGCGAGATCACTTTTCTTGTTGTCTGGGTTAAGTTACATGCTGTAGACATGCACCCAACCGACCATATTCTGCAAAAGAGTTGATGCATGATTTTCAACAGCTCTTCACCGCCATGTTTGAATCGTATGAGTCTCACGTCTTTTTTGCCGCTTTGTTTATAAATTTTGTTTAAAAAATAATTTCACAAACTTCCGACACAAATGAGTTTACAAAACTCGCTATGCAGTCACCATCGTCAAAACATCAAACAAAATGATCTTGCAACACAAACACACACACACATACTAAATACAGATATGCAATCATACTACATTATGCCTTCCAACCCCTTGGCCTTAACATACTCGTAAATGAACTTAAATATTATCACCAACACTGATTTCTTTTAATTTCTTGTTTATTTTCTGGTGTTGAATGAAATTAAAAGCAGACGAAATGTTATTTAAACAAAAATATGAAAGACACGAAAAAAAATATAAACGACAAGTATAGCGGGTGGTGGGGTAAAGAACTAGAAAACAAATTAACTTGTTCTCGACATGTTACTTGCGAAGTATACACGACTATTCTATGCCATCGTCTATTTGTATGTGTGTGTGTTGGTGTGGGTGCGCGTGTAATTGACTCTATGCGGCTTCTATTTGTTATGTTTGCTTTGTTGTTGTGCTCTTTGTGTGGCGGCAGTGATAAAAGAAGATCTTGTGATCTATTTGAATTTGTTTACATTAGGTGATTTCCTTTTATTTATATTTAGTAAGAAATAAGAAAATATTGCACACAAAAAAAAAAAAACAAAAAACAATAACAAAAAGAAAAACATAACAATAGATTGAATACAAAACAGATTTTTAACGGTTTCTCTGGTTTGGAAATGGGCCAAATATGTCATATACCACCATAGATAGATATTGACAGTGAATTGTGTAAATGTTATCTACGAACTTTGCGGTAACATGTCAATAACAATTTATAAAACGAAATTAATTTATACAACAACAACCAGAATAACAACAACAAAATTATGTTTGATGTTTGATATTTTTCTAACAACAAAGTAAAATACTCATAACACAGATGCTATCTTTGATTTCATTGGAAACGGAATTGTTTTATAATTGAAGTGTTTCCGAAGAAGCTATCTAGATGTAATAAATTTTGAAGAAATCAATATCGCTAGGAAGTTACGACACTATATATTGTGCAGAAAGCTATGCAGTGGAAGCTTGTAGAGACTTCGAATAATTTATACTCAAGGATGTTTTAAGTTATGAGAGAAGACCAGACAGCCTTAGGAGTCTTTTAATCTAGCACATTTACAAATAAGTTCTGACAGATCTGGAACCACAATTAAAGATTTTTTTGGAATAAGTTCCCCCACATACAATATTTTTTAATATTATAGCACTATATTTTCAGAAGTTTTTCTTTGCACTCACCAATCTATAGCCAACCAAAAAACATACAGCTTATGTGAGAACAGTCTTCACTTCCAAAAAAAGGGTATCAGCCAAATTTATTCATATAGACAAAGAGAGCCCTGAACCTATCACCTATATGACCAGTTATGAATTTCAACGTTTGAAAACCTGAAACGTTGAAGAACTATCAAATAAATTAATTTTGCCTTTGCTTTGGCAATAATTCGCTGTTTCGGTATAAATAAACGTTATGATACGAAAATTAAGAAAAACCAAAAGCCTAAAATTGCGTTGAGAACGAAAATTGCAATTCGCCAAATAATATATTTCCTATGGATGTGTGTGTGTGTGTATGAGTATGTGTTAATGGCACTGCTCACAAATTCAAATTAACAAAAAGCTGATTCACAAAATTTAGTACTCGCATCTGCATATAAATGTAAATATCCTGTTGCACATTGTCGTATGTATTTTCAAAGCATTAAAAAAGTGCGTTTCATAATTATAGCACAATCAGAATTGAGAAGTTTTAAGCATTTCTTTAATATAAATTGAATTTGAAATACTTTTCTCTTACAAATCTCGCTTTTCTTTAATATAAATTGAATTTGAAATACTTTTCTCTTACAAATCTAGTTTCCGAGTCTTATAAATTTGCCTACTAAAATTCAAAAAGAAAATGAAAATTCTAAAACTATTAAAAAGTTTATTTTACTTATACTAAAACAGAAAATCTGATTATGAAATATTTCAATTCGAGACTTTGTTTAAAAACTATAAAAAATTATAAAAAAAATTAAATACGAATAATTCTGCTTGGATTTCGTCGAATTCTTTTAAAAAGAGGTACAACCCAAGCTCTTGATATTAACAAAAATATTCAGGGTAGTCACTGCTTTCAGCTGTGGGGATTGTTTTATTAAAAAAATGTTCTAATTTTCAATTTTTAACTAGAACTTCTTACAAATCCATTTAAATTTTTATTTAATTTTTTAGAAAAATACTACAACTTAAATGAAATTAAGTAATTGATGTATCCTTGAAAACGTCGTGTGGCCCCATAGTTATGACACACACTATTGTTTTGTATTTGTATGATGAGCGCAGTCCTATGTATTTCATATGCACGGCAAGCTCAATGAGCCACAACTCCATTTGTCATTTTGGTCAAAATTTTGCGTACATCACATTTATTGCGTGTTCAAGTAAACAATTCCACTTTTAACTGCATTGGTCAAGATGAATATAATTTCAAATACATAGATACATAGAGGGTGGGCTATGAAATGATTTCCTAAAAAACAAGAACACGCTTCGTTGGGTTGGTAATATGTAGATTGAATTCGATTTTAGCTATCATACCTTTGAAAGTATTTGAGATATTGAAATTACTCACTTCTGTTATTGCTGTACTCATTAGCAGCTTTCATTTGATACCCATATTGTACTAACACATTTTGTGTTACCCTTTGTAAACAAATTGGTTAATAACTCCAAAACTAGCCAAGTTATACATATTAGATATATCTTAAACTTTAAGTTCGACATCGTATAATGCAACAAACAATGTAGCATTTAAATATATTAAGCATATTGATTGATATGCGAACAAACATACAGACAAAAATTATACAAACTATTGCTTTGCATTCTATTGACTCGATGCTGATGTCTCCTATCAAGTTTTCTTCAACAAATGCAATTTGTACTCATGCTTCATCAAACTAGGAAACTTTCTTGTCTAGACTTTCGGCAACTAAGAAACTGATGCAATGAGCACCCTGTTTATAATATTCTGTTTTAATCCAAAAATACATACATAAATATCTACATACATAGAAATTAGCTAATAAATGGAACTAGAGAGAAAAGGCGCTGACTGCCGTCTATATGTAGAATAGTCAACAAATGATTTCTCTAAAATAGACATGGGATGAGCTGTGCCTTTTCCAAGACTAGGTAAGTATAAGAGTACCGACGAGATCAATTATACGCGACCTTCTTCGAAAAGCAACCATTTAGCGGTCGGTGACTTGGAACTCGAAACAAAGTGTTTTTACAAAAACTTAAAAAAAAAAATTTATTTTTGTTTCTAATTTCACATTAAAAGTTTGCCGATTTCAGCAGTGTTAAAATACAAAATTCTTATCACATGCTAATTGTATTAATTTCCACACTGCAATGTTGCAAGCGATGAATTATGTTGTTGGCTACACGCCAGCCCCTAATACCTCGCCAATGACTAATTTCATTTTGGTTGCGTCGCTGAACTTTTGTACAGCTTGAAGGGATGTTCCCAATTGCCTTCACATTTATACACACAAAAGCACCGTAAATCGACAAACATTGGAAATTCTGGCAAACACTTTAGCCACCCAAAAATTCTCGAAATATCTACATACATATCTACATTTGTGTATCTTTAGCTGATGATTTTTGTTGTAACTGATTTCATTGGTAAAATATGTTTGTTTAGCTGAATTTCTACTACACTAGCAGAACAAAAAGCATAATAAAGGAAAAAGGCAATCAAAATTCATGCAATATCGAAATTTATATACCTAGATGTAGACTTGCGCGATAGCTTCGGTATATTAAATATTTGGGTTTTCTAGGAACTATATGGACTAATGAACTGACATGATTCAATCGATTTATTTTTTGTCAGCTATTAGCCGTAAAAGTGAGAATATCCTGTGTTCTTATAACTACAACTGGGTATACAATTAGCGTAATATATGTAAACACAAAAGCTACATGCAACCATATTTCGAATGCAGTGCGAACAACAAAAAATATATTTCTGTGCGTGCGTGAAAACATTGCAATATGACCACAATATAACTATGTAGGAATATATATGTACATATGTATGTATATATGCAAATACCTAGTTTTAGTTGCCTACTATTTTCAATTATCGTACAATACCTATCCCTCAAACATGGGCAAAGAGCTATGTACACTAGGGTGAGTATTATCTTGCAACTAAGTTTTACTTTTTTTATTTTATTTTATTTTATCTTATTTTATTTTATCTTATTTTATTTTATCTTATTTTATTTTATTTTATTTTACTTTATTTTATTTTATTTTATTTTATTTTATTTTATTTTATTTTATTTTATTTTATTTTATTTTATTTTATTTTATTTTATTTTATTTTATTTTATTTTATTTTATTTTATTTTATTTTATTTTATTTTATTTTATTTTATTTTATTTTATTTTATTTTATTTTATTTTATTTTTTTTATTTTATTTTATTTTATTTTATTTTATTTTATTTTATTTTATTTTATTTTATTTTATTTTATTTTATTTTATTTTATTTTATTTTATTTTATTTTATTTTATTTTATTTTATTTTATTTTATTTTATTTTATTTGATTTTATTTTATTTTATTTTACTTTATTTTACTTTATTTTATTTTATTTTATTTTATTTTATTTTATTTTATTTTATTTTATTTTATTTTATTTTATTTTATTTTATTTTATTTTATTTTATTTTATTTTATTTTATTTTATTTTATTTTATTTTATTTTATTTTATTTTATTTTATTTTGTTTTATTTTGTTTTATTTTATTTCCCAACAAAGTCTATTGTAAGTTGTTGTTGTTTTGTTCTCAATAAGGAATATTCACCATGCAAATGAGTGCACCCTAACGTAAAAATGTTTTTCATTTAGGTAGATCTACCAAATATCGGCACACAAACCATATCAGCTAAATTTTCTATGCCTCCGTCTAATTATGTTCGACTCACTGGTATTATGAAACTTCGAATCGGCATTGATTTGTTGAATACCTTTTCAAGTTGAGCGTGTGTAAGCAAATTCATAGTCGACAGTTATTGCTTGAGGCGCTCTAATCATAAACTTTTTTGATTCACAGAGAAAGGAGCTAGTATTAAAAAAAAAGCGGCAGATGGTGAAATGTCTGCCAATCTTACCACCATCCGATATGGAAGTTTGAATACTGAGGGAACATTCACTGCCAGTACATAAAAATGTTCAAAGTAATCTGGTTGTATCTGATCGTTTTTTGTGGCACCCAAGTTACTCGCATGATCGAGATCATATTTCTGCTTCACTCTGAGTGAGTTTCAGAACCCAAAAAGGATTTATCTTACTGCTCTGTGGGATAAGCATGTGCGTTTAGGAAATGCTTACTGCAGCGAATAGCCATTTGGGAAGACTATTAGTGACTTCGCTAGTTATATCCGATTAGACCTCATCGCCCAAGTTTATTCAGAGAAGATGCATAATTCAAGTGTATCATAAAAACCAGAGGCCACCCTCACTACAAAAGGGCACACAAGACATATGGAAATAAGATGCAATTATGACAGAATATAAAATGAAATAAAACTACATAAATTAATTGCTAAACCAACTTTATTTACAAGACAAGCGGCGACTTTACCAAGCAATGGTGACACAAGCAATATGCAGAACAACAAAAGACCAACCCGCTAGCCAGCAGCACAACAACAATAGATATGGCATGAGGTTGCACGAATATTGCCTTTTAAAGAAATAATAACATAAACGATAAAAATGTACAACATATGACAATTGCCCATAATATGAAAATTACATAAAAGCGACACAACAACACAAACAACAACAACGTGAAAAATGACGCCAAGCTGAAAGGCAGCAGACAACAAACAAAAATTCCGCACAAAAACAACAACGGCAACAACAACACTATTTAGTGATGACAGCAATATTAACATTGTTGGCAATCAACAACAACAACAACAATGACAAAATATGAAATCAACAAATCATGCACAAAACAATGGGCAAAATTTTTAAACAATTACACATATTTTGCATGCTGCCGCTTACTGCTACCTGCATTCGCGCCCACCCCGCACGAAGATTCCAACGATGTGCTGGCGCTGGTGCAGTCGTCCAGTTTTATACAAGAGAGGGGTGATCACTGTGCAGTAGCGGGATTGGGTGCGGCAAATGAGCTTTAACTTATTGTTTTGCGGAAGAAGCGCTTGCTTAGTTAATATATTTTTATTTTTATATACCCAGTAGTGTTAAAGCATGCTTTTTTTTGGGAATTTCAGTCATGTCCGTAAAATTGTCTGACTCTTAAAACAAACAAAAATTTAAATAACAAATAAAATAAAGTATAATGAAATCAAATAAAATAAAATAAAATAAAAAAAAATAAAATAAAATAAAATAAAATAAAATAAAATAAAATAAAATAAAATAAAATGAAATAAAATAAAATAAAATAAAATAAAATAAAATAAAATAAAATAAAATAAAATAAAAGAAAAGAAAAGAAAAGAAAATAAAATAAAATAAAATAAAATAAAATAAAATAAAATAAAATAAAATAAAATAAAATAAAATAAAATAAAATAAAATAAAATAAAATAAAATAAAATAAAATAAAATAAAATAAAATAAAATAAAATAAAATAAAATAAAATAAAATAAAATAAAATAAAATAAAATAAAATAAATAAAAATAAAATAAAATAAAATAAAATAAAATAAAATAAAATAAAAAAAATAAAATAAAATAAAATAAAATGAAATAAAATAAAAGAAAATAAAATAAAATAAAATAAAATAAAATAAAATAAAATAAAATAAAATAAAATAAAATAAAATAAAATAAAATAAAATAAAAGAAAATAAAAGAAAAGAAAAGAAAATAAAATAAAATAAAATAAAATAAAATAAATAGAATAAAATAAAATAAAATAAAATAAAATAAAATAAATAATGATCTTGGTTAAATGCGCTACTGGTTATATAACAATATCTGGCGCCTACCCTTTAATTGTTGTTTTTATATGTTTTGTTTAATATACTTTCGTGGGTTATAATATAAAGTTGGCAGTTATTGCGGTTGCCCTCGTTGTTGCTATTGTAAAATGCATTTCCAGTGCGCGCGTGTATGTGTGAGTAGCAGCCTATGTGGCATATAATATGCAAAAAGTATGTGTATTATTTTGTTGAAACGTCTATACAAACATATCTACAATATATGTATGTATGTGTGTGTGTGCATCAACATATCTGCTACAAGCCTTTGACAAACTGTTGCTGCCACATTTGGAACTGTTTTGTTGTTATGTATTATTCCAGCAAATACTTTTTTTATGTTACAGCCATTACGAGTGGCATGCAACAACAATCTATCTATCTGCATATACATACATACATACATACATGTGTGTGTGTGTGGGTGTTTGTAATTGTTTACTGCTACTTGTTGCATGCTGCATGTTCGCAACAATTGCCAGTAATTCACCGACTATGTGCAACACATTGTCCGCAACTCCATTCACATACCTAATTTGAAACAGACATTCAAACAAACATACACACATACATGCATACAAACATCTGTTATGTTACCAACTTTACTTTTGCACTGCTTTGCGACTTGGCTTTGTCTTAAGATTAACAAACCTACTCAGCAATTGGTTGTGCTTGCGTCGTCATACTCGAACTCTGGCACACGATGCAGCTCATAAATGCCACAAGTTGCCGACTTCAAATTGTTGTCAGTAGCATTGTTCGTATGTTTGTCTGTCTGTTTGTCTGTTAGTAGCTTCTGTCTGTCCATGCAATCGTTTTGTCTTTGGCACTACCACACAACTTACTTTGTAGCTTATAAATGTGTGGATGTATGTGTGTGTGTGTGTTTGACATGAATGAGTAGAATCTAAAAACAAAAAAAATATTAAATAAGACAAATCATGAGCGGCAACAAATATTTTATACCCAACGCAAAATCCACAAGCAAAATTTTGTTATTATTTCTCCAAACAGGCAATGTTACCCTGGAACTTTGCTAATCTTCTTGCAGTCTTGACTTTTTGAAAACTTTTTCTTTGTAATCTTCCAGATTTTTGCTAATTTATTTTTTATTGGAAGAAGTTTTTTGTTTGTTCGAAAGTCTCCATAGATTTAATTTATATCAAAAATTTTATATTAAAAAATATGCTCTTAGACTAGTGACCATTTCCAGACCAGCTACAAGAGCTCAGCAGGGGGCTCTCAAATAAAATGTATCTAATGGAAAAAGTTTGCGCGGAGAAACCTTTGGCCAGGTGAGTTATAAAGTCAACATTCCCTTACTAACCATTGGCCACTTGGATGCAATCTGAGGAACCTGCAAGCGACTTCAGCCCTCCATAGCTTTTCTGGGTATAAAAACTTACCTAAATAGCGCAAAATGCTTGCGGTTGGTAAGCGGTGTACAGGTCGCGGCCAAGCGTTTTGCATCGCCCACGATGAACACGAAAACGTGCAAGCAATGTGAAGGCGCCCATGCGCAACAATAGCAATAACAACAATCAAGTAGCGACATGCATTTTTTGTTAACAGAAGCAATAATAATAATATGATGATGATGAAGAAGAAGAAGAAGAGGCAGCCCAGCAACTACATCCATATGTGCTACCATAAGCGTCGCAATTACAAACTAAATAAATGCAGTAGCCGCTGCAACATTGGACACAACGAGCGCCAGCAAAAACAAAACGAAAAAAAAATTGCAAACAAGCCAGCTACCGTCTTGCAACAATGCCAACAACTAAAACAGCAATATCAGCATAAGTACAAGCAATAATAACAACAAGAACAACAACAAAAGCAAAATAATGCAGTGCAGCTTCAGCAATAACTCTACAGCGTGTTGTTGTTGTTGTTGTGGCTCAGGTAGCGCTGTGCGGCGCGCGTTGCAGTTTGGTGTGGCGCGGCGTGGCGCTTTGCCTGCTTGGCGCTTATAATGTCTTCACTAAATAAAGCCAATGTTGCAGAAACTTGGAGTCCCTTAGCGCCGCACACACACACACACACACACACACACCAACAACACACAAGCAAACACGCACATAGCTTCATTTGACTATTGCGCGACTTGTTGAAGATGTTTTTGTGCGCGCGTGTATGTGTGTGTATGTGTTTGTGTGTGTGTGTTTGTAAGTCATGGTGCAACAATTGCATTAACTGCAATTACGGTGGCAAGTTGTGGTGATTGTGGTAGTGGTTATGGTGGCTTGGAGTGGCAGCTCATAATATAATATGCGTTGTCTGTCTGCCTGTCTGTCCGTATGTCTGTCTGTCTGCTCGCAGTCCGCCCAACTGTGTGTCTGCATGGTTTTCTGTTCGTTCGTCCGTCCGTCCGTCCAATGCATGCTTTGTTATTTTTATTGTTGTAACAATTGTATGTTGTTGTAGCGTTGTTTTTTTTCGCTTTGGTTGCATTGCTGTTGTTGTTGTTTTTGTTGTTGTATGTTGTTCTTATTTGCTAGCAAACCATTTTCCCCATGGACAGGTTTAATAAATATGTTCAAGGAAAGACTGTTTGGTAATTGTTTTATGGGCTCGCAATGTCTTCTTCTTCTACGCTTTCAAAATGCCGTAAAGATCTTTTTATGTTTTGTCTTTAGCTTTTGCAAGCTACCGCATAGCGTAACGCGCTTTTGCTGTTGTTGTTGGCAGTTTGTGCTTCTTCGTTGGCAGTACCCACACTCCGAAGAATGCCCGGTAGGGATTGGTTTGAGGTGGAAACACGAATCTGAAGAAAATGAAGAAATGAAATTGGAACGAAAGTGGAATCGGAAATGGAGGAATAAGAAAAGTTCGAAATTGATGAGAAATTAAAACGAAAGTGAAAATGAAATAATATGAGGAAGAGGAGAGAAGAACTTTTCCTACACGGCATGTGAGCCCACATACAATTACCTACAAGTTGCAATTCCCTTTTAGGTCAATTTGATTTGTCTGTTTTTAAATGTTACGCTAAATCGTTTTATTTTTTGTTGTTGTTCTTTTTGCGCAGGAAACGCGCCGCAATGGACCTTCACTATCTCCAGTTGTTGATCTTTTTTGCTTTGCATTTGTTGCGATAATAAGCTATTCAACAATTTTTTGTTTGTCTTCTTCTTCTTTTCTTTCATAATTTTTGACTATTTTTCGGTTAGCTGATAGGCATTACAAATGTTTCTGCTTTTATCAAACAAGCAATTATTAACTGATTGTTTCATTTAATTTCCTCATCTCTGCGTGCGTTTATTGCTTCATTTTGTACATCTTCTTTTAGACAATTTGGATTTCTCAAGATTTTTTAATTGATGCTAAATTTTGCTACGAGTTTTGTAATGAAATGGGTGCTACTGCTTGGTAAACGATGGAATTAATTTGCACAAAAAATTTTTTATGAACTTAGTTAAAGTGATCACTGCGCTTACAACTTTTCATCGGATTTTGCTGTCGTTTGCAGAAAGAATCTGAGTGGCTGCCAGAATTTTTTTCCCAAGGGTGATTAAAATTTAGTACAGAAATAATGCCCTTTCTTGGAATAAGGTCATAGAAAAATTCTTATATAACAATGAAAGTTGGTTGTTGATAAAAAGGCAAAATTAAAAAAAAAAAAATTTTTTCTGTAACGAAAACTCTATTCGCTCTCACTCTATTTCGATAAATATTTGAAGAACGAAATTTTTCCAAGAATTTTTTAAAAATATTTTTCAACTGAACGTGAGTGAAATTTTCGTTCAGTTCCTGCGATTTTTGAAAATCGTTCTGAAATCGCGATATTTGAAATATAATTTTGCTCAATCCGTCGTCTATATAACTATCTAAGGCATAAGTCTTTACTTAAATAAAAAAAGCTAAAAGAAAAAAATTCTTCTTCTTCTTTAAATGGCCATCTAACCGTCCAAGCGATTTTAACCGTCCAACTTAGCTCGTCTGTCATTTCTTCGTCATTTCTTCGGCAATTGGAGACACCGCAGGATCGCAATTCGGTCTCCACTTGGTACTTCCATGGGAGTGGTTGTCTTCCGCTTCCCTGATTCTACCGTCGAGTGACTTTGGCCGTTATTACTTTTTGAAACAAATAGACATTCGTCCGTGAGTAAGCTGCATCCTTATTCTAGTTTGTTGGCGTTTATTTTGGTAGAAAATATTCATTTGTTTTTTCTTCTTATTGTTATTGTTTTTTTTTTTTGTTTCGTTATTTGATTTTGCAATTTCACTGCAAACGCATTCAATAGCCAACAAGAGACTTGTAGAATCTCTTTGAACGGGGCACACACCCACACCCACACACATACATACACATACATACATACATAGATATTTTCTGCAAAGACAGCTGACAACGATATCGCATTGCCTAAGCCAGGCGCACACTTTGACAAGCTCCGTTTTTGCTACCGACGACACCCATCGATTTTCTATTGCGAAAAAATTCACAAAATTATTTTTTTTTTTGAAAAAATCGAACAAAATACAAATTGTTTTCACTTCAAAATTTTTTTCTTTTGTTTTTATTTTTTAAATGTTGCCCGTTTATTTTCGAAAAATAAAAAAAAAGTTCCAAATTTCTTGCTTTTGTCCATTTCATAGTCGAAGCAAACACCAACACCAGCAACAATGAACGTATGCGCAACACTAACGTTATCAAAAGTAACAACAACAGCAAAAACAACAACAAAAGCAAAAGAAACAAACGAAATAAGTCGCTTCGATGGGCTTTTTCTATGTCTGACGCTTCGAATTACATTTGGCTACAGTTGGCTTGCTTTGATAAAAAATGACATTCTTCATTACCACCCCGGCCCCCCTCAAACTATCTACCATTGCGCACCATATAACAAGCTCTAACTAACCCTTACGCGCTTAGTGCCTCTCCACGCTAAAGCAAAAACGACGAAAAGTCGAGCTAAAGCGCATTGAGCAAGGCACTCAAGCTGTGGCTGCTTGTCGGTATGAGGCCCACGCTCTTTGCTCCAGCGCCCCCCTCAACGAGCTCAACGTATATGTAAATGGCATATTTTAGACGCAACTATTAGGCAGTTTGAGCTTCTAGGGGTTACATATGTGGTTGTTGTTGTATACTGTCAGAGTTCTAATACTTTGGACAAGCATTTAGCATGCGAATCTAACTTGTGCTCACAAATTTTTTAAAAGTAAAGTTTTTTGCAAAATAAAATAAAATAAAAAAATTATTGCGTTTGGCGCACAAAATACAACAACAAAAAAAACTATAAAAAATGTGTTAAAACGAATAAATAAGTGAGGTTGTAGGTGGTTGGAATCAAGCATTACATATACCCAGTAGTAAGTTATGAGTTAGATTTAGTTGAAAGGGCAGTGCTGGACATTGAGAAGTAAAAATTGTGACAATTACGGTTTATACCAACTTCTACGCCTCAGGAAAGTGCCCTCGAGAGTAAAGAGATGCAAAAAAAAAAAAAAAAAAAAATTAAAGCTCGGGCTGCTTGGTATACAAAATTGTTCAACGTTCCCGCTGCTGCTCCAATGCGCACTTAGCTGAGCATGTGTGTGAGTGATGTGAATTTTTTGGCATTTTATTTGTTGATTTTATTATTATTTTATATGTTGTTTTTGTCAAACTCGAATATCTTTCAGATGCGTTTTTTCATTGAAAATGAATTTGAAATTTCAAGCTCAACGACAGACGCTACACTCGAACTGCTCGCTATAACTCCGAGAGCAGAATGGGCGCTTTGTAGTGTGTTGATAAAAGTGAAGTATAGAATAATATATAGATATATATGTGTGTATGTATGTTTGCACAGAAATATATATAAACAAGTGGCATGTCCCTGCAAAAAGTGAGTCTGGTCTAAGACTGTATAAAATATAGTCTTTCGTTGACATACTACCGGACCAAGTCTAGACCAATCTCATGTAAAACCATAGGACCAATTTACACGGAGCTTGTCCTAGGCTTGGTCTACCATTCTACCATTTATGCCGTGTACAGTCCAGACCAAAGATAGACCGTTTGGTCTATACATAATGTTTGTGCTCATTAACATAACAAGTGAATATATTTCTTCAATTCGGCAAAGCAAAACTACATGCGCACAACTAGTCATATTGGTCTGGATAAAAACTAGATTTTTCTAGCTATCTATATACCACTAATTTTGTGTTATAGGACCAATGCTTTTTGCAGGGGTGTGTTGTATAGCATTTGCCACCCACTGCAATGGATAGCTTGGTCGTGCTAAATAAAATATCGAAATTCGCGGCATACAAACAAACATTTCTCTATATGTATATAAATTGCTATTAACATCGGTCACCTAACTGGCACTCAAGGTAACTGCTACGTGTAAGCTTCTATGCCCCCTTCCCCATTGCGCGTTTCACGCCGCCTTTGCTCAGTCCTTTGTCAGCACTTTCACCGCGTCTGCTGCATGGTGTCTAGGGGTGCTTAGCGCGTTGTTGTAATTGTCAAAATTGTCTGCCTTTGATGCTGGTAAAAAATAAAAAAATTAAAATAAGAAAACATTTTGCAAATATGAAAAAGAATAAGTTAATATTTTTGTCAGCGAAAATAAAAGCAAATGAGCTGTCACGTATGCGCAGTGCACCGGTCTCGTAGATTTGTAAGGACACTCTTCATTATGTATTCTTCCATGTGTTTTGACGGAAATGTTTGTGGTGGTATTTTAGAAGTTTCCTTTTCTGCTGTTTGTGGTGTTTCGCTTTAATTTTCACACAACTCTCAATTCGGAGAAAAATTTTGCTAATTATTTGCGTGCGTGGTGAAGCCTCCCATTGCCATGGTACATAATTTTCAAAATTAAGAAAAATTTATGTATTACGTTTTTGAATCCACTTAGGTCTGTACTTGTAGAAAAAGTGTTGGCTTGTAAAGTATATCGACTGCTGAGTGGCAAGTCGTGTTATTTAAAAATATTTTTCAAAAAAACCTCAATTCGTAATATTTTTTTTAAAACGTTGTATTTCAAAATTTCTTTCAACAACGACTGATTTCAGCGTTTGATTCATAATTGCCTTACCTCACCCAAAAACATATACAATTTTCATTGATAAAGGACGGTTTTGAGGCTCATACTAAGATGTGGCCTTCGTCAAACAAATTTTATTTTGCAAATAATTCAAAATAGAACGATCTTTCAAGTTATGATCGCAGTTAAAAAAATCATCCCTTGGAAAAACCAAAATAGGAACTCAATATCCGCAGCAGCTCACTTCTTAGGATCATCCAAGTGTTTGCCTCTGAGAATAGTCTTCACTAGTATGCTGGTATTCGCTCCTAGATTTAGGGACCAACCGTAAAGGTAACAGGAGTGTACAAGCTATTTTTGGAAGAGTTATGTTAAAGGATACAAATTTAAGCAAAAAGAAAAAATCAGAAGTAATAAAAAAAAAACAAATTTTCGTTCTCTCCCATCAGATTGGTTATAATTACGAAAAGCAAGAAAAACAAAAAAAAACTGTGCCTAGTAAGAAAGAGCAGCATGTTTCGGGTAATTTTTGAAGTGATTAGTGCTACTGTTCCGCCGCAACAAAAAACAAGCAACAACAAATTTTTATAAAAAAAAAAATTCCTTAAATAATTAACGAAGCTAGAGTAAAGACACAAAACCTATATATCGACAGCCACACTGCAAAACCCTGTATGTCCAAAACCAAAAAGTTTTCAGGAGAGGGAAAAAACTGTAATAATTATAACGTATGTATATGAGCGACGGTTATTTCATTTCACCACTGGAAAGAAACGGGAAGTTGTAACCCGATTTTGACTGAATTTGAATGTGCGAAATATCACGATCTATGGGAAAGGCTCAGAACCTTATTTTTGGAAAAATAGTGACTTACGGGATTTTGCAGTGTGGCTGTCGATATATTGGGGGATGCAAATTTTTATTTAATTTTATGAGGCAGCATACGGAGTCTAACGTAACCTTTCCCAAAAAAACACAACTTCTGCAATATCTTACAAAATTCGTTAAATAACGAAATTGACGAATATTTAAAAAAAAAATGAATATGTGATTCAAATATTCAAATATGCAAAACTCACGTTTGTCTGTTTATAATAATGAACAAAAAACAATCCGACGTGTGCTGCGAATTAATGGATTTCTATAAAATACAAATCCATATCCGTCAAGGGTAGGAAGGTACTACACACGACTATAGGAAGTAATAAACATACATATGTTCGTAGGAATATATGTTTTTATATTTCTATGCTGGTAACATAAAAACAATTTGCATGCCATGGTCCAATATTTGAGAATAAATTGAATTATTCGTCGCTTAAAAATGTAAAAGAAAAAGAAAAAATGAATGGAAATTTCAATAAACTGCACGATTTTCTTACGGAAGATGGGAAAGGGAAATAAAACAAAAGTGTACTCAAACGTGGGTGTGGTGGATTTTAACAAACTTAAATTTTGAAGTACACAGTTTAAATTTATTTTAAATATACAGATTTCCATTTTTAACTAAAATCCAAACGGACACCTTTAGACCCCTAAACACGGCATAGACATATTTTGGCGAGCAAAACTCACCTTTTTAAAGTATATATTACGGAAAGCCATTGATGTTCCGAGCCTAGAAAAATATTGGATTTTTTTGGTGCGCTTCGTCAAACTCGGAAGGAAACGCACAGAGAATTAGTTGCCAACTAAAAATATCAGAAAATAGTCGATAGATGCATAAAAGTACGTTTTTTGTTTGGTTATGAATTTTCAAAACGCACAACTAAGCTCTTGACCCACACAGCGACTAGTCTCACCGATAAAAAAAAAAAATCATTTTGCACGAAGTGTGAAAACCATCAATAAAGACTTAATAATTTGCGAATACGCCCTCGGCGTTATTAAACCACTTTTGCCACCCACAATGAACGTTTGGGCCGCTGATTGACTTTCGCTTTAAATCCATATGCAATCACAAAATCAACCGCAGTGCGACAACATTCACCGACAGCCAAAAAAAAAAATCCAAAAAATAGAACCGAACCTGCGTTGCTTGCATTTCACGCGCGCACAATTGCAACAACGACAAAATGTATGTTTTACATTTTATTTTTCTATGCTGCAAAAGCATGCAACAGTTTGTGGCACCGAAGCGCCAAATGCACCTGTTGGCATTTGCAACGAGTTTCGTGTTTCAAAAAAAATGCAGCAAAATTGCACAAAATAGCAACAAACAAAAAAAAAAGAGAACAACAACAAAATATGTGCACTACAAATTGATTGACCAGCTGCAGTTGCATTCCAGTTGCTGCTGCTGCTAGTGTTGTTGTTGTGCATTACACTACCAATTTGCCGTTTTGTGACTGCACTTCATATGCTGGTATTTTTTTTTCCTGTTTTTTGTTTTTGTTGTTATGTAGATGGATGTGTTGTGGCACGCGTTTGCTGTCTAACTGCTGTCAGCGCATTTTGATGGAGTGGGTGGCATCACGCATGCCACGGCATTTGTTCCGCGCCACCACTAACAACAAATCCAACACACACACACACACTCACACAGCAATGAGCGCACAAGGTGTAGGTTAAAAATCGCTGAATGTTTGCCACGCTCACTTTTATTTATGTTTGCATGTCCGAAATGCAACGAACCCAACAATTGCAGTTGCCGAGTGTTGATTATGTTGATTTTTTCGTGTTCGCTGTCAATGCACATAGTGTTGGGTACAGTGTTGGGGAGAGAAATGGCACACTTTTTGTAGACTAAAAATTGAATAGCATTTCAAAGAGTTGAAGCTACGAGAGAATACAGTTTTTTTTTATTACATTTTCTTTGCAAATCAGTAAAACTAAATATGGTTTTTTTAAACAAATTTTGGGGATTTCAGACGTTTCTTAATTTTTAAAAGTAAGGCAAGTGAAAGTATCTAAATAGATAGATACATGTATGAATGCTTGTAAAAAATTAATATTATGCTCTGAAACTTTTACAAATTTTTTTTCATCATTCTGAAAGGTAAAGTCAAACCGTTTTCAAAAAAAAATCCCCATTCTTAAATTGTGTATATACAGTTGGTTTCAATATAATAGTAGTGAATGTAAATTGTCTATTATTGGATAAAATAAGAAGAGGAGCTGTTTTTAATAATTTTCATTTAAAATATATCGATCTCTGTAACATTGTTAGCATAAAAAGCAATTTCAAAGTTTACACAAATTTCAGAAAAATGATATTAAACTGGGTTTCCAACTCTGCAAATTATTTGGCACAATAACGGGCAAGTCAGAACTCTTAAAAAAATTTCAAAGAATTTCTAGAATTTTCTAAGTTTCTAAACATTTTTTTCTATACAAAATTAAATTTTGTTCATGCGTTGTATGGAAGAACTCACTCGACACCCTTAATTCTGAAAATTCATTGCCATTTTTGAATATACCTAGACTATTCTGTTGTATCCCAGTAAGCACAACAATTTGCTAGCAACAATCGCAAGCTGGCTACAGCGCCTATATTGCGTGCTATTAATTTCCCCATTGCTGTACTCGTATGTATGTAAGTTAAAGCGCTCATAAGTGGCGTGCTTTAGTGCCATATTTGTTGTAACTGTTGTTGTTGTTATTGGCATTGTTATTGATGAGGTGTTGAAATGTTTGTAAAGGCGCCAAACTGGTTGCTTCGTTATCATGGCTTTGTTTTTGTAATTTTCGTTATACTCCCTACAGTGGTTGTAGTTATTGTTGTTGTTGTTGTTTTTGCATATGACACGTGATCATCCGCATGGTCATCGGCATTTTGTAGTGTGGCGCGTATTTTGTTTTTATTGCTTTCGTTTTGCAGCTTTGTGACATTGAAACTGCAGCGCACACATTCCCCCCACCCCCCACCATTCCGCTGATTGCTCAAATTCGCCGTTTTTTAAATCTATGCGCTTTCACTTGTGCCCTGATGTGGTGCGACATGCAGTGCAATTAGCCGAAAATCCCGTCACCTCCATTTCTCTTACCCCCCTCCCAGCTTGTTATAGTGCATTTTGTGACTCGTCGTTTGTTGCCAGCTTTGCATTGCATCCATCGGGATTATGCCCCCAAATGCGTTGTGCCTCGCTGTTTTGCAATTGTTGCATTCGAGTAGCTGTTGTTGTTGTTGCTATTGCTGTTGCACATCTGATGCATGTTTGTATGTCGTCTCTCACTCCCAACATTTATGCCACAAAGCACACGCGCGCTTTTCGCAAAAATTTGTTATTGTGATTGTTGGTGTTATTTTTTTTTACATTCGCTGCTTTGTGTGTTGTTGTTGTTGTTATGAAATGCCGATTTTTGCCACCTCAGTGCATGCCTAGCTGCTGCACTCGTTGACTTTGCCATTCATTCATTCATTCATTGATGCGCGCTGCCTTTCATGTTGCATTTATTGTTGCTGTAAATTCATTCATGTTGCTGTAGGCAAGCCCCCGTGGTTGTTGTTGTTGCCTTTTTTGTTACGCTTTTTTCTGCCCAGCGCAATTCAGTGAGTGATGCGTGTGCGTGTGTGCTAGGCGCCGGTAGATGCAACAGTTGCAACGCTGCGTGAGGTGCAAATAAACAACAACAGCAACAAACAGGTAACTGAAAAAATACGAAAAAACAACAACAACAGCTAGAGCAACATGAAAAACGTTTCGTTGCAATTAAAAGCCAAAAGGTTTGCATTTGGTTTGATTTTTGTTTTGATAATGCGGCATTTGTTTTTGTTTTTTTTTTCTGTATGCCAGTTAGCTACTCCCACTTGGTCGTTGTTGTTTGTGTTCCCTCGTTTTTTTTTTTTTGGAATTTTTTACTGCATGCAATTGCAACTGCAATTTAAGCTGCATCATTGACTTTTAGCTGGTTGCAAATATCCGTGCGTGGCACAACTTTTTTGTTTTTGTTCAACCTCGGCCACATCCGCTGCGGTTTTTGTGGCATTCGAACAGTTTGCTGTTATTTACGCTCGTGTGAAAGCGAAATTAAAAGTGCATGTTTTTTCCGGCTCATCTTGTTGTTCTTGTTGTTGATATTGGCATTGTTAACACTGCGGCAAAACTGCATGTTGTCATACGAATTTGTTCGCGGTGTTGTTGCTTTACTTTTTTTACTTGGCCAATTCATCGAGAGGTCGCATATGGCACAGTTTCATAAATGCCATCAAGATTGATAATCGTTTGGAGCGCGAGCACGAAGTAAAAGCCCTGCAGCTGTTTGCGAAATTCTTGAAGCCATACTTGATTTTTCAAAACAGTTGGTGGATACGTATTTTCCCAACAAAGCCACACATTTTTTAAATGTATTATAACGACTAAGCTGCGTTGGATATATCCTAAAATAAAATAAAATAAAATAAAATAAAATAAAATAAAATAAAATAAAATAAAATAAAATAAAATAAAATAAAATAAAATAAAATAAAATAAAAATAAAATAAAATAAAATAAAATAAAATAAAATAAAATAAAATAAAATAAAATAAAATAAAATAAAATAAAATAAAATAAAATAAAATAAAATAAAATAAAATAAAATAAAATAAAATAAAATAAAATAAAATAAAATAAAATAAAATAAAATAAAATAGAATAAAATAAAATAAAATAAAATAAAATAAAATAAAATAAAATAAAATAAAATAAAATAAAATAAAATAAAATAAAATAAAATAAAATAAAATAAAATAAAATAAAATAAAATAAAATAAAATAAAATAAAATAAAATAAAATAAAATAAAATAAAATAAAATAAAATAAAATAAAATAAAATAATATAAAATAAAATAAAATAAAATAAAATAAAATAAAATAAAATAAAATAAAATAAAATAAAATAAAATAAAATAAAATGAAATAAAACAAAAGAAAAGAAAAGAAAATAAAATAAAATAAAAATAAAATTCGAATTTGAAAATTATGAAGCTAAATTTAGAATTTTCGATGATTAAGTCTGTTGATATTTCAGAACCTTTGTTGGGTGAATATGTAGATATTGTTTATGTATGTAATACGAATGTATGTGGTACTCGTATATATATGTCTGTTCTCCCTTTATTTATTCATTTATATACATTGTTGTTCCATTTGACGTTATCATCACTTTAATCGCCTCTAGTTTTAATCGTTATTACAAAAGTTAATTGCTGCTGCACGCTGTGGTCATCAATGCCAATGATAATCACCAAGTCAATAGGCCGCAGGATAGTAAATAATTGTTTGACAATAAATATTTACGATACATATGTACATACCTGCATACACACAAAAGCGAATGTATTAAAAGGCAACATACAAACATATAAAAAGAATTAATTACGCGTTGGCAGCTTAGCATTTAGTTTAGTTTTATTTTATCGTGGTTTTTTCTAGGTTTTTATTTATTTATTTTTTTAACGCAAGTAAATAGTTCTATTGTTACAGCCAACTCATTGTTCGTGTTAATTGCCTTCTCCACAACATCCCGTGATCCTTGTATTCGCATTAACACTGATTCGTATATAGGCTTGTGGTCGTATGTTGATGGTTTTCAACTATTTTACAACTTGTTGATTCAGATAAAAAATAAATACTATGTTTTTGTTATGATTATGGTTATGGTTACGGCTACGGTTATTGTTATGGTTAGGGATACGGTTATGGTTTCGGCTATTGTTACGGTTATGGTACCGGTTACGGTTCTGGTCTTTGCTTCAGTTATGGTTACCTTTACGGTTATGGCTATGGATGTGGCTATGGTTATTTTTACGGTTTCCGTTATGGCTGTTCTTATAGTTATGGATTCTTTAGTAGTTGTAGTTGTTATTATTTCAATTATAATTATTATGGATATGGCCCTGGTCTTGCTTATACCTATGGTTATGGGTTTGATTATGATCATTGCTATCACTGTGTTAAAGGCTATGGTAATTGTTATGGTTGGCGTTACGGTGATGGTAGTGTTTTCGTCCACGTTTTGGCTACGTGTTAGCTTCTTTACTGTTCTTGGTTTCCGTTACGGTCCGATTATAACACCGAAATGTTTTTTGCGATTTCCGTACCGCTTTCAGTAACTTTTAGGGATTTGGCAACACTTTCTGTTAAGATTATACTAACATTAATATTACGGTTAAGGTTACGATTATGGTTAAAAAGTATAACAATATCTAGTTACAAAAATTAAAAAAAGTGATTGGAAGGAGGGCCTTATGAACCGCCATTCAAACTTGAAAGGGCTTGAATGGCTACTTTTATTTTTACGCAGAATCTTATCAAACTTTTTACAACCGTAACTCTAAACCCCGTAAAAGGTTTACAAGTTCTTCTCCACAATATATTTAATTTCTGTAAAGTAACTCTGATGCTGGAAAGAACTATTCCGAGACGTTTATTACAAAGAAAGTAGTTAAAGTCCTTTCTCCCAACGAACCAAGATCCCGACCTATAAATATCACCTCATACCTCTCTTCCTATATGACTACGATTTATTGACTCAAACAAATATACATCTGCTTGTATCTGAAATTGAATGTAACTTTATCTCTGCTATCTATTCATTTTCAGTGGGGAGTGGGGAGTGTATCATTGCAGGCGCTTGTTTTTCACCAATTCGTGTTCGAGTGCAGCCAATTCAGCTGAAAATCCCTAATAATCGACGATGCAATCAGTGCATATGTCAGCATAGATATCGATATGATGGCGATACAAACCGAATGCACAGAAATACGAACAAAAATAAAAAAAAAATCGATTCGTTGCAGCTTCGAGTGTGTCGATGGTTTAAAGTGATGCACTGAAGTGGCACGCGCGAGCTGGTGCTGTTACATAGCCCTATCATATGTGATGGGAGAGTGAGTGTGACCAAAAGTGCAGCAGCTCGTCATAAACGAGGCTCATAGCGGATTTATAGAAAAAGCAAAAAAAAAAAATTGGTAAAAAATGCAAAAATTTTGTGGCTGCCGCATTTTGACGTTGGCTGCATTTTTTATGCCATTTTGAAAATCCAACAGCCTCACTCCCTACACCTTTGCAGTAGCACATGTGTATTTTTTCCACGATATAACTATAGCACTCAAGTGCAGCTATTATTACGCTACCTCTCATGCGGTCAACTGCTACTTGCAACCCGCATCGCGTATTGTTGGTGCAAGGTGGGGTGTGGTGGATCAACGTCGCGTGAATCGAAAAATGCATTGACAACATGCTGTGGAAAACTGCAATGCAGTAAAAATGAAAAATGCCGGTAAAAAATAAGAAGAAATAAAAAATAGTAGCGATTTTATACCCAACTGCAAATTCTAAATCATCATGCCACAGAAAGCGGTGATGTTTTTTTCGAGTATGCAATTTTTGTTGGGTTTTGAATTAAAATAGCTAACAGCTGACTATATACAGACGTGTTTTTACAACTTTGGAACATTGTTTAGCAGCACCATTTTTAGCTGGAAGAGTTTAAAGTTGTGCTGACTCTCATTGATAGTGCACCAAAGGGGGTATCGAAGAAGTGATGCAAAAATCTAAATTTCTTTTTTTTTTTGTAATTTTTAATATATTTACCATTACCTTGGATTTTTGTTGTTTGTGGAAAATGTTTCGTTTTAATAATCAGAATTTTTTAAATATAATTCAAAAAAATTGTCTTTCCAAAAAAAAATCTGTTCACGGTGCTGCTCTTCTGCTGAACACAACATCCTCCCTATTTTGTGATTTTGTCAATTGTTTCGTACAAATTAAATATGATCAGCTGCAGCTGGGTATACAACAAAATAAAAATCGAACAGAATCAAAAACTCACAAAAAAAAACAAAATGAATTCTCGCCACAAAAGGGCCAATCATGGTCATAATGCAACAACCAACAACACGGATGCAGCAAAAAACGAAGTTAGGTGTGAGTTGCATTTGCACTCGATACATATCTGTTCACGCTTGTGCATGCATCGTCTGCTGTATGTGTGTATGTATGGATGTGTGTGTGTAAAAGCACCTAAACCATTTCTGTGTGTCCTTTTTTCAAACAACTCAAAATTGGAGCAAACTGTGCAGTGCAGCGCTGTCGCGTCGTTGCAACAAATCGCGAGTGCACTCAATGCAATGACCAAAACAAAGTCTCGCGACCCTCACTACACCAACACACACACACAAAATTGTAGTGCATACATATATGCACATGTCACGCCGTTTTTTAGGCTGCATCAAAGTGTGAGGTTGTGCGAGTGCTCGTAGGTGTGCATGTGTGTCGTTTAGGTGCGTTATTGAGCATTGTGGCAGCGCATTGGTGTTTGTGGCATAATTTCACGTGATGACCTTGACGCGCTTATCCATTCACACTGATGTGCACAAACACATTCGCACACGTATCGGTGGTATATGGCATGTTTTATGTACTTTATAGGAGTACATAGGCGGGCGCACATACTTCGGTACATATGTACTCGCATGTAAATGTGCAGTGTCAGTAAGTGTCTGTGCAATTTAGCGTGCCACATATGATTGCAACGATGTACATGTGCATGTGTGTGTGTGTGTGTGTGAGCCAATGATGCAACAATCAATTGTGGCGGCACGCATTCATGTATCTATTTCGCGGCATCGGCTGCCACCTTTACACATTTTGATGTTTCATTTTGGTACATTTTGTTGTTGTTTTTGTTTTGTGCGACTTTTTTTTTTTTTGTATTGTTTTGTTTTATAGCTTCATACGTGGCATATATGCATTTAAGCTGCTACACACGCTGCTGCACGCACTCTTTTTTTGTTGAATGAAGGGTGAGGAGGGAGCCCTGTGCGTATGCGGTCAAGTGCATAACTGTTGTATGTGTGCGTGTGTGTGTGGTATCAAATCAGCGATGTGTCTGTTGATAATCGATGCTAATGATGTTCGACAGCCAATGTTTGATGCATTCACAAAACAATATCCACAGAGCAGTGTGGGTGTTGAGGGTGAGGTGAGCGCTCTCGCACATGTGTTTGTCGTGTGCTGTGCGTCACAAAAAGCGTGTTGCACCAAAACCTTTTTGTTTTAGTGTGGCATGCCTATGTTTTGATGGATTTATTTTTTTTCGCTGTTGCAAAAGTTCATTTTCCGATTGAGTAAACGCAGTTATCAGCAAGGTGACGCAGGCTCGTCAAATTTGGTTGCCCCCAGTTGTTGACTTTTTTGTTGTTGTTGGAATTGTTGCAAGGTCAAGTCAAGGTCTAATGTACATATTGACGAACTCCATTTGTGTTCAATTTAATACATATTTTGTTGTCGAGCTAGAAGAGAAGGAGTGCATTTTCATATCAGTCGAGGTCTTCCCCTTCCTCTGCTAACGAATTCAGACATCGCTAGGATAACCTTCTCCTAGGATAAACTTCTTTGTTGCTATAATTAGCTCAATACTCAATCCTTGCGTCACTAGTGATAATAAAACTTTCCCAAGAAACCTGCTTTTTCGAATACTCTAACATTCGACATTTTCTCTGATTTAGAGAAATACTAAAGGATGATGAGGGACTTACAGAGCGTTACGTTTGATCGTCGCCAGAGAACTACACTACTCAGCTTCCCACTCAATCCAAAGTAAGAGTGATTCCCCTTTGAATGTCTCGCATGACGATGGTTTTGAATACTCCATTGAGTAATCTTCTTGGGAGCATTTTGAGAGTACTTTCACATAGGCGCTCGATGGGGTATTTCATACAACAACAACTCTATAGTGCTTTTGGCAGTTGTTGTTGTACTATTTTTACCAAATTCTTGCTTTTTTTAATTTTTGTGATTGATGGGACAGCAAATTGATCAGACCTTTTGTATAAGATATATAGCTGCTCTACTCTTATCTTATATCTAAAACCCCACAACTCAAATTTATATGTTCCTCTGTTGGTACTGATATGTACATACGTGGCTCCAAATAGACTATAATAGATTCACATTCAGCAAATTAAATTTGATGTTCAAACGGCTGACTAGAAGATCGCCCTATTTGAATGAAGATATTTTTAATAAATGCCATATTTCAGAATTTTTGGAACAAATGCAGAATAGCTCCAACTCTCTAAAAAAAAAAAAAATATTGGGATCGATAGGTATTTTGATAACGAACATAACAGTGTATTTCTTTTTTGGTGCAAACAACAACAACAAAAGTTATTCAAGGTCAAAGTTCATAAAACTAACTTTTTTGTATCTAAATTCCTCCTAAAGTACTAATCCCATTGCCAAAATATTGGCGTCGTTGGATAGGTAATTACAATACCTTTTATTTGATATATGTCTTAAATATGTAACTGCAAAGAATTTCCTAAAATAATAAAATTTTCTTAAAAATGTCTCCAATTTTTAAAAAACTTATTTTTTTTTTATTTAGTTGCTATATTAACTATGTGTAAAGATAATTTAGTAACATGGGAAATAATTTAAGCTTTCATTTTAAATACTATATAATATCCTTAGTTCAATCAAAACCGGTGCGAAACCGCGTATGTGCGAAAACTTGTATACACCATTCAAAGTCCTTCTGCATAGGCAGCCTTCGAGTCAAATAATGATTTAGGGGCCCCATCCATGTTTTTTATGTACAGAACACCTTTCCGCGTAGGCGGCCTTCGGCCGCGCTTCAAAAAATAACCCTGGGCTACGCCATTCCAACTCCGGGTGGTTGCCCTGAACGGTGGCAACATGCCACCGTTCCGACTCTATGGGCGGGATCCATGGTATTTTTGTGCAGAACACCTTTCTGAAGTTGCGTGTAAAAAGGGCACTAAGTGAGATGTGCCCCGTTCTGCGTAAAAGGGCTTATTCGAGAGAAGAATCGCGCGTTTTCATGTACAGCCTAATAACATTACAACAACCACATGAAAACTAGCAACTTTGATTGATTGATAATTTCCGCTTTCGGATTCTTAATCTACTCGTCAATACGCGTCTTTTGATACCCCACTTTCCCCTTTTGGACCACTACTACCACAGGCTTTAAATAAACTTTGACCCTTAATAACTCTTGTTGTTGTTGTTTGCACCAAAAAAAATTTATATATTTATACTCATCTCAATGATATCTACCAATCCTCACCATTTTTTTTTAAATTTGGGAGTTGGAGCTATTCTGCATTTATACCGAATTTTTTTCAAAAACGCCCTATTTCAGCTAAAGATATATGAAATTTTCGATCAGATGGGGCGTTTTTGGAACTCATTTTGAGATACGGCTTTCTTCAAACGAATTTTGAAATTGGGTGTTATTGGAAAAAATTCTGAAGCAGGGATTTTTTAGAAGAAATTCTATGATAGGGCCTTTTCTTTAAATACTCGTATCTTGAAATAGGGTATTCTTCGACTCAGCAATTTAGAAAGTATCATATTTTTTGTAGATTTTCGAAACCAATTTCCGTATAAAAATTCTTCTTTCAGATCGAAGCCTGAGATTTTATCTCTCATTCCAATTTCAGTTTGAAGGTAATATTGAAGTCAGCCAGTGTCTCAGTCACATGCATACACCAGTTCATGAAAGGCATAGCAAAGTCTTCGAAGCAGACGACAGAGCCGTCTTCGCTTATTTTAATCAGCGAGTTGTTTTCTTTTACCTTGATTCTTGTTTTGATTGCTCATATTCTTAGTCTCCCTTTTTCTGCTTTCCCCTCCATCATTAACATTTTCTTATTTTATGTTTTATTACTAATTATTATTTAAACGCTTGCAACTTGAGCAATGAAAGAACCGACTTTTATAAGCAACAGCAAATCACAGCTGCCAACTCACATTTTCCACTTCCTTAAGTTCGCGAGCTCCTTGCCTTAGCAAAAAAAAATAAAAAAATTCCAGTGAAGCAGGAATATGCCGCTGACTCATTGTTCCTTCTCCTCACCCTGCGCGCTCACTTCCACGTACCGTAATTGATGAGTAACAATGACAGCGGAAAATAATAATATCGCAATGTTGTTGATAAAAAGAAATCAAAAATGTAACAACAAAAGTAACAATACCGACAACATTTTTAATTCAGCTTTTTTTTTGTTGTTAATTAGGCGCGATTTTTAATTATTTTGTCGTAAACGTGAATGACAAGACTTTATTTCTGTGGTTTGGATATGGTTTTCAATTTTTTTTTTTGTAATTTTCTTTTCTTTTTTTTTTTGTAGGTATTTTGTGACTTTGCGTTGAAATTATTGCTAAAATATTTTCGAAGTCATGTGTTTTAATCAATGATTAAACAACAATACGTACGAGTATTTCCCAATTTTATGAAATTCAAATTATTGTCCAAGTTAAATCTATAAATATAAATTCGAAATTTTGTAGTTAGGTAGAACATAACATCTTGTGTACGAATTCAAAAAAAAAATGACAAAGATCTGACTAACTAGTCCAACGAGAGAAAATTAGCAAAATTAGAAATTAATTCGAATTTCGAAAAATTTTAAAATACCTATTTTTTGAGTTTTGAGTTTCGAAAATAAGTTCGGATATTAATTCGAATATAATTCGAATTTCCGAAAATTTAAAAAAAACCCATTTTTGTAATCGTTGTGAGCCATACCCGTTAATTTGAATTGAACACATTACCTTCGAAAATATTTTAGTAGCAGTAAAAATACTCAAATTTCGAAAAACTGGCCCAAATTTTTTTTTTTTTGTGAATTAGTTTCAGAATGTAAGTCGAACTTCGAAAAAAGTAGTTCACTTCAAAAATTTATAACCAACTGTATAAATTCAAAGTTGCTTTGAAATTTGAATTTTTTTCTTGCTATATCAGTATGCACAATCGATTTTCGAATTTCAAAAGCAGTTGTAGCAAAAGCGTAGAACCTTAATTCACATTCAAGAGGAAACTTCAAATCTGGCATGGATCAATATTTTTTTTAAGTTGTTTTCTGTTTCTTAAGATTTCTATTTTTTTATTTCTGTATTTATAACAAAAATGTACTTTTTTGACTGTATTTAAATTTTTTTAAAAATTCCAACTTTTTCCAAAAATTTGAATGGAGTTTTTTTTGTTACTTTTTCGGAGTTTTTTTCCAGTAAGTTCTTTAGAAATTTTTTAAATTTTTTGGGCTTCATATGTTCTAAAGTTCATAAAGCAAATGCCTTCAAGGTCTAAAAAAACTTATCCAAAATATATGTTTTTTTAATTTAGTAAATCATCCAAAAAAAACTTGTTGAAATTTTTTTTAAATGATGCGTTTTTTGTTCTCTAGATGATTATGAATCAAATTTATCTTATGACCCCATCGTGCGCCGTGCAATTGATTACTACAATAATGTTCATTGGCAGCACTGGAAAGAAAAAGGTGTTAACCTTTCTGTGTGGAGCGTTCTATAAAACAAAATTTTAATATGAGGTGTTCTTCAAACAAATCCTGAGATGCATAGACATTTTTTTTACAAATATTATGATATATGTTGATGTTCCACTCAGCCGTCGCTATATTCCTTTGAGAGTCGATTGCAAATATTTTACTACCCTAAGTCAGCTCTGTTCAAGAAGTCACTTCAATTTCCCTAAAATATATTCTTACTAAATTTCAACTTCAGTCTTTTTGAACTTCGCAATAGTGAGTCTAAAAACTCATCTCCACTCGATTGATCTCAACGCTTTTTTTCGTAAAATATTTCCATAGACAACATTTTAAATGACATTCGTTTGCATGTGCTCGTATGTTGGGCCACCACTTCTAAAACTAAACACACCATTCCATCAGCATTGTGCAAATGAAGCTTATGAAAAGGATTTATGACATTCAACGGATGAGAAAAATTGAGAAAATGCATTGGAATAGGCACAAATCCGCTGCCGCCATCCACAAAGCACTCAAACAAATTTTTTTTTTTTTTCATGAGAACTGAAAAATTGATTGTCTTTTCTTTTGAACCACCAAAGTTACGCGATGCTGTCAACCAATGAACAAACAAAATTGTAAGCCGCGTTGCAATACAAGAAGAAGAAGAAATTGGCTTAGAATGTCGGGAAAGAATAGAATAATATATTGATGCATGTGCTCGCATTTGAGTGAAACACAAACTAGTTTGGGGTTGGCGGGGGATTTGCATGCCAAACAACAACAAAAAAATTGCAAAAAAAACGACATTGGACTTCAAATACTTGAGTCGATGCTGGAGCGAGATGCGCTGAGTAGCTGCACAAGAGGAAAACTACCCGGATGTAGCATGAGCACCTTTTTCCCAAAAACCGTAAGCTTCTATCGAATAAGCCGAAGCGAAAAATCTCTAGCTATCAGTGGAAGGCCTAGAAAATAAAAAATGCAAGGCCCACGGAAAAATTTAACTACCCAGTTAACCAAATAAAAAGCAAAAACTAGGAGGAGCTTCTGTGTGGGGAGTCCAACAGGAAGTCATTGAGTGTAGGCGAGTCTACGTTCTAAACAGCGGTTTGGAGGAAAGCTAGCTTAAAGACAAACTCTGAAGTACTCTAGAGATGACTCGCAAAGTCGCAAAGTACTTTCGAAGCTCTTTTCCAGCTTATCTGAGTATGATTTTTAGAAGATCCTTTCAGAGTGATAACTTTTTTCCTCTAGAGAGGTCTTCACTTATGTATAAAAGACCTACACCATAGTTGATAAGAGTGACTCTGCTTTGGTTCGCTGGGTGGAGAAAGTTTTTGTGAACTTTGAACTAACAAATCCATAAGTTTGTATGCGTATAGTACGCAAGATGGTGTAGGAAGAGGCTGTGGCTTCCGGTGTAGGAACGAAGTATGTTCGAACGAAGTTGTTCTAGAACAAACAACCAACCACCTCTTTCCACTTTGCTGGCTGTTGGTGTCATAGAGCAACGAGTCGTATGCTTATGCCTAAATTCAACAAACGCCATGGCTGAGAAATCCAATTTGATGGCCCCTTCGGCCAACACCTTTCGAGAGTTGCATTCATTTGTGCTTGACTTGCATTTTGGTTGCAGTCAAGTGAAGAGAAAAATGTGAAAAGTTGGGTGAAAGCACTAACCCATCGCCGTCACATTTATCATTTGTTGCGGCTGTGTTGGCTAAAATCTTCAACCAAAAAACAACAACTAAAGAAAAAACTACAACTATGCAAATAACGACGAAACACACACACACACACACCCATGCTGCACCCATGCATTCTCACATCCTTACGAACATTGACCACCCAAAGTCGTCTGCAAACGAGTGACAGCGCCGCGGTGTACAGTTTCGCGTTTCATATTTCGTTGAATGCGCCATTGATGCTACCAAATCGTAGAGAAAGTCCAAAAAACCCTTTAAGCAACCACTTGGCTATCCAACACAGAAACGCAACCATCAGCTACCACACCACACATGAGCAAATACATTTTACATATGTAACATATATAGACGCACACATCAACACACACACACACACATACATATACACGTATGGAGGAAGTTTCTATCTATCAATAGCAGCAGCAGCAGCAGCAGTTGCAGGCAGTAGAAAAGTTTTCAAATGCGCCGTTATAGCAAAATCAAATGCCTACAGCAGCTTTCCTTTCCCTAAAAAGAACGCCAATTTCATTAGTCTCTAACGCCATTCAGTGTAGTCGTGGCTATCGACAGCATCACCATTGACACACACACCCCCACACACACCCACATATGCATATGCATGTAACGTGTTGGTATTGGCATCAACAACAACAAGTATACGCACCGTATAACCCCAGCAGCAACTTGAGCCTAAACATTCGAGTACAACAAGAAAAATGCGTGCATTCGCTGTCGTTTACTTTGTGTCGTCGTTGCGTAGGTGGGCGTGGTGGTGGCAGTGTTGACGGTAGTCGTCAGTCGTATTGCAATAAAACCATAGCGAAAATGAAAGACTTTAAAAACAAAAACTACGAATGCTGCAGGCCAAATCAACGAGGTGGAGGGCGACGAAACAGTGGAATTATATTTGCCAAAATTTTGGTCTACAATTTTTAAATACTAAATACTATTTTATTGATAAATTTAATAGCCTTGGTTAATATAATTTGATAATTTTTATTTGTTATTTTTTCTTTTCGTAGTTTTCTGATGCTGACTTCAAGTTGAAGTCGAAATATCGAACAAATAAAAATTTTTGAATACCACCAAAAAAAAAATTTATTCGAAAATCTGGCCTATAGCTCAATAAAATTAAGAAACTAAATACCAGTTGAAAAAAAAATTTAACAAAAATTTTAATGTTTTTAATTAACAGAGCTTTTAATAATAATAATTGTTTATAATGATTAATTTCAGTTGCCCACTGCTTTAATTGTTTATTTTTCGAATTGACTTAAACAAATGAAAAAATAATAATAATAAATTAATAATTTTTGGAAAATATTTGTTTGTTAATAAATATATAAAAAAAAATTTAATTTTGTTGCTTCACATAGCTTTAATTTTTAAAATTAAAAAAAAATCTTCAAATTAATTAAAAAAAAAATAAAAAAATATATCAATGGTAATTAAATTTTTTTTTGTATTTTTTTTTTTATTGTAGATAGAAAAAAATTTTAATTTTGGTTGCTTTTCATAGTTTTAATTGTTTAAAAATTAAAAAGAAAAATCACATTAATTGAAAAAAATTGAATAAAAAAAACTTAGCAATCGTATTTAATTTCTATTTTACTATTCTTTTTTATTGAAGGTAGAAAAAAAACTTTAATTTTGGTTGCTTCTCAGTTTTAATTTTTTAAAAATTAAAAAAAAATTTTTTTTTCAAGCTTTGGTTACTTCTGCCGATTTTAATTTTCTCAAACTAAATTTTTTTCCTTCTCTCATTCAAATCTTTAATTGCTGCGTTCTATACCAAATTAAGAAGTTTGAGAATTAGTTTTTTCCTTTTAAAAAATACAGAAACAAATTTTAGAATCTTAAATTGTCCAATACAGAAATTGTTGCTTGCTGTCAAGAGTTAGCTTACGACTTCATTCAGCCAACAAAAGAATTCTGCCAAAAAATCCTTTTCATCACACTACTTCACCCGAAAACTTTACTAGATTATAATAGGGTTGGAGAAAGCGATTGCTCTTTCCATGTGCTGCTATACCTAGAATTTTAATGGAACGTCCTATACCAGCGTATTTCTACCTAAAACAACAACACTTGCTAATTTTTAAGTCCCCTTATTTTATTCTGCATTACTTGAACACTGTTCTGTTATAAAACATGAAATATTTCACAGAGAATAAATACGTATTCTTTTCATTTCCTCGCTCGCATCACCAAGCGCTTAGAACACACAAGCTAGACGAGGATCGCGTTGCTTAGGCGCGCTAAATCGTCAACTCTAAAAAGGCGCACTAAACATTTTGCCCGTATTTTCGCGAACTTTGCTTTCCCTCCCATCTTCACACACACACAGTCATCCGTACATTTGCCTACCCGTTAGTGGGTGCTGACCACACATACTGCTCTTGCTATGCCTCTTGTTTAGCGCAATCTAAGTCCTGGTTTTTGAAACTCCCAACCCTGCCACGTCTCAGCTTTGTGAATACATACATACATATGTCGCCGTCTATGCGTCGATGAAGCAGCAAATTCTCTTTTCTCCCACTCGAAAATTTTTTTTAGATGTCCGTTTTCTGCAATATAATCTATTTCACTGCCATTTCCACCCTACCCCTCCCTACGGGGGGCTATACCAATTGTTAATGGTGCTTACCCCACCACCCACCACAAAGTTTTGAAAGTCGTACGAATGCCTCATATGGAGCGCTTGATGCTACAAATGTTTTTGTTGTTGGTGCTGTTGCTGTTGCTGCTGTTGGTGCGTCTGGATGCAATGTTCGCATTTTACGTTTTGGAATATTTGCATTTTTGTTGTATAATATTTATTAACATACATACACACATACATAGATACGCAGTTTGTTGTTGTTGCAAAACTGTTGATGCTGTGTGTCTCGCTTTTGGCGTTGCTGTGGTTGTGACCGCTGTGAGATATGAGGGTTGCAGATTGAACGCGAAAAATACTTAGAGAGGTACGTACAGTGACACAAAAAATTATTCGTTTAGTGGGAGTATTTTGGTTCAAATTTTCTGTTGTTGTGAAGTTATGTGAGAAGCTTTTTTGTGGAAAAAGTCTAATCGGACCACTGTCAAGACCCGAGCGCTGTTATACAAACTTTTCTAAATTTCGACTCTGGTCCCGATTTACCGGTATGATAAACTCGAGGAGAAATGCTGGTATTTCAGAAACTCTTCTCTTTAGAAAACAAGCCTCCTCCTTGAAAGTCAAAAACTAGCTATCGGTTGTTGAAAAATCGGTTTTTAAAGAAAAATATCACTTTTTGCTCATAAATCGTTAGTTTAAGAAAATCGATTAAAATAATAATTTAGATAAAAATCGATTATTTATTCACTTTCAACTTGTTACATCAAACTAGAATTCATTACTGAAAAATCGATATTTTACTTATATGTAAATCGATTTTTTAAAGAAAATTATTGACTTTTGTTCATAAATCGATTATTTTATAAACGGGTTAATCCTACAAACCAGTTTTTAGACATCGCTACCATTAATAGCAATAAAATCGATATTAGGTAGAAATCGATTAAAATAAAAATCGATTAATTATTCACTTTCAACTTTTTACATCACACTAGAGATGTGACCCCGAATAGAAGAAATGTGTTACTGAATAATCGATATTTTATATACAAATATATCGATTTTTTTAAAACAGGTTATACCTTTGTTCATAAATCGATTTTTTATGGATGGGTAATTTTTGCAATCGAATTTTTAGTAATCTATAACATTAATAAAGTCAAAAAAATCGATGGTATGAGAAATCGTTTAAAATAAAAATATGTTATTTATTCACAATCAACTTGTTGCACTCTTCCAAAATGCAAGATACCTTATAACCTTGTATTGGTCTTACCATATCATCGAAAATCATTCGATATCTCTTGGGAACATAAATATTTTTGAGTCACTGTATGTTTGTTGTGCTATTATTTGTAGTGTAGGAACACAACTTGGTAGGCTGTCTAAAGTTTATACTGCTGTCGTAGTCATTTCAACTAGCAAGCGGGGGTACCCCTCCACATTTGACTTTGTTCGTTGCCCAGCCTAAAGTTTAGTTGCTCAAACGTTGTCGTTGTTAACGTTTGGTCACCTTCATTGCATTCACCAAAGCCTCTGCATACACATCTCACATCTACGATTAAATCGCCAATACCAGCGAACTTGACTGTTTGCGACGATGACGATGACGACGTCGATGAACATTCCCAAAGGATGCAGCTAAACTCCTCCAATAGCCATTATCCACACAGCTAACACGCGTGTTTGCATCAATACTTGTATTAACTAAAACATACACCCCTCAATACTCCGCTCATCAACAACAACAACTGCTGGTTTGCTTCTAAATTCTTGGTTGGTCAATGGGAACTCGTCTGTATGTTGTCATCAACGTCACCCTATAAACGTATCAATTGTTGTTGTATAAAACATAGAAACTCTAAAGTTTAACACACACATGCAACCACACATACAATTACATGCAGCTGGTCACTCGGCCAAGAGGATCTCCACAAAACTCTTTTGCCATCAAACAATGAGCAATCACTCACGCGCTTATAGTCACCTCAACCACCTCCAAAAGCTTTAAACCATTGTATCTACGTTGCTTGGTGATTGCGACAGCTGCTTGTAGAGTAGTAGCCACCCGTGTTCCTCTTTTTGAAGACCCTCTTACCCATGCAATGGTACAAACACTCACACAACCAGATGCGCGCGGGTGATCACACTTATTCGCTAATCGAAAACAAGCAGGCGAACTCGCGCAAACGGCACATCCATGCCGGAGTTTCACTTTGAATGTTCTGTCGATTTTATTGTTTCTATTGTTATTATTAACGTTAGAAATTCTAATCTCTTCCTTTTTGATTCGTTGGTGATTGCAATGTTGGCACAAAAAAGGAGGAAAAAAAAAAACTCAGGAAATTTTATGTGGAAAAACAATTGTTTGTACGCCGTTAGAGGCTGTTTCTAGAACAAATGCATTCTGAAAATAATTTACGTAAATGTAAAAATAAATGCCAGCAACTGTCTCATAGTAACTAAATAGGAACCACGACGATAAAGTTAATATCGTATTCTGCTTTGAAATACTGTCCCCTTTTTGAGAAGTGGAGCCTTCTTTATATTTTTGAGATTAGCATTAAAAAAAAACAGAGTTTTTTCGGATCTCACAAAATATCTATCTAAAAAAATATTATACAAAAATGTTGAAGACTACCTGTATATTTATGTCGCCAAAATAAGCGCGCCATCTAGCGAAATTTTGATTTCTACAAATTTTATTGTGATAGCGTCCTGAACTATGTGTGCAGTATCAAGTCCCCAAGACAATAGGAAGTTATTTAAAAATCGATCGGAAAATTCCTAGTTTCAAATTATCTTATGAAATTGATAAACCTGTGCCCGACCTAGCGGAATTTTTTGAAAAATGTGCCAAGTTTCGAGTCTCTAGTTTTCTATGAATTTACTCAGTAATCGCTCGCAATTTTTCTACACTAATTATTCAGCGCTTGTTACTTTTCCTGGTAATCGCGCCATCTAGCGGAATTTTGTGTACAAGGAGTTGCCTGGCATTTCATTATTAATCTATGTGGCAAGTTTCATGATTCTAACTTACCGGGAAATTACTTGAAAATCAAGCCCAAAATATCTAATTTACACCAATTTTCCGTATAGCTCGATCCGTGCGCCACCTATCGGATACTTTCTTCGTCTACAGAATACTTCCTTTCTAAAAAGACGAAGAAGCTCCAAATCGATATTTTTAGTCATTCAAAATTTCTTTCAAATAAAATTTAAAAAAAATTGGGAAAAGTGGAATTTTTAAGCGCCCATAGCGACCTCTTGATTTTATTTCTTATTTTTTTAAAATTAAAAAAAATTAAGATACATATATCAAAAATCCGAGAGATATTTTTATTTTGAAACAGTCTACTATTCATCAATAGCTTCAACGTAAACCGGATTGGTCTGATAAAACAAGGAGATGTGAACTGGGGACCCATTATGTTAGAAAAAGACAAATATGGGCTACAAATAGCTAGAATGCAACATCCCTGAGACATCTTTTTATCTGTATTGGGTGAGAGAGATGTTTCCTTACCATGGTCTTTTCATATAAAGCGTGGCGTGCATTTACCTCCTTTAGTTGAATATCGTTGCATATTCATTCAGATTCCTCTTTCTCTGAATAGCTAACATGTCGCAACATTTGTTTTCTCAACATTTGCGCGTATTTTTCAAGCCAACGCCTGTGAAGTGCACTTTTGGGGGCGCACATAAAAGCCTACTTGCTTAGCCAATTTTCTCTACCCCAAACTAGATAGCTGTGCTACAAACAAACATGGCAATATATATATACACATACATAGGTATATGCATCTCTAGATGAAAATATACACGAATGCATCCACCCAAACCTTCGAGCATTTATTCTCCTTTAAATGTACACTCATCTCGCCATGTCTGCGTGCGTTGGTGATATTTTATTGTCGCGTTATTTTGCGCATTTATTAAACTCTTCGCTCTTTTTTCCCTGTCTCATAATCTGCATAACCCTTGTAGCATGCAATATTTGGCTAATGCAATATTCTCAAAGTTCGCATATCTGCTACTCTAGCACCCTGTTTTTTTGTTATTTTTTTGTTGTTCGTTCAAATAGGCTTAACGACAGTTTTCGCTGCTTTCACAGTCGTGCGATGCATTCGCTGACTTTAGCTAAAATGCTGATGGTATGCACCCAATTTGAAAGGACATTTGACTTTAGAAATATATTTACATTTGTTCATATGTCCAACTACAACAATATTGAAGCGTAGTTGTATGTCGAGGAATGCATTGCGTTTGTTAGATAGAACCAACATTGGTAGCTTAGGGTTGCGAATGTGACATCCGTTGTTGGCTTTTTTGCTAGTATCTGTTCTTTGTTTTCAAACTTTTTCTTTAGTGTGGCGTATTACTTAAAGCTTTTATTTATCTATGATCTAAGTTAAGAAAGGGTGAAGTAGTGTCATAGATATGGGTAAGTGGCTTCGAAGAGTCACAGCAAAACTCTTTGGCACAACTCTTTTTATTTTTGAAAGTAAAGTTTGTTACTTGGATATTGAAACAAACCTAAAATGATATAAAAAATAATACCAAAAACAACACTAAAGCAAGCTGTAAAACGACCTACAAAAAAATCCAAAAAATTTCTCGAAATTACCATTAAAAATTCCCAAAATGCGCTCGAAGACATCCAAGCAATCCCACCAAAAGCCTAAGTTTGTCCAGCAATTGTCCCTAAATTGAGTCGATTTTTACAGAAATAACCCAAAAAGCTTTCATAAATACACCTTACTTATGTCTATATGCTCATATGAGTATAATTTTTCGGTATCTCGATGCTCTAATTTTTTTTTATTTTCAAAGGCTTGAACATAAATTTAAATTTTATTCTCTGTTATAAATTTTTAGAACAGCCGATAACTTTCAATTTTTTTTTTTTTTTTTTTTTAATAATAAATAATATTTTGTTGGTTATTTTTTCGTCTTTCAAATTTTTTTAAAGTTTTATTCTTTTACTTATTTATTACAAGTTATTTTTTATTTAATTATTAATTAATTAATTCATGAATTAATTTTTATTTTTCTTATTTGTTTATGAATGTATTTATTTATATAATTAGGTATTTACATAGTTTTTATTTATTTATTTAAATATTTAATTATTTACTTACTTAATATCTTATTTTTATTTATTTATCTATTTTTCTCCTCCTATCTGTCTCCTCTCATATCCGCTTACATTTTCTATTTTTCCCCTTAGCCGCTTTCCTCATCGCTTCCTTTCAACCCGCTTTTACTTATTTTTCGTGCTACCTGCCATTTTCGTTTTTCTCTTCCTTTTTCTGTTATATTTTCTATTCCTCTTCTCTCCGTATAACTATAAATTCTCATCCCTCCCTATCCCGAGTCTACTCGTAGATATACCCATAATATATCTAAATCAAAAATTAAAATAGATAAATCCATTTCCTCATAGGGGCGTGCCACTGCCTACTTTTTTTAAAATATATATGTACACTCATGGACAATAAAATATTCAAATATCGTCACTCAGACCATATAGATTCGGAGTAATGAAAAATTGTGACAAAATATTTTATTTGAGATTCGCACTGCCCACTTTTCGAATAAGAATATTTAACCTGTTCCTCGAACCCTTGAACAGCATTAAAAAAAAAATGTTTTTTAAACATTTAGATAATATTAATTTTCCTGAGGAAAAATATTTTTCTCACAAAAAAATCCTTAAGTTTGCATAAGGAAACGGTCCTAAGAGTACCACTTTTGAAAAAACGAGTCTCGAGGTCTCAAAAAAAGTACATTTGAAACCACTGAAGTGGGGCTTTTCGATTTACCTCCATACCTAACATGATGTTCTTAATCATCCAAGTGTTCAATAAATTTATGAATCACAATGCGAATGCAAAGCAGCGAGTCATCAAAGAAACCAATAAAAAGAATTAAAAAAAAACACTTTTTCTTAGATGAAGTGAGTGATTGATATGTGCAAATGCAACAGTAAATTTCAACAATATATAATCAAGTAATAAAATTGTTTGCAATTAAAATAAAAGTCCGCATCTACACATACACACAAACACACGCCCATGCACACATGCAAATTACAAAAAAAAAAAAAAACAGCACAAAACTTTGCATTCGCATTGCTTTCGTCTCATCATCGTCGATCTCACTCACTTCCACATTTGTTTTTTCGTTTGTTCAATGTTCGTTTGACGAATGTGCGCATGAATAAAATATAGTTGAGATGGCGATATTTTGTTTATTTTATTTTTATTAACTAACTGCCAACTACAAGCTTTTGTTAAACAAGTTTTTTTGTTGTCGTTGTTGCTTTTAGTATGCATATTATATTTATTTTAAATGGCCAACGTCAATTGTGTGTGTGTGTGTGTGCGTGTTGTGCTATTGGCGTACGTGTAAGAGCGCAAGGGTATGTGTTTATAAATAATACTAATAGTTGTTGTTGTAAATTAAATGGGTAGGCTTACTGAAAGGGGGAGGCGCAACACGATGATAGTTGTTGTTGTTATCATAATAGTAGGTAATAAAGAACAAACAACTAAAAAATATAATAATATAAAATTCGTGTGCATAGAAAACAACAACTATGTAATTACTAATCGTGCATTTGCCATATTCACATACACGCACGCACCTGAGCACAGGGTGGTCCTAATGGTCAGGATAATATTTCAAAGTGAATATGGAGAACAAAATCAATTTATTTTTTCAAAAATTGTATAACTAATAAAAATTTCCTTGAAAAACTTTTTTTGCTCTTCTCTAGCAATAAAAATTGAGAGATTTAGAAAACAAAAAAAAATTATAATTTAATAAAAAAAAAATTTGCAATTTTTTGAGGAAAATTTAAAATTTTGAAAACGAAAATTTTTTTTTAAAAAATACCAACTTTTGAAGAAAATTGAAATCTGAACTTGGATACACCACCAGAATTCGAGATGCGGCCTAATAAATTATGTAGTGAGCTCTTTCTCTTATTGAGGTTAGGGCCGAACCACCAAATTTTGTGCCCAGCCCAAACTAAAGGAGAAACCTGGTAAATAGATTCTATTAAAGGGTAAGAGAGTAAATCAATTTCGTAAGCTTGCTCCCAAGTGTGAGAAAGCCGTTAACAGCTAGTGCATGAACTAGGAGAAGAGCGATATTGGCAGATATTGTCAACTGTGTTGATGAATCGCTACTCGCTAAATCTGTTAGTTCAGCAAAATTTATAAAGCAATATATAAGAAACATATCTAAAACCGTTTTTTTTTTCTTTTCGTGGTAGACAAGAACACTAAATGAACCACCCTAGTAAATGACTACATATTCAAATCAAATCCATTTTCAGCACAATGAGCGGGGGCTGGGCTTGGCTAACATGGCTTTAAATGCCAACAACAAAAAAATGGCAACAGTATAATGAGTGCAAAAAATAAAATCACATGACTCAAGAGGAGAACTGAGATGCCGGCTAAAACATTTTTTTGTTGCTGGCTTGTCAGTAAAAAGAATACGCAACAAAAATTAAAAAGAGCGTGATACTCTTCCCCATCGCGCTAAAATTTGTTTGCACACTCACAAAAGCAACAATGGAAAGAGTAAGAAATATTTGCAGAGCAATCTTTGTAATTTTCTCCCCAACAATGAAATATGTGCTCTTTAAAGCGTACAACAATTCCATTTCCACTTTGCAGCTGTTCCAACAATGATTAAGAAAAAGAGCAACCCACCAGCGACATTTGAACATTTTCTGAGGCCACAAACAAAATAATTACTCAACTACCGTACATATTTCTTACCAACAACTCAAAGTGTCTCTGATAGTTCTACGCGCTCTACGCGGCGAATTCACACAACACATGTGCTGCTGCCTCTCTTAACGGTGTTCCATTGCCTATCGTTTCACGAGCCAAATGCAATAACATGTGTGTGTGTGTGTGTTTGTTTTGTTTACTTGCTGCAACTGCTTTCAGTTAGCTTCATAGCCCCAAAGCGTGCATTTGTATGTGTGTATAAAATTGCATCCATTCGCATCAATGTGTGAGTGAGTGTTTCAAGAGAGCTAGTTCGTTAGACGTTGGCTCAAGCAGCGCCATTAACAGCAACACTCAGTATTCACCAAATAGCATTAATTATCACAATATTCTTATGAGAGCGACATACACACACACGGATGCATTTATATTTTATACATATACGTTAAAAACAAATCTCTCGAGTTTAGGTGGGGGAGGTGTATTAATTCTCTTTTGAATTTTTCTTATAATTTTTGAAAATATGCGTTTCGAAGCATTGGAACATTAGCTGCAGCACAAAGTTGGAGTTTGTGGGTGGCTGCAGAAAAAAAGGTAGAGTACGCGATTTGGTTGCGAAGGTAATGAGAGAGTTTTCACAAGCATTTTTTGGTGGAAGGATGAGAGCTGATGCGGCGGGGCAGCTTTAGAAATTAGTGGCGGTAGTTTTGGTGCATTTTGATTTTGTTTTTGTTTTAGGCGTTGATTTAGAAAATCGGTAGAATAGGTATACAAGCACTCATCCATAAGTAAACATGTATGTGTGTGTGTGTATTTGAAAAGAATGGCTCATTAATTTGGTTCATTAGCTTAGTTTTGTGTATGATTCGCAACTGGTTTATGCAGTTTTATGTTAAAAGTACGAGTATGAGTACAAGAATATATATTAAAAGTTCGACTCAGCTCCTCTCCTTTATCTTTGGGTGTGCTGCTTTGCTTTTTGCAGAAAATTGAGTTACTGCAAATTTAAAACCGAGTTTATTCTGCTGAAAAAAATACTATCGGAGGCTGGACCGAGTGCTTCTGAATAGGTAAAATATATTGCAACTCTTTCGTCAAGCATTTTTAATCTTAATCTTGACGTGGGACTTGGAAACGACCATCTCACGATCACCTTGAACCGTAACAATCTAGACCTTAAAGCTTTTATTACCGTCAATATTCACCCAAGCTCTCCCATACGGTTTCACCTAAGCCCAAAAAATAGTAACACGATGTCTCAAAGGAGATCTCCAACCCTCTCCAGCCTCTAATCAAATGCACCCAAATTTACTCCCACTCCCAAATGTACACATACGAGCACCAAACACATACATATGTACAAATACAACATCCGCAAACTGCATAAGTGCAGCTATCAACTAAAATACACCATTTGCCATTAGCCGAATGAGAACGAGTAACGAAAGAAATAGGAACGCCAACAAGGACCCACCGCAAAACACACAACAACTCAGAAGCACCAAACACCAACAGCACACCGGCAACAGGAACAATAGAGAACAGCAATTGAGAAAATTATGGAAACATTGAAAATTGGCTGGACACAAAAACAACAAACGCAAACGAAAGAGGCCAGCACCGCATTGGATGAATATAACGAGAAGAAGTACGACTAGGATATCATCTCTGTAAGGCAGACACACACAAGTAGCAAGATTCGTATGGGTGCTGGTGCGTTTGGTGCGCTCTACGTCTCAAAACAGAGGAGAGCGGCACAACCAAAAAAATTTAAAAATTAAAAAAAAAACTAAAAGCGGTGCATAGCGCTCAACAACACCCAGATCAAAGTCATTCAAAAGGGGGTGGGCGAATGTTGTCGGTGAGTGCAGGAAATATTGGTTCCTATTTCACTTACGAGGTAGTGTTGCTGAGTGACGATTAGTAGGAAGAAATGCTTTCATATAAGGCGTATGCAGGAGGCAATTGCAGGGTTGTTGCTAAACGTGCACAATGCGCGCGTATTAATGTGTTGATGGGTAGTCGTGAGAGGCGCAACGAGACGCACTCATACATCGAAGAGAAAATGCACTTGGGAAGCCGTAAAATTGTTGCAATGGGTGCGCTGCCCTTAAGTTAGTTGTGTGCGTGCCTATGCGTACATGCGAAAATTCCTTTAGACGGGAAAAAGGCTGCCTCATACATACGTATAAGCGACGCGCACGCCGCATGTGTGTTAGTATGGAAATGCGTACATGGCCAACGCGCGCTGCATGTGAGTACCTAGCCCAAGTGATTGCAAGGCGCGTCGTATAGGCGCAACACAAAAGATGACTTCGCGTTGCAAAATGCGTTTTATGTGCACTTTATCTCTTTGGAGGGAGCATGATATGATTTGGGAGTAAGTTAGAAACTAAAACTTTATAGTTGTTGTGCCACGTTTAGAGATAGCGCGCGGGCGCGTTCTTCATCAAAGTTCTTGCCGCACCACCAATCAACAACGCGCGCTTATGGGGGCGAAAATTGAGTCAATTTCGCGTTTTAGGCCTACATTATGAGGATGCATTTTGTATGTATGCGTAAGCGTAGTAGTGCAACAAGAAATTGCGCGTCGACTGCAGCACCTTGCATAAGAGTCAACATTGTTGTAGTTGTAGCAACGACGCTATCCTTATGGCCAACGGCAATAGACGCACGCACAAGCAACCCCTCGCGAAATAGTTTCGTAACGCGTTTTGTAGTTGCTGCCAGTGTGAGTGTAGTAGTAGTATAGTTGTTGTTGTTATTTCTTTGTTTTTGTTTTTTGAGTTAGATGCATGATGCTTCGTTGATATGAGCATTGCGTAGACACCGCATTTCAGCACCTATCAACTCGTAGGCCTATCGCTGGAAAAGCAAAAAATTTAGAGCCATAAAAGCTGAATGCAAAGTGGGTGGCTTCGTGCGACGCACTCTCTCTCTCGGTAGGCTGGTTTCTTTGGCTTTGTCGTGTGTTGTCGAAGCTTGCTGCGCTTTTTTTTTTGGTGATTTTGCTGCTTTTGTTGCACCCATCTTAGAAAGATGACCGACAGCCGTTGTGATTTTTTTTTCTTTTTGTGCTAAGTTTCTGGTGAAAAATGGTGAAGCCTACATATGTAGATCAGAAAAATTTTAATGTAAATAAAAAAAGAAAAACCCCTAAACTCGCCTAAAAAAATTGTCTATGTTTTTCGGTAATGCTCGATATTTTACATGTTGACAAATATGTATTTAAGCTTCGAAAATCCAAAATTTTTTTATAAATTTTGAAATGTGGAACTTTGCTAAAAAATTTATATTTTGTGCGTACCTTGTGAAAGTTTCCAATATTGTAAGAATCTTCGATAAATATTTTAAATTTTTTTTAAATATTCGAATTTTAAACTAAGAAATTGTACCAAATTTGCAAATAAAATTTCGAAAATATTTTACAAAATCATACTCCAAATCCAAAACGAAAGTTTGAAAAATTGTAAAAATTTTGAATTTTTGTACTCCAAAATTGTTAAAAGAATTTTTCCTAAGAATATTTAACATATGTATTTCAAGAATTCGAAACCCATAAAAAACAAGAAACAAATTTAATGTTCGAAAATATTTTTTCGAAATTCAAGTTTTTTAAATGTTGATTCTTGAACTCCAAAATTAATAACAAAATTTTCGTAAGAATGTTTATGAATGTTTACAAATTTTAAGTTCGAATATTCTTTTTCGAAATTCAAGTTTTTTAAATTGTTAGGGGAAGACAATTTCCAAAGAATTGAACTCATTAGCATCTCAAAAAATGGTCACTCAAGCAAACCTACCCACCGAAAACTTGATTGCCCACCCACAAGTTAAAAGATTTGAAGTCATGTTGTTGCTGCTATCGAAAAAAAAATGGGCCTATACGCGCAAGCCGTCGGTAAATGCGCGGAAAACAACGCTTTTAATGGCAAAACCAAATCAAAATCCAAAGGCAAGAAGAGAAATGACTGCAAAAACAAAAGCAACAACAGCAATACAATTCTAATCTGGAGAAGCAAGAGTAACAGCAAAAACACGAGCAACAGAGCAACACCAACGACAACTAATACGGCAGCAACAAAGACAAATGACACAGCAACAACGATAACGATTTCAATGACTTCGACGACGCTAATGTCGAGAACACTAACGACGAACGTGGCGATTACGATGATGAGCATACACACATACATACATACATACAAACGATGTTGATGACTGCTGTTACGACTACGACGACGACGATGTTAGATTCGCCGACAATCGCATACGGGCGAGAACAACAAACTACTACAAATATTGCCGGCATTGCATTGCCGACGCGCGCGCTAGTATGCAATAATACACGACAAAATAAAAAAGATTCGGAACTTTGCAACGAGCTAACAACGACCACGTCGCACATACATACATTACATATACTAGTTGGCGTAAACTAATACAACTACATAATTGGCGCCGTATACGACTCAGAAGGGATAGTGCAAAAACTCAAAGAGACTCAGGTGCTTGCTGGATTGCTTGTTGCCTTTGACTGTCTGACGTTGGAGGAGCGCGCGCATATTGCGTTTATACTCGCAAGTACAAGGCAAATGTGTGTGAATGTATGCAAGTAAGTATAAAGTGAAATGTGGAAGCAACAACAGCAGTCGGAGGCGGCATGCAACTACTTTGGAGCACCACAATGCTGCTATGAAGCGCTGCCGGCGTTGCTGTGCGCCTTGTCGCCTCGCCACGTTACGTTTTCGACTTTTTTGGCATCTCTCCAATGCACGATGATGGTAGCTTATAATAGTCGTATATAGCCGCAGCAACAACAACGCAAGCTTCATAGAGTAAGAACCACTACGACGATATTTGTACCTAAGAGTGGCAGGCAGCACAAGCAGTGGAAGTTGAAGCAGAAGCAGAAGTAGAAGCAGTGGAAGTAGAAACAGCGGCAGCAATAGCGACGACAGGAACTAAACTAAAGGCAAGTTGGAGGTAAACTATTTTTGTACGAATCTATGTAAATCGCATCTCCACGTACTACCTATAAACAAACTTACTTTCGTGCTTACTTGCCTTGCATTGCTTACGTGCGCTTACTTACTTGCTTACGTATGTACATATGTATGTACGTAAATATGTATGGCAATGGCTTATAGTGTGGCAGCCGTGGCGCGCAGACAACAGCAAACAGACAGCGAAAATTTTCCCCCAGTCAAAGTTTTCGTTTGCGATTTCACAGTGCCATTCAGTTTGGTTCAGTTGAGTTCAGTTCAGTTTAGTTAGTTTTTCCGTAACAAAATGTGCGAAACGATTTCAGTCTAATTCAGACGGTCGTGCTGAGAAGACTTTGTTGTTGAACGTAATTACAAGAATATACATACACACACAGAAATACAAATACAAATATACATATACGTACATACCAACAACATAACTATTTTCCATACGATATAAGTACGTCATACGCCACCGCACAACGACACAACCTATTAAAGTCATTAACAACACTTGACACTTGCGCGCACACACATAAACGCATAGGAAGACAACGCACACATACACACACATATGAACGCATGGCGGCACACACATAAACAAAAGTAAAATTTGAAAAATCGTCATAGCGCGCGCAAAAGTCTACGCTAAGCTCAAGCGTTTGCAGCAACGCGCGCCGGTAAAAAAACAAGCTCAATGTAGCGCGTATTGAAAAAAGAAAAAAAAAACAACAAATAAACGCTTGCTAAAAAAAAATTGTAAAACGCCAGCAGTTTTACTTAATCAGCCGCTAGCGGTACTAGCGCGTCGCGCTGTTGTCAGTCTGCGCGCTGTCACATGCCAATCTACCGGCCGGTCGGTCAACCTTCCAGCCAGTCAGCCAACCAAATAGTCAGTAAGTCTCAGCTGTCATAGCAGCAGTAGCGTAAGCAGCCAAGGGCATAACCGCAATGGGTCGAGTTGCGCGTCGATTCGCAACGAAACGAATTGAATTGAATTGAACTGAATTCTGTTTACATTGCGTTGCGCGTTACGTTGTATTGAGTGCCGACACGCGAGTAACAAATTCTGAAATAAAACGCGCGCCACCAATAAAAGAGTCAAACACAAAAAATAAAAACAAAAATGATAAAGCGCGTAAATACAAAAACTAACTGACTGTTGTGCGAACGTTGTTGCCGATTTGTGTTATAAAAAAAAAAACCAAAAACAAAAAAAAAAATACAAAAAAACGAACAACAAATATCCGTGAGCGTAATCACGCTATTTCCGGTAAACACATACATACATATTTAACCAAAAAATATTAACATAAGCGAGTAACATAAATTATACATTGAAAATGTATATATGTAAATACATACATACATAGATATGTTATACAAGTGCGTGTGTTTGTATTAGTGATGAGCACAAATACGCACAATAACAAAAGCTAAAGAAAAGCGCTCACTCACACAAGCTTGTCTCATCGCACTTCCGCTCGTTTGTTGTTGTTGTTTTTTTTTTGTCGACACAAACAGATATGGCCCTCTTTCTCTGGAAATTTGCGCTCCTCGCTTGGTGTGAACGATTTGTGTTGTTGGTTGGTGCAGGTGAAGTGTTTCAGTGTTTGAGAGTAAATGAGTAAAATGTGTACGTAAACGGAGAGAAAGAATAAAATATCGCTTTGAATAAAATATGAGTAAATGCAAAGTTAATTAAAAGAGACAAAAATTGATCATGTGTAGTTTACTCAATATATCAGCATTATCTATTACTCACATATATCCGGTTTGATGAAAAGCTTTACAGTACGGGGAACTTGATGCTTTTGAGAAAGGTTTGGACTGAAGCAAGCCCAATTGGGACTTGCATTTTTTTTTTTTTTTGGCCGGATTTGTCATAAAAATTCTCAAGTACTAGTGATCTGATTTATATGTGAATATAACAAATTTTGAATTTTATTAGATCAGTTTTGAAAATTCGATAGTTAATAGACAGCTGAAAGGCTTCATATTGACTTTTCGAGGAAAGAAATAGTGAAGTTAAGTTAGTTTAAATAATAAAATACCCGAGGTTGAAAAAGTTTAGTTAGACGTCAATTATTTTCTGTTACGGCCTTCCATTATCTTCAAACAAAACTGACGGCGTTTGTAAATAAGTTCTCAAAACACAAAGAAACGGAGAAAAATTAGTTCGAATAAGCATAAGCTATTTATTGCTTAGCCTATCCAAAACTTAGACATCCGCGAAACATAACTCAAGATTCATTAATTTTTTGCATAACTTTTAATCTTATTCGACTAGACCACTGCCCAAAGCTTTTTTGAACTTTCAATCTCTTTCCTAAAAACCAGTCATTTTCATGCAGATTGCATCGAAATTGTTACTTTTTTTATTGTAAGCCTTTTCTCTATAGGTGTTAAGCCAAATCAAACCATGCCAAAAATAATCTGGGTCTAGATTTTTTGAAATCCATTGAAAAGCTTTTACATTATTTATTCAGTAACGTCCCAACATACCTACTTTCATATTTCAAATAAAAGTAGGATTTTTGAGCTTGTACTTCAAATAGAAAGAGCTGTCAATGGTATACATTTTTTTAGTTTCCTCTATTCGAAACTATATCTGTTCGAAATAAGCTCAAAACATAGCATTCCGTCAAGCCGACGGTGAACTAACAAAGCCAATTTGCTCCATTCAATGTCGTTCCCTTTTATTATTACAGCTTCGGGATATGTTAAATAGGGGTTTGATGAACTTAGATTGTTATGAATATTATTTTTTCATGTTAATAACCCTATCCTGTTGTTAGAGACCTTTTTAAATGCCTTAAAAAAGCATTCTTGGAAACAACTGGCAGCTTTCCAGTGGGCGTTTCAGGATTTGACATAGAGAGATAGGTGTTTCGAATGCAATATATAACTTATTTGAAAAATCAAATTTAATATTAGCTAGATAGTTTAGGATAGTTAATAACCTACACCTTCATAAAATAGAAAAAGAAATTTAATTTAACGAAATTGGGGACTATTACAAAGAAAAATTTTCGTGATGGAACAACCGATGTGCCTAGTCTAGTCGTGTATTAAAAAAAGAACACTACATTTGTTCTTGCTACGTCTCACGCTAAGCAAGCTAAGAAGCAATCCCGTTTTCTTTTTTTAGTTTGACTAAACAGTTCTTTCAATAAAAAGCTCATAGACTGTTTTAATACCATTACACTATATGTACTATTCGAAAAAAAATGTGTTAGCTTTCGAATGATTTGTGATCTGTTAGAAAATTTTCGAATAAATGGAACGCATTCGTTTTTCAAGTTCCATTGTGTTCCCTATTTCGAAAACATATACGAAAATGGTCGAAAGCTATTCTATTAGCGAGACGAAAATCCACACAAAATGCGTTTTCTTATGATTATAGGTAAATAGCATTCAAACATTATTCTAGGAATCATTTTTATCGTTGTCGAAAAAAAAATATTTGAGGAATATTAGGTAAAAAAATTGGGACAGTTAAAAAAAAATTAGATAAGAATGTTATTTACAAAAATTATTTGAATTTCTATCGAAGTAAATTCGAGAGAACTCAAGAGTACCAAAGTGCATTAAAATCGCAATTTGATTTCGAAAATCCTTTCGAATAGAACTACAGAGTAAGGACCCTCATATTTGTCATCTATGTCTGCCTATGAAAATTTCATAATCCCGTCGGTCTGTTAACAAATCGCAAATACTAAGTATTTAAATAGCAGAGGTGTTATTATTTTTTATATATGTATTTATAACGATGGAACAGGCTGCTAAAAAAAAATCTCTTTATGCAAAAGGAAATTCTAAAAAAAAAAATTTATTGAGATTAGATTTTTTTGAGAGTCTATCATAGAAGTAGTTTGTATAGTAAAAAGAAACGAAAAAAAAAATTATTTAATTATTTTATACCCTGTTTTTACTTTTAATTTAAATACAGAACTCCAACGAAAATGTACAAAACATTTATGAAAACATCGCCTTTCTAATTTAGAACAACAACAAATTCAAAGAAAATGTGTGCAAAATAGAATGAGTGTAACGAAAAACACTTTGAAGCGGAAAACAAAAACAGCAATATGCCGGCGGTTGTAAAACAATCAAAAAATATCGAAATCGCGCAAAATAAACAAACGATGATTACATAAACCAAACCAAACCAAACCAAGCTCAACAATAGCAGCCAAGAACAAAAAAATAAACCAATCACCAAAAAAAAATTTTATAAAAAAAAAATGACTTCCAATTCACCGCCGCCACAAAGCGGCACGCGACCTTTGGGTGCGGCCGATAATGCGCCATCATCATCGCCATATCGATCGCTGCTCGACAGTCCGTTATTGGGGAGACAGCGCCAGACCAATGTCACGCCACGCACCACAACTACAACAACCGTATCGTCGCCCGCATCACCACAACCACCACCACCAAGGCCACCATCCGTATTGCCGAGTTTTCTTGGCAGCCCGCCCACAACACCACACACTACCACAACAACAACAACACAAAGTGCAACTAATCAAAACGCTGAGCGCAAAACAATGTGCGCGGATGAGCCCAAAGGGAGCCGACATAGTCCATTATTACGCGATGAATCGCCACAACCGCCCGCCTGCACATCATCCACCGCATGCACGCCAACGCCAATTGATGGTGAACCGATGGGTGGTGAGCGTGTAACAACGCCTGGTGGCGTAAGTGCTGTTGAGTTGGGTGCGCCACCTATTTCACCACATTCCTCCAACGGTTCAACGGCTATAGTGCCACAACAATTCTGCTTGCGTTGGAATAACTACCAAAGTAATTTGACGAGCGTTTTCGATCAGCTGCTACAAACGGAGTCTCTAGTCGATGTGACGTTAGCTTGTGATGGACGTTCGATCAAGGCGCACAAAATGATATTGTCCGCATGTTCGCCATACTTCCAAATGCTCTTCGCCGAGACACCATGCCAGCATCCCATAGTCATTATGCGCGATGTGAATTGGTGTGATTTGAAAGCGATTGTGGAGTTTATGTATCGTGGTGAGATCAATGTGAGTCAAGATCAAATTGGACCACTTTTACGAATAGCCGAAATGCTCAAAGTACGCGGACTTGCGGATGTAAGCGCTGGTAGCGTATCTGCCGAAGAGGCAGCAGCTGAACGTTTGCTGAAAGATCTACATTCACCCACCAAATCGAGCTCGCCCAAAAGAGGCCCATCACCTAGTGTGAAACACGAGCGTAAGGACTATAGTGAGCCCATAGCAGAGAGTGATGATGCGCTGAGCTTTTTAGATGCTGAAAAAAAGATACGTTTGGGACGCACTGATTGGGACTTTGCTGCTGCAAGCGCAGGTCCGACGCTCAGTGGTGAATTGCTAAGCGCTGGCAGCAGTAATCTCGAGCTACGCCTATCACCGCTACTTTTGCCACATCAGCAGCAGCAACATCAAACGCTGCTACAACAACAAGCGCGTAACGTGCGTAAACGACGTTGGCCCTCTGCGGATATGATATTCAATCCACCACCCAGTCCTTTATCCGGCCTAATTGCTGCCGAGCGCGCTGAACGTGAACGCGAACGCGAAAGAGAGCGCGAGCGCGATAGAGAACGTGAGCGCGAACGTGATCGTGATCAAGATCAAGATTGTCTGCTGATAACACCGCCGCCACCAACGTCTATTTCCAGCACAGCTACTTCCTCCACTACACAGTCCAGCCGCGGCGCTTCGCGTTTAACGCCGTCGATATTGGAAAGCGCTGCCGCACACTTAGACATGCCGTCGCCCTCAACAACGCCAGCGCCATCTCTTTTACGTCAAATGCGTACACCGCCTGGCGTGCCAACACATCTAACGCATTCGCAATCACAACAGCAACAACAACAACACACGCATCACCAGCAAACTCATCCGCAATCACAACAAACGCATCTCCTGCATTCACATCGCGCATCACCAGCTTCATCAGCATCAACGCCTACACATCCGTCCAGCATGTTAAGTGGTCAAATGACACCGACTGGCAGCAGCATGAGCGGCGCTGGACCTGGCAGTAGTGGTGGCGCCGGTGCAAGTAGTGGTGTGGGCGCGCGTTCAGAGCAGGTTAGTGGCGCAGCTGACTCACGTTTCGCATTGGGCTCTCAAGCGGCTGCAATGGCCGCCGCTGTAGCAGCACAAATGGAAATGGGTGGCATGGGTATGCCACATGGCTCTGGTCCACCACCACCTCAGCCACATGGACCGCATCATACGCCCTCACTGGCTGATGATTTGGAAATTAAGCCGGGTATTGCGGAAATGATACGCGAAGAAGAGCGGGTAAGTGGAATTATTATGTAATTTTATTTAATCAAACTTAATCTTGTGTAATAGTTCTGAGACAATGAGATTACTGATTTTTTGAACGACGTCCACCTACGCGTTTTTAGTTGAAAGTGTACAGCGCAGTTGAGTTGAGCGCCATTGAATGGGTAAACGGTTTCCGTTAAGCGCCGTCTCGGCAGTGTTTCGGTCATTTATTTGATATTTTCTTCTTATTTTCCGGGAAGTCGACGTCAAGTGTCGCAGAATATTAATTGATCAGCCATTCCAAAGTGGGGACCTTGACTAAGCTTATTGGAAAAAATGGTAGAGCATTTATCCTTAAAATCTTTGTGGAACAATGCCAATGTTTGGATATATCCTTAGGAATAAATCAGGAGACAATGACAGATGAAATATTTAGTTGAAGAAAAGATGGATGGGCTTATGAGATAGGATGCTTGAGCCCTTAAAGTGCAACTATTGATACCCGACTGTGTTTTAGGGTAGGATTCATACTGTATTTTAAAGATCAGGTTGTTAATAGGATGTGACTTGGCTTCTTTGTCTTTTACTCATTTACGACAGATATCGCAAAAAAGAAACATCTGGAAGGGACCACGGTAGCCAATGAAAATATAAGAGCACTCTCAATAGACCATATCAGATCTGTAGTAATGGCGATGGCGCAAAAAGCTGGTCAAACTTATTGAGAGCGATCATACTTACATTGACTTAACTTCCAACTAATCGAAGCTTTTATTAGTAACTTGACTAAATTCCTGTGATATAACTAAAAAATATTTGCCTTTAAAATCAAGACCTTAAAACACCATTTTTAATGACATCCTCATCAACCTACATTCCACTCTCGTAAATGAGTTAAAAGGAATAATTTTCTACGGACAATAAATAATCAATTTTTTATTGAAATAAAAAACAAAAATGTCAAACGACATTATACACCCGAACCCGATTGATGCAGTGAAGACTGTGAATGCCTTATAAGGGACAGAATCTCTCATATACATATGCACAGACGGTTTCATACAGAGGTACCTACACATATTTCAACAACAACAACATCTACTCGTTTATTGATTTCCGCATGGCTTTTAAAATATTTATTTTAATTCTCTTTTATTTAAAAATCCATAATTAATTTTCTTTTATTTAAAAATCCATAATTGATCACACCAAGACGAGATGTGGCAACCGACAGTTCAACGAACTGCAATGTCAAACAATGAGGACAGAGGCGTATGAAGAGTTTTTTTCTTTGAAGGGGGAAAAGGTTTAAAATGTATTTTCACGATTTGCAAATGTTATGATAAAAATCGAAGAAGAGGATTTTCAGAAGTGGATCAGCTTTCACATAAAACATGATTTTAAGTATAATTAATTTTAGTTTAAAAGTGGTTAAAGAGTGTAATTTTTTTTTTATGAAAAAAATTAAAAAAAAGTATTTGTGCGTATGCTTCCCTAATAGAAGCTCAATGTCCTCCACAAATATGTATAAAAGCAAAAAAATCTTCAAATTTCTCAAGCAGTTCCATTGTTTTAAATTGTATAAATGACATTTTGAACAGGTGGCAACCCTTTTTATACAAATTATAGCCTTAATCTACGCTCCGTACACTCCCGTATAACATTGCAAATTTAAAGCCCAAATAAACAGTATACAGATTTATGAGTTACCTTCAAAACTTCAAAATTTTTACTACCGACCCTAACATTTACGGGGTCTGCAACCCCAAATCCATCCCCTACTATATCCCTCTCTGCAAACTGACAACAAAGAAGTCGACTACGATCAACATTAAATACATCTAATGACGTGAATAAACAACAGAACAGAATCCCATACACAAACAAAAACACACATGAAAAAAAGTTCGTCAACGCAACAGAAGAGGGGTGAGATAAAAAATATTAAAAATTATTATAAATACTTAAAAAAATAACACTCACATAAAAGTGCAATTAATCACGCAGCCAATGTGCAGACCAAGGAGGTGCACCACACACCAACATACATACATACAAACAAACGCCGCTTAACCTGAGCCCTAAATAAAGGAAATAAAAGGAAAATCGATTGTAGCGTGAAAGAAGTCAACAACAGCGCGCCGCTCATTCATTCGAAGTTGTTAAGCAGAGATTGTTGGAGCAGTGACGACGACGAAGACGGCACAGTGCAAGTGATGCTGAGTGTGCGCACACTGTGGTGCAGTCGCTGACTGTCTTGACTCTGCTGACTGACACTTATCTTCTTTTTATCTTCTTAAACAAAAAAAAGAAAAATTTAAATTGATTCTTGTTCTTCAGCGTTACGAATTTATATACATATATATTGTATGCATGCAACTAAAAGCCTATATAAATAAATGTTCAAATATATATTTATGTGCGTATGTGTATGTGTGTGAGTACATTAATATTGAATTGTCGGTGCAATAGTGCAAACACAAAGAACAAACTTCATCTGTCAATATTTGAGTCTGGCTTGCATACTCTTCATTCCTTCTTTCATTTCATAAGCCTTTGCTTCCTTTAATTGTTTTTTGTTTTTTTAACACATTTATAAAGTTTTTTTTGTTTTTGTTTTTGTATGCCTTTATTAATGCTTTTTTTATATTTTTATATTATAATTTAAACAAATGCTAGCAAATGACACACCAACAATTGTGGAAGCTGTCAAAGTCGCTGGGCAGCAAACGATCGCACGAGCAGAGAAAGAATGAGTGATCGCAGTGAAGGAACTGATCACAATTTGAGGTTAGGGAGAATGCATGCGGTATGATGGCAAGCAGTGCGTTCTAGCTTGGAAATAGAGTAAACACAGATCAGAAATCGGATAGAGTTAGACCGATCATAATATACTCTGTTGTAGGTATGGAACACTGTCGACAAAATAACGAAATCGATATATTTATCAATGCTACTATCGATATTTTTCACCCTAGATAGTAACGATTATAGAGCACTCGCATGCAGCGTTCTTCTATTCAGCTACTGCACTCCTTGTAAAAATCCTTCTGCCTGCTGCCCTCGGCCCGAGCTCTCCTCTATCATTGGCATCTCGTGAAGATCTGGGTAATAGTAGATTCCACTGCAAGTAGGGAACACTTGTGCATGATTATTATTATTTTTTTTTCTTTTATGGTTTCAATCATTTCATTTCTTCATTGAAAACCTGCCAAACTATCAATTTCCATTCCACAAATTTCTTAAGAGATAAGTATAATTGAAAGGAATGCATGAAGAACTTTTCACACAAACTTTATTAAGCCCAAAGCTACATTTTTCATAATTTTTTATTATACTTTTTTATTATTAACATACCATAACTTCAAAAATTTATATTATACGTTTAGTGCATTTTTAAACAAATCATCTGTTTTTATCCAAATCGTTAAACGAAGAAGATGACAACAACAAATTTAGCAAAACATTACAAATTGTATTTTATAACCACTTCTACATTAACAGTTATAAAATTATTGACTTTATTTAATTCTAATGATAAAGTACGGCATTTTTCATACAATTTAATGAGCGTCTTTGGCAGCGCCAACCAATGTAAAACAAAGCAACAACAACAAAACAGGTCATGTAAAAACCAGCCCACAGCTAAAAAAGAAGTCAAAACATCTTAAATAATTTGAGGTGGCAAGTGTTTAGCTGAGAAAGGTGCGAAGATACAGCCACCAAGAAAGGCAACAACAACCACTCAATGCACACTCGAGCTTCAGCGAATATAATCAAAGCAAATGAATACGGTGACCGTAAATCAGAAACGAATATACGGCATAGTTGTTGTGTCACACATTTATATAAATATGTAGATGCATGTAGGTATAATTAAAAAAATATTTTATTTCGTTTTATTTTATTTTATTTATTTCATTTCATTTCATTTCACTTTATTTTATTTTATTTTATTTTATTTTATTTTATTTTATTTTATTTTATTTTATTTTATTTTATTTTATTTTATTTTATTTTATTTTATTTTATTTTATTTTATTTTATTTTATTTTATTTTATTTTATTTTATTTTATTTTATTTTATTTTATTTTATTTTATTTTATTTTATTTTATTTTATTTTATTTTATTTTATTTTATTTTATTTTATTTTATTTTATTTTATTTTATTTTATTTTATTTTATTTTATTTTATTTTATTTTATTTTATTTTATTTTATTTTATTTTATTTTATTTTATTTTATTATAGAATTTCTTCTTTATTTAGTAAAAACAAACAAAACTTGTAGCACCCTACCTCAAATCACAGAACGTATGGTCACCGTGCATTCAAATAAAAGAAGCACGACTACAGTCAATGCAAACAAAAAAGCAGGAAAACGTTTAGACAGCAAAAACTCAACAGTTGAATTACAAAGTTTTGATGAGTACAAGTGCACTAAGTACATGTACAAGCATCTAAATATGTGTGAGCGCGTGCATCGAACTTCTGTCTGACCGTCAGCTTGTCTGGTTGACTAGTCTGGTTGACTAGTCTGGGTTGAAGGTGCTGCATGTTTAGATATGTGCGTGAGTGTATGCATTTGTTTTTGCTTTTGATTAGTTGAAGTTTTTGCAAAAGCGTTAATGAGTGTAATGAATTTTGCCGTTTTGGGTTAAGTGAATTGTTGACTTCCTTCCGCCTTGGCAGACAAATTCACTGATTTTGTTTTCATTCGAAGTGATTGGGCACACCTTGACTCCATGTGAGTGTTGGTATGGAAATCAATGGTTTGGAATGTTTTAAAACAAAATGGTTTAAAAATATTTTATTGTAGGTTTTGAGGAAAGCTTTCAGCCTATGGGTGTTGGTATAAGTCACCTTTTTTGAGTAAAACTCCATTGGAAAAACACAGCTTGGTTGTACTTCGATTGGTCCAGAGTCACTTTAGTGATAGAGAGAGTTTTTGTGAGGTAACTCACAAATATCTAGCCCACGAATATCAGCTGGGTTTGTTGTTCAAACCTGTTAAACGACGCGATCGGCACTATTTGGAGACTTGGCACTTTTGATTTCCGATATAACATATTTGCTCAACATAAAAATCTTCTAAACAAAAGTAACACCCGCTTTACTACATCTCCGAGATTGTTTAATACCAAATTTAACAACCAACATTTTGCTGCATTAAATAATTAATTTGTTTTAATTAATATCAAACTCGTACCCGGGCAAAATGAAACAACAATATAAATAAATTAACGTAATAATAAAGCTAATAAAAATACCAACATAATAATGAATTTTGCCAGATATAAAAATCAAACGTAGCGCACATAAACCCGGCCAAGACGTTGATGAGCATCTAAACAATTCAAACGAAATATATTTCACCACAATTCAACATGCAAAGATCAGAGATGAACAGGGCTGCAAACCGGGTTTGAACCGAGAATCGCAGTTTATTTTTTAATTTTAAATGAATCACGAACCGAATATCGATGATTGTGAGAAAACGCAATTTCAAACACTTCTTTCATAAAGGCCCCACTTATAGAAATTTAATTAAGCCTGCCCTCTCTTAGCATTTGGTTCATTAACTCTCCCTCTCTGATACTCTAACCATTTCCTAGATATTCGATTTTTATATTAGCGCCTTAGTTATAATCTGAGCATCTCTTAAATCGGTTCTTGGGAACGGTACAGAAATTTGAAGCAGTTTGTAGCCCTGTTGAACAACTACACTCTGTATAGGTATGATCGTTCCACAGGGCATTTATTGCAGATGTGGCTTAATTATACATACATACATACATACATACATCTATACAAAAGTATCAACATATTTACACGCACAAAAACAAGGCGGCGAACAAAATGCGCAGCTGCCAATGGTTTATTGCTCGATCGTACACTCATAATAATAAAATCTTAGAAGAAATAAACAAAAAATTCATTTAATATTAAAGAAATGAATGCGAATGAGGGAAAATTAAAAGAAATAAAAATACATTAAATTAAATGAAAATAAAAAATAAAACAAAAAAAATTTATGAAAATAACAACTAAGACGGATTAAACAAAATAAATTATATAAATCAATTTTGAGCAAAAAGCAATAAAAATATACCGCAGATGTGCTAAAGGCAATAAATGTGTGCATACAACAACAACAAGCAAAAAAAAAAAAAAAAAACAAAAACAAAAATATACAATTACTGCATTGCAGAGGTGGCTGTTGGCTTATTTGGCGCACAAATGTTGATGTGTGTGTGTGTGTCGGTGTTGCCATTTGGTGCGCATATTTTGCGTTACTAATTACTTTTATAGATTCGCATGAAATTAAGAAATTAGAATTCTCAACTCAACATAAACTTCACGCAACAAAGGAGTTATTTGTACATGCATACGAGTAAGTTTGTATGTATGTATGTAAGAAAATTTCAAACGGCAAAAATATGCACGTAAAGCAGTCCTTTTGTTTAGTTACATCCCAATCGAATATTAACCCCAGGCAGGTCTCTTCAGGATCTATATAAAACGAGAAATAACTTAATTCCGTACAGGAAGATCCTACCGATATTTTTAAACCGAACTTTGGTTCAATGCAAAAATGTTAAAAATCTCTTTTTTACATTTACACTCGCTCTGTCTCTCTGTTTTCTGTTTTCTGATTTTTGTTAATCTGTTTCTCTCTCTCTCTCTTATACCCGTCCACTGCAAAGATTTAGGAAATGAAAGCCCTTCCTTGACGTTTCCCTTTCATTTTCTATCTTTTATATTCCCTTTATATACTTCTTTTCTCACTCACTCACCCATCCCCTCCCCTTCCTCTTCCCACTTTCCCTAGTTTTCCCATTATATATGTATCTTGGTTCCTTTTCTTTTAACCTATATTTTTTTTATACTTCTTTTTCTTTTTTTCCTTTCTCATGTCTCTTTTTCCTTTCTGTTTCCTTTCTCTCGACTGCTCTCTTATTATCCGTTTATATTCCATTTAAGGTTATCTTTCTACTTCTAATTTTCTTTCTATTTCCGTTTCATCATCTATTAAGCACATTGGAGCAATTTTTATCCTACTTTGGAAATTTGTTTTTGTGAGAAAACGCTTTCGCCGTTGCGCCATCTTCAGTGCTTTATCTTCGTACCGCATTTCTTACGTCAAGAACCGGATCAGAAAGTCTTCAAAATGATTCGAAGAATTACAAAAACTGTAATTAAGTAATATCCCAACGTGCCTCTTAAAAGGTTCTAAGCTTCCCTCTGCGGCGGGCACTTCAACCTAACCTCACTTCTTCATTTACCAACATCCATACACCATCTTTCAGGGCATCAAAAGCAATCTACGCTCATTCCTAAAGTTGTGTTGGGTATTCCACAATCCATACATACATACATACATACTATATATTTCTGTACACTCCTTACACCGACTTCAGCTTAATCCACAAAAAAAGGCCAAGACCTATTTATTATGAATTTGTACAACTGACAGCTCGCACTTATCTAAAGTTGCATATCTCCGTATCTTAATGCGAATGCATTTCTGCTTGCGTACAATAATTTCTTGTCTCTCGAATCCATTCCATGCGCATATTAATATCGCTCCCATCAGCCGGCATTAAAATTATGTACATTTTTTTCTTCTTCTTCTTCGCCTCTTCTTATTATTAATTTTATATATTTTTATATCGCCACGCAATACTCCCTGCAACATTCTAATCGGCTTTACTTTGCCTTCAACAATTTATTTTATTTATTTTCATACTCCTAATGCGGCATAAATAATTTATGCATATAAATAACGCACCAGAGGTGACTGAGCTCTCTGTCTCGTTGTATCGAGCAAATCGAAGACGCAGCATTCGAAACATCTGCAATTGAACAAAGTCATAAACAACAAAAACCAGACCAACCAACAGTGGATTTTGCTGCATTTGATTTGTTGTTGTTGTTGTTATGGTTGTTGCTGTATAATATAGAGAAGGAATAACATGTTATGGTTGTTATTAGTGGTGAATTGACTTGGTGAATCCTGCGCGTTTTGCTTTTGTTGGTTACGCTTTTGAAGCTTGTTTTTTTGAGGGAACTTGATAAAAATTTATTTTTTGTTTTCGAGATTACTTTCTACTATATTTGGGGTCATATTAGGGGTTTCAAAGGAGTCTTCCCATCCAACAAAGAGCGTTTGACAGCTCAATAATTTTTCTTAATGGGGCTCCTTCCACACGGTGTCGATAAGAATAATTTATGCCCGGAAACATGGTCCTATCCAAAGTACCGTTCCGCTACGCAAAGAAAGATATTTTCAGAGCTAATGCGACAAGTAGAGTATGTGAGTCTTACCGTGAGTCGAAAACAGACGACTTGAAAAAAAAAACTTAGTACCTACTCGGATTCTCTTCTAGGACTTCGTCATGTAAATTGGATCACCTTTTCCATCTGTCAAGATTTTCTTACGAGTCCTCTGATAATCCCTCATTTTTGTATCGCAGTTTCGTTTTGACCCACGTAAATTTCGACAAATTATTAGCTAAAATAGCTATTCTCGTTTTGTCTTGCTCATAAATTAATTGTCTCATTTGGTGACAACGCGCTGCAATCGTACATTTATCTTATCTTAATCAATTATATAGAGATGTACTGCTTGACCAACATAACTAAGAGCGATCATAGCCCAGTCGGAACTAGTTAGCTTATTTCAGCGTTGCCAATTAGGTCAAAACTTAAGACTTAGGTTAGTTATTAGCTGCAAACTAAGCTCTCTAATATAAGTGTTCCTACTAAGAAAGTTGCCACCTATCTGAAATAATTAAAAACAATCAAATAAATTATACCAATTTGGGTAGCAACGAATGGTACTTTACGATACACTCACTCGGCTAGTAAATGCAATAAAATGTGGAGTTCGAACTAAATTTATAATAAAAAGAATTTTGAACATTTTATTTTCAAGCAAAGAAAAATATAAATTTCTATATAATTTATTTTAAATTTTTTAATACTTACAATTTGATTATTAACCGATTTTTAAAAATATATTTTTTAATTTCATAAAAGGTCACCTTTAAATCATTTTATTATAAATAAATTAATATAAAAAAGGCTTATTGCTTATTGTAGTAAGTGAATTTTCTTGAAGTTTGTCTTAAAAACATTTACAAAAATTCTTGTTGGGTATGAATACTTACATATATACAAACAAACCCACCAGGAATTTTCGTTAGGTCCTACTTGTGTTATTCATTCCAGCATGCATGAGTTTGTTAGGTTCATCGCAGGTGCTGCTAAAATGTGTTAGCTGGTCATGACATTTTTGAGTATCTCATTTTTCACCTTACTATAGCAGCTTAAAGTAGGAGAAGCCGAAGTTATCAGATGACAAAGTAAGGCTGTGAGCAGCTACGAATTCAGGATCTTTAGGAAGATGTCGGATACAAAAGCAGTAACAAATATGATTGCGAAAAATGATTTTTTTAAACCTGATTTCAGTGATAAAAAGGGTCGTAAGCGCTAATGTTATAAAAAAAAACTACGCGTGTGGTCAGAGCTACTGACGAGTACATGAAACTGGCAGCTGTGAAGTGAGGTCTGCTGCTATTTTCAGGTATGAAGGAGTTATATACTGAGCTCGTTCGTATACTCACTATCTTACCTTCCTTCCACCTAACGTATGTATCATAACAACCAAATGAAAAAGGCAGCTATATTAGCATGTACGCACGATTATTTCCGAACGATCACTCTTCATTCCTTTTTGTACTATACAAAGTCATTCATGCGAAGGCGGTCATCGCCGTGCGTTAGTCATGGGGAAAAGTCATGGAAGTTGTTATGCTCCGCTGGTGAAGAGTAAGGCTGAAAGTATTCATGATTTCCACCTTCGGTGGCCTACTGGGAAATTATAAACACATACATACATACATATGTTAGGTGTACAACTAAGCCACATATTTCCAGACTTGATTTGTCAGCAACTTATTATTAATCGGTTTGAATAAGGCAATAACAGCAAAAACTTAAGAAAAAGCAATCAATTATGCTTGTTTAATAAAATTTATTACTACAGGCATTATATTGAGATCGAAAAAATTTAGTTTCAATTAATTTATTTTAGTTTTAATTACGTTTGGTTTTTTGTTAACACATCGCTCATTTGAAGCCATGGATAATAATAATGGAGTTGCAAGCGTTTTTTGTTGTAATGAAACAAACATAAATGGAATTTTGATTAGAAAAAAAAAACTTTGGACAATGCAATTCATGACGTAATACCCAAATACATATGTACGACTCTGATTCATAATTGGATTTTCTTACAACTTAATAGAGAGATAACTATACTTAGGAGGTAACTAAATGTTGTAGTCATTGTTATTGTATTGTACTTGTATAAGCTTAGCGGAAACCTCATACCATAACTTTTCATCGAGATGATCTGAAATTCAATTATTTACGCCGTACTCTAGGACCCATAGCCAGATTGTAGGTGCCCATTCCGAATAAACAATAAGTAGTGGAGCTTTTGAAAATGTCTAGAAAATAGTTTTGCCAATCTTTTGGGAGTAGATCTACACTTTCTAGATAAAGTCCTAGCAACCAGCAGTTTCGACGGGGTTGGACCAAAATGTCTGGGAAGATCAGTTAAGTTGCTCAGTACAAATGATGATTTAAGTCGTGAGTGGGCACTATCCAAAAATGCCGTTGAACTCTTCAGACGCGAGGGAAGGGATATCCCTACATGTATTGGATAAGTGCCCCATGTTTGACTGTATTTCATAAGACTTAAGGAATAATGGTACAATGACTGCCATATATTATAATTAATTAAATAAAAACTTGTTAAAAATCGCACACAAAAAAAGCAACAACAAAAAATAAAATTAATTAATATATTAGTAATAAAAAAAACAATTCCTCAGACAACAGCAGATACCAATCATGGAATGTTGTCTTGCTGCATTGCAGAGCTAAATGTTTGATTTATTGCAATGACAACAACAACGAAATACAACAAAAACAAACACAGAAACAGAAAAAAAAAAAAAAGAGGCACAAAGGAATACTCCGCATTCGCAGCGTTGAAACATTACCAGCATCCGCAATGCATTTTTATTAACCAACTCGAAAACCAAGAATGAATGCTCTCTGCTCGAATTAAAATAAATAAATAAATGAGAATTTATAAAAAAATGATAAATGAAAGATGAAGTGAAATAAAACAGAAACACAAGAAAAACCTGCGCCGGAAATATAAATTAAAACTATAAATAAATAATTTTTTAATATGAGTTTGTATGACTGTATGTGTGTATATGTGTGTGTGTGTGTGTGTACACACATAAGCCACAGCGCAAGAACTAAAAGAAGATGACTCAGTCGCTGTAGCCAGATGAGACCAAGAGCACCTTTTCACAAGAGAATAAGGCAGAATGGATGTATGGACGAAAGGCAAACTTAAATATATTTGTGGAAAATGTTTCTTGGGGATTAAAGTGGTAGAATGTTGTAGATATAACCAGCTGTGAAGAACGAGTTGAAATTAAAGTAATTAAGAGTATATAAATGAAGAATTGCTGACAAAAAAAATTTTGACGAGATGTTAAGAGTAAAGGAGTGGATTCAATAGCTTAAGAAACCGTGCCTTCAACAACTAGTTAAAAACGTGGAATACCTACGTGAGTAAGTGATAGGTACTAGACACCCTTGAAAGAGGTTTTGAGGACTGGTAGTAATACAGTGAAATTAAAACGATCAAATCTTCTAGGGTTTTCAAACTCTGCAAATTTTTATATATTCTAAAACTTTGAGTTTTTTTTTCACAAATTTGACCTTTTTCGGACCGTCACTAAAATTTTCGAATTTTTTTTGTTGTAACTCGTTGAGAAAGATAAAATATTTTCCTGGTTTTTGTATATGTATTCACATGTAGCATTCATTTATTTATTTTACGCCAATTTCTATTAATTTTCAGTTCATTGGAATTTTATTGCACTACAGGGCATGAACACCTACCCAAAGATACTTGCCGGAGTTGAAGTATTTTAATGCATACCCAATAAACAAAAGGCGAGAGTTTTCAAAGGTTTTAGAGAATTTGAAGTTGTTGTTGTACTTCAACGTATCTATTCAGCGCATCTATTAGTGAAATGGGGAGCGATTGAATAACCAATTCGGTATTGGTATTGAAATGAGGAAAGTGCTTTCTAGTATCGGAGCAAAAACGAGTACACAAAGGGCATTTCGATTCCATACCATTCCAATTATGTTTGAGATGGTTTGGCCAGGCATAATGTATTCTCAAATCCTATTAAAATATTTATTTCTGATTTGAGGTGTGAAATATTTGAAAAGAGTGTTTCCATTCCATTTCGTTTCAACTCAGTTCCGGTCATTTTTGAGATTTATTTGAGAGAACGAAAACATACACTGAAGATGGCGGATCGCCGAAACCGGTTTGTAATAAAACAAAAAGTGTAAGGGATGACGGAAAATCGTTAAATACGTCTTATGTACCTTTCAAAAGCTTACATTTAACTTGAGTAAAATTATAAATGGGGTTTCCAATTTCATACCCTTCAAACCTAGATTGGGATGGGTTTCAACTAGTCTTAATCTCTTCAAAAAAATGTCTTTTAAATTGGATAGCAGCTAGTAACGATTTAAAAAAAGCATGTTTCGATTCCATTCCGTTCCACGAAAGTTTAAAATTTGTTTGGGAACATGAAATGTTTAGGATTAAGAAATAACATTTGAAGTTTGGAAATTGTGGCCCCATTCTAAAATACATTTAAACTGAAATTGTTCCTATAATTTCTAGTGGTGCACTAACAACTAAGCACGACTGCTTCGCAAATGTTTATTGGGTACATTACTGGCCTATTCAATTATTTGCCACCTCCATATGTTTGTATGTGCCTTCATCATTACAGCTTGTGTTTACAACCAAGATCAACGCGTCAATGACTGACTGATCGTGCGGCAGCTATAAAGGAGCCCAAACTCTAGAGCTTAATGACGGCGCATGTTTGTTTTCATTTCATTCGTTCAATTCTGGCACTTGGCATATGGCATTAGAATTAATAGAATTGAAGAATCGAAGAAGCGAGCGCATAACTGCAGTATTGCACTTCTTCATGTATGTATGTATGTATGTATGTATGTATGTATGAGTGCCCGATGAGTTGCTCCAAGTTGAAATGCATGCTGCAATCATCAGACAAAATTGACACCCTCTTTTCTACCGCACCCCCAACAATAATCGCTTTGAACTCTAGATCGGACGTCCTAATGTTTTTAGACTTGATTGCAATCGGCACTTTTTATTTCAATTTACATATGGATATATACATATAAACATACAGACACACACATACATATGTAGCACGTTAATGTATACAAATATGCATTTATAATAAAAAGATTTACCCATTCACTCCACTTTTCCTTCGGCCTGCAAGCTCGGCACACGCCTTCCCACTTCCCACCTTGCTGAACTTGCTGCTGCTGCTCTGCTCTGCTCTGCTCGTGCTGTTGTTGCATGATTAATGCCGCAACTTATTGTAAATATTTGCATGAAAATTCCCTCAACTTCTTCCTGCAACAATTCTGTTGTGCGCTTTCTTACTTGCTCTTCTTCTTCTGCATCTTCTGCTTGCCTAGAATTTACTATTTGCATTGCGGCAACTTTGTTATTGCACACGTTTGATGTTTCTTCAGTTGCATCCACACACACACACACACAGGTACACACACACACACATACATATGAATGTATAGAGCGATGACGTTGCAAGCCAAAGACCCCATAAAATATGTTGCTAAAATGCCATAAAGAATTTGTGGCAGCCGCTGAGCAGCAGCTCACAGACAAACCGATAGCCCATCGCAGCGTAAGCATAGACGTATGGGCGTGCACACACACACGCTCGCACACTTGCGCCTGGGCAAAATTCACATCTGGTGGCGGAAATCATTTTGTACGCCGTGATCGAATTTACAGAAAATTTTAGCAACGTCTTATTGCCCAGAAATCAATGCGAAAGTTGTAATAATAACAAAAACAACAACAGCAAAAAACAACAACAACATTAAGAACAATAAAAACCATTGTTACCCCAACCCCACCATCACCGACACTACCAGCAAGCGAGCAATTAGCACAAAATCTGCTACTTGGAATGATTGCTTCTGCCGCGCTCGGTCGGTCGTGCGTCCATGCCCTACCTCAAGTAATGCCAAGTGAGTGAACACGCGTGCTATAGACAAAGTGACGTGGAAATGCTACAATGTGTGTGTGAACACCAATAAACTCATAAGCTGACGGAGGCGAATAATGATGGAGGGTATGGCTCGGAGGACTTTAACCCGTTTTTTAAGAGATGGAGATAGAGGAAGAGATGGAAATAGAGATAGTAGAGAAAGAGATAGAGATAGAGAAAGATATAGCAATAGAGATCGAGATAGAGATAGAGATAGAAATAGAGATAGAAATAGTGATGCATGTGGGCATTAAGCTTGATTAACAGTACACCTTGGAGAGAACAGTACGGCTATAGTACTTACTGAACGGAGAACTACGTATGTACGTGGGAAGAAGATGCAAGCTCACATGTACAAATGTATACTCCTCGATCCATCAAGTTTTTCATATCGTCCTTAAGAACTTGTACATCAACGGTGTGATGTACGTTTCCATCAAAAATAAAAAGCCCTTCCATTTAAAATTGTAAACTCCTTCACTGCTGCAACCTATGTATGTAGGCCAGCGTGCACATTAACGCTGACTTTTCAGTATGCAATGCCGTCGGCAAATGCATGGCCCACGGTATCGCGCTCCAAGCAATTTAGTGCTCAACTGATGGTTTTACGCTTTCGCTCTCAATGCTGGCTTACCTGTTTAACAACAACAATAAAAACACACGTGTGATTCATATGAAGTGTATACATATGTGCGTCTTATTGTTATTTCTTTGTTGGCCTAGCACGTCAAATTTTTTTCATACATACATACATACTTGGATTATAAGACACATACAAACAAAACAAATATTCAGATTGTGATGCACCTTTTAGTGTATTTATTCACATTTTTATTACAGCATGACTACCGACTACACAGATTTTCACACCTACAAATTCAACCAAATACATATATGTACATATTTCTCTGCGTTACATTGTTGTTGTTGTTATATTACCAGTCCCATTTCCTTTTAATATCTTGCCGCTTTTGTTTTGAATCGAAATAAATATTACAACTAATTTATTTTCATGAAGTTTTCCACGTTGTTACTCTTTTCATAATTCTTTTATTTGTTCTTGATTCTTCTTGATTCTTTTTGTGAGATTTACGATTTCTTACAAAAGTAACAACTTTTAAATTCACACTTACACACATCCATACATACAGCCAGATAGACAGACATACCGCAATGCGAGTATAATAAAAAATTATTATATATTTTCGTTTACTTATATGGTTATTTTCCAACACAAATTTTTCCGGTATTTTATGGCATCCGCCAGACGCACAGTTTTGTACAACTTATTACATTTATTTATTGCAGTTTAGCATTACTTTTATGTTTTATGTACCTATTAGTAGGTAGAGTATGAGTGTTTTTTAACTATTTAATGTTGAGTAGAGTTGCCACATATTTTGTTTGATTATATAAGAAAAAATAATAATTTAAATCACACCGAGTTAGTGCTTAGAAAATACACGAGATTAGTTGGTGATATTGTGCTCGCCTATTTCACTGAAGGCACCAGGTTCCAGTGCCGGAACAGAGAATAGCAAAATGTTTCGAAAAAGTTTTCTAAAAATAACTCTACGAATGTAATTTTTTGAAGAAGCTTCTTCAGAGCCGAATTAAAACAAACATGTTATATTCGAAAAAAATCAAAGCGGATTTACAATTTGCTATGATTATTAAAAAGCAGTAAAGAAGAATAGAATTGAATAGTTTTTAAAAAATTTAAAAAAAATGTTAAAAAAAATATTTAATTTTTTTTTTTTAAATTTGAATGAATAAAAAAATTAGTATAAAAAATGGTAAATAAAAAAATTTATAATAATCTACCAAAAAAACAAAATTGTATTGCTTTTGCTTAATTCTTTTGATATACTCTAATTCTAATTAAGTAATTAATTGATTTTAAAACTCTTTTATTTTATAATGATTACTTTGGTTATTTTTAGAGTTTCAGAATTACTAATTAACTATCATTAAACAAAATTAGAACTAAATCGCAATTTTTTTTTCAAGTTTGATTTATGTTTTTTGACATAAATAAAAAAGAGTCAAAAATAATCAAAGGGAAATTTTTAGTTTGTTTTTCGATTATTATTTTATTATTTTTATTTACAATTTTTTTTGTGCTTTTCTATTTTTTTCTAAACACCAATCAAAGTCGTGACTCCATTTTTAATTGGAATTTGTTGAATGAGCCTCGAGTGTAACCAAGGTTGACTAGCGATTTTTTCGCGGATCAAAATTACTTCCACAAAATTTTCGTATTTGAGCCGTTCTGTTTCTCAAACGTTTTTGCGTTGAGCACGCCTAATTAGAAAAATGCAGACCTGCCTCATAAGTTCAGAGTTTATCGTTGCTACCAAAAATCAGTAATTTTTATTATAAAATTCATGTGGAAAATTCTTCGCCTGCCATTTCGTTTCCATGGCAACTCTAATACCACTTCTCATTGGCCATTTCACCTACTCAAATCATACTCGTAGAAGCGTTACAGTGCCACTTAGCGTCACCTTTGCCTTTATCCACATTTGCCCTTCACCGCACATGCAAAACACACAAACCCACAATCCATAGACACCACAGCAATATTTTTTCTAGTCGCTTGCATGTTCCACTGACTGTTGCTTCCTACTCTTCCTTTCTCACATTCTAATAAAGTTTCAACATTTTTCATCATTAAAATAATATAAAGCCGAAATTATATTTTATCGTCTTCGCATACATTTTTGTTTTTTTTTTTGTTGTTTTTGTTCCACCCTTCTTAAGACTTCTAAGGACGCTCTACACTATGGCATGCACAAAATTACAACAAAGAATAGAAGTAGATTACAAGAAAAACAAATACAAGGTGTAGTATTCTAGCAACATTAAAATAAATTATTATAATAGAAATACAAAAAAAAAAAAAATTATAAACTTAAATAAAATACACGAAGTTGTTGTAGAATCTATTGAATGAAGAAGGAAGGGCAAATGCAAGTAAAAGTCAAAGAAGACAAATGCTCTAGATCGACGTTAACAACCGCAACAATGACGCCAATAACTTTAACCGCAACAGCGGCAGTCAAACAACCAGCAACAACAACAACAACTGTTGCTACACACACCCATATACATACATACATATGTATGTAACAGGGATGGCAGTCCCGAGTATCCGTACATTTTAGGATTCCTTTTGTACAACCACGACATTTTCGGGATTTAAAAAAAAATTTATGAAATTTCGTAGAAATCTTTTATGACTTTTTGAGTGCCGAAGAGGGAGGCCTTGGACCCGAAACCTACCGTGGATCCGTCCTTAATTTATACCATACCAACTGGCATTACCAGAATCCCTAAACCCGAAAACTTCCGGTATTGTTAAAATCCCAAAAAGTTGACAACCCCAACATATGCAACATCACATACATAGATTGTATGTTTGTACTTCCAAGCGTACGCGCCTGATTAGTCGCAAGCACTTTGAAGGAGCACAAGAACTCCGCAGGAGGCAAACACTCCACGCAGAAGGCGACGAACAAAGTAGCTCACATCGTTGTTGGCTCGCGAACAACGAGAGAATTATTATTCTTTAATTTAGCTTAAAATAAAATATAAAATAAATATTTTAAATTGCTTTTAGGTATGTGTGTTTGTTTATTTAAATGTATCGAGTGTGTATCGGCATCTGGGCATGTGTGTGGAGATGTTCGTGGTGGTGCCGTTGCTGTTATTGACTACTTTTGTTGTTGTAGTAATTTATATTATTCCTTAACGATACGCAAAGGGCAATGTGCTAAACGGTGCGTCGAAAATGATAAAAATAAGATCATGGATTTATTACTGGGTGAAGTCAGAGTGGCAGCAAGAATTCTACTCCAATGCCATTCCAATGAAAAGTTATTCCAAGTTTTAAAAATTCAACTAAATTGCTCTGAGCAAATATTCACTTTCATGCTAGGGTTTATAAGAGAAGAAGTCACAATCATGAGAAGTGAAGGTAGGGTGTACCCTTCTTCTCAGTCTCTACGTAAAGATAATACCGTGAAAAATTTATGTTTTATTTTAGAATCACATTGAGCTTTTACATGTCATAATTTCGAATATCGAATTTCCGAAACATTTTTTTATTTTTTTTTTGTCAGTTTTATCACAACTAATCCCACTGTACCAATCATACATTGTATTGCGTTCTTATATTATTTTATTATTTAACTCCACAGCTGCAACGTAAAGGAAATGATTTTTCGAATTGAAGTTTATGACGACGATTGGAATGTTTTTCAACTTATATTTATTTATTTCGATTCGGTGGTGTTCTCGTTGTTGTTCTTGCTATTGCTCATGCTGCCTGCCATTATTGTTGGTTATAACTTATATTAATGTTGCAGCGCTGTTGCTGTTAAGACGCACACAAGCGGCATAAACGAAAGTCATCAATAATGTAGCTTATAATAACAATGTATGTATGTATGTATGTAGTTTATTTTTATAATTCTGTATTTTTATAAGTAAAAAAAAAAGTAATTCAATGTTGATTGTATGGGCAGCAGGAGATTCGAGGTAGCAAAAGACAGACCTTCTTAGCTGTGCTATGGCAAGAGCGCAATGAATTTTTTAATTTATTTTTAATGTTAAAATTGGTATATTTGTATGGCAGATTTAAATATATAAATATTAGGGTGTCCCGTATTTGTGGGTAGTAATTTTTGTTAAGTGCCTTGCTGCTGTTGAGTCATAAATAGGAGGTTTGTGTTATTTTATTTTATTTTATTTTTTTTATTTTATTTTATTTTATTTTATTTTATTTTATTTTTTTTATTTTATTTTATTTTATTTTATTTCACTTTACTTTATTTCAATTTATTTTATTTAATTTTATTTAATTTTATTTAATTTTATTTTATATTATTTTATTTTATTCCATTTCATTTTATTTTATTTTATTTTATTTTATTTTATTTTATTTTTTTTTTTTTTTTTTTTTATTTTATTTTATTTTATTTTATTTTATTTTATTTTATTTTATTTTATTTTATTTTATTTTATTTTATTTTATTTTATTTTATTTTATTTTATTTTATTTTATTTTATTTTATTTTGTTTTATTTTACTTTATTGATTTCGTAACAGCGCTCCTCTCTATGAAGATCACTTACACACTCAAAGAAACACAGACACCAACCTTTCCAACATGAGATCCCAGCAAACCGTATGAGCTCAGAATGAGCGCATAAAGCACTCTTTCCTCTGAGCGCTCACACTCATAATGAGCTCATAAAACAATCATAAACAGTCATAAAACGCTCATATTTGAGTGTCATTTTCTATGAAACTGGTCACTCATAAAAGAGCTCTCAGTTTCATGCATAAAGCAGTCTTTTATGAATGAATTTCTGCACGCATTTAGAGCTCTAAAACCAGTGCATAAAAGAGTCTATTTTGACCTTTTTTCCACGCAGTAAGAGCTCTAATTTCATGATATTGCTTATTATTATATTTATTTATAAAATTAAATCTAAATCTAAACACGTCTTCACCTTTTCAAAATTACAAGCAAACTAACTTATTTTTCTTTATTTTGCATTTCACATGTTTATATTTACTGTTACCGAAAACGCTCATATTTATGTGCACGTGCAGAAAAGACTCATAAAACGCTCATATTTTTGCGCACGTGCAGAAAAGACTCATAAAAACGCTCATATTAGAGCTCAGAATTAAGAGCGCTCCGAAGCTGGTTTGCTGGGATATAACGACGGAACAACAGCAAACACACACGAGAAACAATAATAATAATAATTTACTTTGGTCATCATAAACAATGCAATATAATAAAAATAAAATATATGACAAGAGTATAAAATATTTGTAACAACAACAAACAACAATAAGACCTACAGACAAACGAAATGATTGGTAACAAAATAAAAGTCGTACAAATAATGCGAACAACTACAATAATGATAATGGCAGACAAAAACAGCAACAACAACAACTCGTGGCAGTTATTGCAACTGGCTGGGCAACTTGTTTTTGTATTTGAACTTTTGTGAGGAGCGAACACCGCAAAAAACTTCAAACAAGCGGCTGGACGTCGACTACTTCAACGATAACAAAGCCGATAATGTTGATGAAGATCAGGAAATTGATAATAACGACTTTCATTGTTGCACATTACTTGTTCTGAAGGCTTCTGAAGATATGGCAGTTTTTTGTTCTTGCCGTCGCTAATGATATTGACTATGAAGATTGTGGTGGCCACATTGCAAACTTTATAACGAAACAAATTTGATTTTTACATAATAGGGATGGTACGAAAGTGTGTTTTGCGGAAATGAAATCGGAATGGCATTAAATCATGGGTAGGAGGGGGGCTTGGACCCGAAACAACCCGTCGACTCGCCCCTGGTCTGTACATTAAAAATATAATAGAAATCCGTTTGATGTGGTAAATTTTCTTTTTATATTTTTTATTATGCTTGAACATCTACAACAAATACACAACTCAATGTCGACTTTCAAACACGTTCGACCTATTAATAAAATATTATGGAATGCTAGTGAAAACAGAATGGTCTAAAGAATTCAAAATAAATGTTAAGCCTACTAGTTTAAGTAAAAAGTTCTTACTCATCTCAAAGAAGTCCGAAAAGAATTTTTTAGAGTAAAAAGTTTTGTAGGCCTTTAAATTTTCATATAATACTTTTAAACTATGATTAATACGGATCCTCTCAACCAATTTCAAAGGACTTTATACCGTCGGAAACATATTTAAAATCAGCTTTGGAAAATATGTATGTTACATTAAATTCTTTTTTTAAAAATCCAATTTTTTTAAGCATAAAATGACGTTTTTTCTTTTACAAAATTTTGATACCCTGCCACACCCACAATTTTTCATAATTCGGATACGCTGAATCAAATGGTATTGGCGTTTTCAAAAAAGAGCTAAAGAGTTTTTAAAGAAAAAAAATTATAATTTTTAGCTAACTTTTGAAAACGGCTAACACCATTCTATACGGCTTATCCGAATTATATAGAAATGATATATATTATGTCTGTCAGATTTTTCAAGTACATACAACTACGTAATTAATTTCAAATAAATTTTAAAAATTAAAACAATAATAACTTTAATAGAAAAAAATGTATTCTTTGTTTGAAGCTTATTTATAAAAATAAATATTTTAGCGAAAGATTTTATGTATTTCCATATTAAATGAAATTTTATTTTATTTTATTATATTTTATTTTGAGTTGACACTAACAACAAAGCGGTCGACAAATCGACGAAAAAAATTTATACGTTTCTTTGGTAACATCAAAATGATTATTACAATTCAGGATTATAATTCAAGTACTTCATACAGTCCTTCGTGACTTTGTTTAAGTTGTTTCTCTAATAAGTCCATGTCCGTGAGTCTTTAAAACTTTAGTCATCGGCTAATTGCAAAATCTCCTGCTATTTTCTGGTTTTGTGGTGCTAATTAAATCACTCTTTCAAATTAACTAGATGCTGTTACAAACATTTTTTATTACAATAAAATCTTTCTTTTTTTCAAATGCGCATCAAAAGAACTCGTAAAAGATTTGTAAAACCCATCATCAAAATAAATCAACCAGACAACCAAACTTTCTAATGTTCTAATAAATTATAAGCTTTTTCCAAAAATACAAACAGCAATACAAAAATAAAAACATAAACAAATCTCTCAAAAAGCTGACCACCACGAAGGCTCATTAAATTTGTTGTTAAAAATCCGCTGTTGACAAACGACTGCATAATGTACATAAATATGTTTGTAAGTGTGTGCATTGTTAATGTGACAAAATCATATTTTCATCGCCCGCAAAAATGCCACAAATAATAAAAACTCGAATGGCTGTGCGTGTGTGTGTGTGTATGGCTATATTAAAAATCGCGAGCGATGAAAACAGCTGTGAACAAATTATTTTATAGAGGCACATTACTTCCTAGAATCACCAGCGCAGTGGTGGTCTGACCACCCGAAATTGCACAAAGTTTAGCTGCAGCAACAAATGTGGCATGGATGCAGCAGTGCAAGGGGGCAGCAGCTGTTTGCAACAATGATAGGGCACTTATGGAGTGCTGCAGTGCGTTGTAGCGAAACAATTCAAACGTGCGCTGGAAGAAAGAAAGTCAATTGAGCAAATACAAATATATACATATATTTATATGCCTGTGTGTATGTATAAATAATAGGTGAGCGCTACTAAAGGTGGGCGGGGTGGTCGGCATTTGCAACAATTTTTGACTGACAGACGAACTTCTTAGACCGCCAGGCGTGGTCTGCAACAAAGTTGTATGCCTCAGTATGTGCGTGCAACAAATAACAAACAATCAAATATACATAGAAAATGCATACACACACTCACACCAACATACAAACGCACGTATATTTACTTGCTATAAGACGCACATAAAAAGTTGGCATAAAATTGTGTTTATGCGTGTTTCGTAATTTATAAAAGTTAAATTAGTTTACGGCCATAAATTGGGCACGTTGTTAGCAAATGGAATAGGAAAACCAACACGAATAAGAACTCGAGTGCGGCAGCGACACGAGCGGAAACAGCGGTGAAGGAGAAAGCGACGAAATGCATTACTTGCAATACTTACTGAATGCTTTTGCAGTGCACTATGGGCAATAAGTGAGCCATGAGTGATTTTCTTTTTTTATTTTATTTTATTTTATTTTATTTTATTTTATTTCATTTTATTTTATTTTATTTTATTTTATTTTATTTTATTTTATTTTATTTTATTTCATTTCATTTTATTTTATTTAATTTTTTTTTTTTTTTAATTTAATTTAATTTTATTTTATTTTATTTTATTTTATTTTATTTTATTTTATTTTATTTTATTTCATTTTCTATTTTATTTTATTTTATTTTATTTTATTTTATTTTATTTTATTTTATTTTATTTTATTTTATTTTATTTTATTTTATTTTATTTTATTTTATTTTATTTTATTTTATTTTATTTTATTTTATTTTATTTTATTTTATTTTATTTTATTTTATTTTATTTAATTTTATTTTATTTTATTTTATTTTATTTTATTTTATTTTATTATTGAGATTTTACACAAACAACAAGCTTGTGTTTTTGGTCTTTATATTTGAAGTATCCTGGTTCGAAACGAGCTATAGACCTATTAATAATTTTTTCTGCAGCGAAAAATTATTGTTGTTTTTGGGTTTTCTTAATAATTTTTATTAATTATTAAAAGTTTTTTGTTGAGTTGAACAGGAAAAATTTAGAGACAACCGCCATAGCTTTTCTTATAGATCCATTTCGGAAGTTGCTAACTTCACTCATCAGAGAAATTTTGGCACGCATTGCTAACTATTAAGCTAACAATACGCTGGGTTTTTTTGCCTTCTAAACGCCCTGTTTTAAGAAAACCGAAAAACAACAATAATTTTTCGCTGCAGAAAAAATTATTAATAGGTCTATAGCTCGTTTCGAACCAGGTTATTTTATTTTATTTTATTTGATTTGATTTGATTTGATTTGATTTTATTTTATTTTATTTTATTTTATTTTATTTTATTTTATTTTATTTTACTTTTGACCACAGCAGCATACCTTCTGATCCATTGTACACTCGCACACATTCGCACACATCCTATACTTGCATATTTTGCACTTCTTCGTCTACATTTTATTGCTTGCATTTATTACTAAAACAACAACAGCAAAAAATGGCAGTTAAAATGTGTAGCGGTAATTGTAGTGAATTTTAAAATAAAGCAAAACAACAATAATAAATTGGAAAAACAACAATTTCAAAGGAAATGAAAATGTATGCAGTTTTGCATTTCTAAATTTTTTCTTGTTGTTTTTGTAATTGGTATTTGTTTAGTTTTTCTTGTTTAGGGCGAAGCACAAGGGGAAAGCGAGGGCATATCCTCTGAATTGATTAAACTTAAATTTTTGTGTTTAGGAATTAAAACTTTTACGTGCCAAAAAACTACACACAGATAGCGCGAAGTACAGCCATCTTAGTTTAGGAAAGAGAAAAAGCGTTCACAGAGCTCACGGAGTGGCGTTCCATACCCGAAGCGATGCGAGAGACGGTCCAGATATGGAACAAAGCGGGCCATTTTTTATTGGGTAGCTCCTCAAAAAATTCTCACGAAGCGAAGAGAAGTCAAATTGCGGAGAGTATCGTGTTTTGCTTGACTTCAAGACGACATCGATGGGAGATTTAAAATTAATTAAATCTAAAAGATAGGGAAACAAAACAAAGATTCCTTCATCTCGTTGACTAGTCGAATTGCTTACAACCACTAAGGGTTTTACTAGATTTTGTTGCAGCTTTTATATTCAATTTGAGTCGTAAAAACTTTAGCGCGCATGCGTCGCTGCATCGTCCCTTTGCCACTCACTCTGTAACCAGCATTGTCAGCTGCATTTCGGCAACATTGTCATAGCATTATTAGAACGATTATTACCATTTAATGGTTAACACTAATGATATGCGACATGAAAATGAAAATAAAATGTAATCTAAAGAAAATTAAAAATGCTGTAAGCTGCTCATACAAAAGGAGAATGAATGACGCCGTGAATGGCAATGCGAACATTTCACAGCGCGCACAAACACATCTCAGCGCATTCCCACTCGTATTCCTTTCTATGTTTGTGAGTTTGTTTGTTGTACGATTTAGCATTTAATTCTTGAAAGTTCTTGCTTTACTACCTTTTTGCCACTCAACCAAAGTTGAACGAATGGTTGGCGGACACCTTGCCGTGAGCCACAATGATGCTGCTGCGTGTGCGCGTAGCAATAAAAAAAAGCTGTTTTAAAAATTAAACAAAACAAAAAAAAAATTGTTGTAGAATAAAAAATCACAACAACACAAATAACTATTATTTTCACATAAAGTGAAAAAAGTTGAGAAAAAAAATACGTTTTATTATTTGGCAACAAAGTTGCATTAAAATCACTTCAAGGATTGGCTGATTTTATGAGTTCGTTTGTAATGCCGTTGACTCTGAAATGAAAAGAAAGAAAAGATTTTATATTAATTACTTTGATAGTTTGCATGGGTATACATATGTACATACATATCAATGTTAAGAGGTATGTGTTAGTTATGTTGCGAATGTTCTTATTAACGAACTCGAATCTTTCACTTTAGTATTCGCATTCGTAGGGCGCAAAAAATGCTGACTGAGCAAACATTTTCGGAATTTTTTTTTTTTTACCCTAGCATGTGGTAAGGTATGCGTGCAGGCTTAACCATTTTGCAGGGGCATAGAAAAATAAAGTTGCGGCAGGAGCTTTCGTTTTTTTTAGAAAGAATTTTAAGAGCCTTGCTGTAATTATCAGGAAAAAATAGGATCTGTGCATCAGGTACGGTTAGTCAGTTCCATTATACATTGATCGTAGGGCTTGACATTCAACAATAACGAACAAATGCGAGAGTGAAAATACAAAATTTGCCCCCAATAGCACCCACCTTGTCTACGCCTCTTGTAACTCGAAATTTTATGCCCAATAACTTTTATTTTTACGCTTTGATCCTTAAAAATTACAAAAGTCATTTGTGCTCACACATACACACACACAGACAGTCATATACTTACATATAATATAGTAAGCACTTAATAATTGTGAAATAGAAAAAAATACTACATATTTCCTTTCGTTTTAATTACTTGGGAGCCGCTGTGACGCACACACACACACACACACACACAGACACATACTCATTTAGATGTATGCGTGCTCTGTTGAACCGCATCGTCGGCATCTGGTTATTACTTTTTATTGACTTGAAAATGCAGTTTGATGTCGTAAAAAATTACATTGTATAAATTTTGATTATAAATATTACTCAAATGTGCATATATATGTATGTATTGACGTTTTATACGAGTATGTATGTTTGTATGCTGGAGTGCAATTTACAATGTTATTTTGATTGCTTTAAATATGTGCACTAATGCTCCCCAACATAGAGTTTTTCATATATATATAACAACAAAAGATGTATCTATACATATGTATGTATATGTATGTATGTGTGTGCATATGTGACTGCATCTAGTTGTTATAAAATAAGGACCCCATAAAGTCAGACATTTACTCCGTGTAGTAATTAAGTAGAAAATACGAGCAATAAAAATAAGATCTTTGTAGGAAAGAGTTTTAGTTTTTCATTGCTTCATCCGGCCATTTCGCAGGCTCTATGAATAATACATTTTAGTTGAGCTGTTAAATTATTTGTGCATATTAAAATGTAGAGATTATTGCAAAACTAGAGAGTCAACGTAATTTAAAAAAAAATGTTTAAGCTAAAGCTGAATAAAATAAAATAAAATAAAATAAAATAAAATAAAATAAAATAACCTGGTTCGAAACGAGCTATAGACCTATTAATAATTTTTTCTGCAGCGAAAAATTATTGTTGTTTTTGGGTTTCTTAATAATTTTTTATTAATTATTAAAAGTTTTTTGTTGAGTTGAACAGGAAAAATTTAGAGACAACCGCCATAGCTTTTCTTATAGATCCATTTCGGAAGTTGCTAACTTCACTCATCAGAGAAATTTTGGCACGCATTGCTAACTATTAAGCTAACAATACGCTGGGTTTTTTGCCTTCTAAAAAATTTTTCCTGTTCAACTCAACAAAAAACTTTTAATAATTAATAAAAAATTATTAAGAAACCCAAAAACAACAATAATTTTTCGCTGCAGAAAAAATTATTAATAGGTCTATAGCTCGTTTCGAACCAGGATACTTCAAATATAAAGACCAAAAACACAAGCTTGTTGTTTGTGTAAAATCTCAATAATAAAATAAAATAAAATAAAATAAAATAAAATAAAATAAAATAAAATAAAATAAAATAAAATAAAATAAAATAAAATAAAATAAAATAAAATAAAATAAAATAAAATAAAATAAAATAAAATAAAATAAAAAAAATAAAATAAAATGAAATAAAATAAAATAAAATAAAATAAAATAAAATAAAATAAAACAAAATAAAATTAAATAAAATAAAATTAAATTAAATAAAATAAAATAAAATAAAATAAAATAAAATAAAATAGAAATAGAAATAAAAAAAATAAAAATAAAAAAAAAAACGTTTTTCTTTTCAAGACATTGTGAGAGCAATTTTTTCGTTACTCAAATGCCGCTTTATAACCACTCATAATCTAGTAGATAGTTCCTATCCACTTTAAAATTACTTATAGTACAAATATTTGTCTCACTAGTTACTGCGTATCAAGCAGTGTATGAACAAGCCTACATACATACGAGTATGTATGTACATATGTATGTCTGTGTGTTGTAATTGGCATTATGTATAAAATGCTTTAGTTGTAACCAATTACTGCAATTTGTTGAATATTTCAGTTAATAATTAATTAATCGTTTAATACACGTAACTAAGTACCTAAGTACCTAACTGCGAATGTACATTTTCATCCATACATATGTACATATTTATTCATATTTATACATGGTTGCATTGATATTCAATTTTTGTGTACAGAAATTTCATTGTAAATTGTTTCGCAATGACGTGATCAAATATTTATACGTAAATTGGAATATACAAAAATGCTTTTATATTGTTTTTAATGACGGGAATATAACAATCTGACTTTAAGTATACAAAGGAATATGAATATAGATTGATTGTAAACAAATACTTGTCACTATTACAGCAAAACGCGATTTTCCCTTAGCCTTTGATTTGGCAATCGGAATGACTGTTAGAAAAGAAATAGTTTCGGAACCGGATTTTGGAATAACGCGAAAACTGGATTTGAAAAAAGCTCTGAGCTTTGCTTAAATTCTTGCTTATTGAATCAATCTTATTAAGAGCTTGACCAATATTCGTCTTTCTTACTACTAATTCAGGGCTCATTATATAAGTCACCGTGACACAGTCATTCACATTGACCTTCAATCATATAAAATTACTAACAAAATCACATAGCAACTCGCATATCATAAGAATTTATCATTAAACGAGGTGAAGTGACTCATTGCGTTTTACATAATAAGCCCTTAAAGTTTGTATTAACAAATGTCATTGAACTTCAATTTTCGCACTTCAAATGTCAGACACTGAAGCAACCTCACTAAGGCTGCTTAGACAAAACATTTTCACAACAAGGTGACATAGCGGCCAAGCAAAACACGCCGCTCGCTTATGACAAATATTTGAATAAACAGAATGCCAGACAAGTAGTCGACGAGAGACCCTGCCAAGCGACTTCAGCAGCAAGCAAGATCGTTTGTGAAACGCATTAATGTGCTGTAAATAGCCGATTGGCAGGTACTCGTAGACGAAATGTGTTGCAAAGCACCAAAACTTGACAAAGTCAATGCTGAAGTCACAAACCGAACTGACGTAGCAGCAGTGGGGCAACTTGAACAACGACGAGAACAACAAAAATGATCACGCGCTATGTGAATGCATTTATTTAAAAAAATATGTAAAATATATACATACATAGATTTCTATGTAAATATGCAGCTGAGTGTCAAGTTGCTTCAACCATTAGAGTCAGTTTAAATTAAGCACATAAAAATAAATAAAATTGAAGTGATAAATAAATATTGAAATTACTAACTAATATTGCAACACTGTACCGAAATTTGTCTCACTTTATTTAGCACTCTATAAATTTATGTTGGCAATTAGATATTATAAATTCGTTAGACAAATACGGTCACGAATAATTGCGCATGCGTGGCGTTGTTGCAAATAAATAAAAACACAAAGCAGCAAGAATTGTTTACTCGGAAATAAGTCGCATTCCTTCACAAAACCAGTATCAAGCTAAAGTGTCAAGCTGATGAGTGCATTATTATTGAATAATTAATTATAAACACTTCGGTAGTAAACTAATAAGTTAAAATTAATGTATGTAAATAATTAATATGTTTAGACGTAATTAGTTGCGCAAGGATTATGATATTCAAATAAGCAGCTTGCATTCGAAAACATAATATGAATAGGAAAGTAAGAGTACACGGAAAAAAATTATTTAATTTACATGAAGTTATAAGCTCAAGGTAACGAGCGTTGAATCTTAAATCACTTTCAAGTACCAACAAAGGCAACCATCTTTGAAATTTTCCGAATAGTTCGATAAGTGCTACAAAGTATGGCATTTCAAAATTCCGCTCCACCTTACTAGGAAGTCTGGAAAATCAGTTTAAAAACGATAGCAAAATTCCAAATTCCAAATTTATTTTTTTTTTACCGTGTATTAGTACAAAGTCTTGTTATTGATCAACTATTTGATGCCATTAATATTATAACTAGCGCAACATGATTGGAATTTTCACAAATTACAAACATATGTTCATATTAATATTGTCACTTATTTTTATAAATCAATAAATATGCATATTAAATAATTTTTTCATTAACTAATAGGTGTTCGATAAAAATATTACACCTCAAGGTTGTATATGATGGGGATATCTAAGCACTAATATGAGAATATATCTAGGGCAGTCATATCTATGTATATTAAGTAAAAACTATGTCATATCGACTATTCATTAATTAGTAAAGTTGGTCAAGAATTTGACTAAATTATTATTTTTTAGATTAATATTATTGCCAAAATTAACAAACGTCCTAAATTTCAATTTTAGAAATTGAAAAGTGAATAATATGTTAATATCAATGTACATATACATATGTATATAGAAAAATATCATGAAAGTTTTAAAATAAAATAAAATAAAATAAAATAAAATAAAATAAAATGAAATGAAATAAATTAAAACAAAATAAATAAAATAAAATAAGAAAAAAAAAATAAAATAAAATAAAATAAAATAAAATAAAAAAAAACAAAATAAATTTAAAAAAAGTAACAATTAAAAAAAAAATTAAAAAAAAATTAAATAAAATAAAAAAAATACAATAAAAAAATATAAAAAATTAAAAAAATTAAATTAGATAAAACAAAATAAAATAAAGTGAAATAAAATTATGTATACTAAATTAAATTAAATAAAATTAAATATTTGTATTTAACAAAAATTGCATATGTCTACTAATAAACGGGTTTCTTATTCTTCTTCTATATACGAAGTTTAAGGAAAATTTTAAAAACAGATCTAGTAATCTATAACTACACACAAACATACGTAGATACAATCATATCTACTCCCACATTCGAAATATAGAATAAAGCAATGTGTTTGTTATACTTGGCGCCAATATGAAAGGAAATTTAATTAAATTAATTATGTAATTAAAGTTGTTTTTATTTTCTTCGAAGCTTTCAAATTGCTACATCATCTTGGAAATTAAAGAAAAATCTTAAACACTCATGCTGTGCAGCATTACAAGGCGCGTATGAGCAAAGATATACATAGTCTGTTGTAAATTACAGGCACATAGATTTGGCTACCCCTCAAAAAATCGTGTGACTAATCTTTAAAGGGAGTGGTTTGAGTTTAATCCGTTGTATCCAGAGTGAGTTATAATTGTTCCACACTGCTACTATACCGTACTTGTGAGAGCTTACAATCCTACCACTAAGGGCAAAAGTAATGGGTCCCCTATAAATGGTTGCAATGGGTCTCTCAAACGAAAAGGCTCTGTTCGAAGCATAAAAAGAACTAAGAAGCGCTAGGCGAGCCTACTCCTCTCCGTCTCATCTCGGCTTCAGCATAGAGTGTATTTATTTTCGCTGGGTACTTACATACAAATTTACATAAATGAATAAATGTACTGCACTTAGATATTTAAATACATATTTTAAATGGATTTATATGCATGTATGTATGTATGTTTGTGTGCTTACATATGTTATAAATTATTTTTATTCCTATAAATTAAAAACTCATGTTGTATACTTACATATGAGAACAACAATAACAAACAACACAAATCGCCTGCTGAAGACACCGCCTCATAATGAAGTAAGTACTTTGCTTTGTTTGGTTTTGTTATTGCCGCTGTTGTTGGTTGCAACAAATGCAATCGAATAAGCGGCTGAAAGACGCCAAGCTTTGCTATCACATATACGAGGTATACAATACTAATGCAGAGGTTGATGCATTGTGGGTTGCACGGGTGTAGCACGTTGCATGGTGGTTCAGTTCTGGAAGGATATTAAAATGTAGAAATTTATTTTTATTTAGTTCCCTATGTTGAGGAATATCTATTTGCTAGCAAATACATTTTATTCTACTGTTAGTCCTATACGTTTATCTCAATCACTTTACTGATTGCTGGTGCTGTTCAAGCAGAAATCCACTCCAAATATTTTTTTTGTTCTCCACATATGTACCTCCCTTATTTCAAAATATTTTCTAGTAATTATTATGTTAATAATATTTTGTTGAAATTGTATCACTAACAACCCCACTGTACAACGCCAATGCAATCTGATGTTGCATGCTGTCAGCTATGCGGCCGAGGCTGTGTCTTCAAAGTTAACTCTTCAGATAGACATCATTCGATTTTCTTGCAATTTAATTTCCCCTTCATTTATTCATTCATGCTGATAGCAGTGAAATAGCAAGATTTTTATTTATTTCCGTATTTATATTTAACTTGCTGCGGAAACTTATTTTAATTGCAAGCAAAGAAATTAATTGAAGTACGCTTAAAAGATAGATGGATATTTATAAGAAGAACGTAAGGCGTCTGCATCAACGAACTTAAGTATGTATAGAGAAGATAATCAGTTATAGAATGGAGGGGAGGACTAAGTGTACTCGAGTGATTTGTTATGGTAATTGATTTAAAGTATTACATACATATATGTATATTCCAGTTTGTTGGAAGATATGAAAGTATGCAGACAAGCAGTTGAAAGCTCTGTTGGCCACCAAGTGCGGATGCTTTTGAATGAGAGTCATTAAATGTTTCGAGTAAATTATGGATTGATTAAACTTATTTGCAATTATGTTAATTCATTATTTTCAACTTCAATTCTTTAATTACTTTTGCTGCAATGTAAATCAATATCTGTGGTGTTCATATTGAGTAAATCGGATTGGGCAGGAGTATTTTTCGTTGAGAACAATGACAGATGGGTAAATTTAATTTTGCTCCAAAAACATTCTTATTTTTTTCGTCCACTTACGAAGGCCGGGTGGTTTTATCCTCTTTCGTTATTTTAATTTATTTTAATTCTTTTGTTCTATTTTTTCTACTTTTTTTAATTATTTTTATATTTGTTTTATATTTTATTTTATTTTAATTTATTTTATTTTATTTTATTTTATTTTATTTTATTTTATTTTATTTTATTTTATTTTATTTTTTTTTTTTTAATTTATTTTATTTTATTTTATTTTATTTTATTTTATGTATTTTATTTTATTTTATTTTATTTTATTTTATTTTATTTTATTTTATTTTATTTTATTTTATTTTATTTTATTTTATTTTATTTTATTTTATTTTATTTTATTTTATTTTATTTTACTTTATTTTATTTTATTTAATTTAATTTTATTTTATTTTATTTTATTTTATGTTATGTTATGTTATGTTATGTTATTTTATTTTATTTTCCCTTTTTTGTCAATTTTCCTCTCGTAAGCTTTCAAGCTAAATTTTCTCTCTTACATTCGTAATAAGTAAGCACCACGGGCTGGTTGTAGATCTAAACTTTGAAACAAATGAAGTCATCCTTACTTGGTAAACGCAAATGCTAATCAATAATAAAATAGTTGGCGCTATCCTGTGAATATACCGCGAGCTAAGGCCTCTATTCGTATGCAAGTATTGTACAAAAGGCGTAGCATACAAATAGGCGCATGAGGATGCAATCTAAGTTGTGCAACCCAATGTGGGCCGTTTACAACAAAAACTTAAAACTTTGCTGGCTGTATGAAATTTGAAATCTACAATTCATACAATAACCAACAAATTATGATTGAGTGGGTGTATGGAATATTTTGTGAGTTGTGAACATTCAGCATAAAGGCAGGCAAATTTATGAATACCAAAGAAGGTAGCGGGGAGGTGTTAAATGAAGCTTTGTTATGTAGATAGTATGTACATATGTATGTGCTTGAAAAGTCACTCTCCCTCTTTGTTTATTTTGTGACAATATGGGAGTATAAATTAAAAGTATTTGTTACGACAAATCAAATAACAAGCAAATTGGCGTATGGGCAATGCGCCGTAAAGTAGGCAACAAAATAGTTGTTTTTAATTAAATGGACGAAATGGAATGAACACCCCTCCTTATGTCGTGGAATGATATAATGGGGAGCAGTATAGTCATAAGGGCAAATAATTCAATTGTGATCATGCAGGTTGCATCAGAAAATTTAGTTTTGAATAAAAATTTAAGGTCATCAATCAAGTGTATATAAGAATGTGAATTTTTCGAAGGAATTAAGGATTTATTTCTATCCATCTAAAAAGTCGAGCCCTAAAGTGACCAGAATTTAATTTTCTTCCCGAAAATTTTTCCCAAAAAAGATAGTTCATATTGACGGTAACACTGTAGACTTTTGCTTTTTCTGGTACACTCTAATATACTAAATATATGTATATACCTAAAAGGCATAAGAATACCGAAACAACGTTTAGATGGCTCACAGCGTACTTCAAATCTGCATGCGTTTGACACGAGAAATCGACAAAAGTTCACAAACCGAGCGGATTCAACTGCATCCCAGACTCCATATGAAAACTATGAGGAACTCGAACTACCATACACAATGCAATTGCCGATAAAACCACAACTGCCCGCTGATCACCCACCGGTAGCCGTTTGTCCACCAAATGCAACGACTAGCCCCGCACCGCTGTCACCATTTACGCACTAAGATTGCATGTGGCGTGTATGTCGTTGCGACAGAAATAACGTTTTGCGTTGGTAAAAAGGTATTTATTTGCAAGTTCAACCAACCATTGGGGGGGTGGCATGCATGTATGTGTGAGTTACTGATTTGGTGGGCTTATGTGTGAGGCAGAGCTCCAAGTTAACTCTCAACTTATTTGAAAGACTAACAATAAAATCTGTCCTAATTCACGGATCTGCGTGGGATCGTTCTACGAGTCCGAAAGTATTTGACCGAATTTTCTAGGCGAAGACACGGTTTGGTCGAAAAATATTGCTCCCCAATACGGGAATCAGACACTCGTAGACCAGTACAAACGAGCCAATCATCCCTGTTTATCTTCTCGACAGATGAAGCTCTTCTAACACCAACCCTACATTGATCCAGCCCTAGTGAATTTGCTAGTTTCCGGGGGTTCCTTTGAATTATTGATTACAATATGACGTAAGAACCTTGACAGCGGGAGGAAGCATTCTTAGTACAACAACAACATCACGTCCGAGAGGCTGAAAACTTTTGAATACTAAAGGCAATATTTCAACCGCCAATTTTGGAGCTCTGTTTAGTTGCAGCAATACGAAAGTGTGAGCTAAATACATTTTCGTATCCTATAAAATATACTACAAAACAACAACAACAGCAACAAACAACTGCATCGCTGCATCCGCTGGTCCTTTTTCTGCGTATGGCTGAGTGTAGCCGGCAAAATAGGCAACTCAAACCCCGTACAAACTCTCGCATGTCCAAGCAAATGAATTGCCATGTTTTGTTGTATAACAACGAGGCGTCGAAACAAACTTTTAAATGTGCCTGGAAGGATATGCAAAGCGACGATAGTAAATACCCCGTTGCCTGTAGAGAGTGTTGGGCTATTGTTGGTGGCGGTGGGGGTGGGTGCTGAGTGTTAGGAATAGCGTAGCAGAAATCTAATTCCAAATAAGTTGTGACTTTGGGGTTGGGGGCTTGAGAAGTGTTTTTAATGGTGTGCGCAATTTATATGCCTGGAGGAGCTGCATCGAGCGACGAGCGACTCACTTGGATGCATCATGTGTTCCGTCAGTCATTTGCATGTACCTACAACGGTACAATTCTAAAAATACATACAAACCTGAGAGCCTACTATATAGTAAACGCGTACATTTTTTTTGTTTTTGTATTTTTGCGGATAACAACGTTTGTCGACTTCCATAGAAAATCAGTAAAATGCGTTGTGATTTTGTTGTTGTTTTCATGGTTGGGTGTTGTTACCGGATCCGACTATCATCAACACATACATATGTATATGGACATATGTTTTTCTGTTGATGCCAATTTTATTGTTGTTGTTTTGTATTTCTTTTTGTTTTTGTCTAACTTCAATTATTGCATTTCTGAGTAGCATTCAACTGCAGTTGAGGGAGTTGGAATGGAAGGCGGCTGTGGGTACATGCCTTGCCTTTGGTGGATTAGATGGAATTACTTTTTTTTAACTTAAAAGTGAAATAAATTGCTTCGGAGCTCTAAAATTCAAAAGTATTTCGCTTATTAAAAGACTAGTTTTTTCTGTTATTTCTGGGAACAACAATTTATGTAGGGGCATTTCCATGGTAACTCCCGATATTTCAGAAGCAGAATATATATAAAAACAAGCACATAATAAAATGTTCATAAATTTTTGAATGACTATTTTTAGAAAAAAAAAATTCAATTTAATTGTTATCAAAAATATTTTTTTTGGTAATGTTTGTATGACTGCAATAATTTGTTATCATAAAATAAATAATGAAACTTACTAACGAATATATATATTTCTCTATTTCAGGTAAGTCTTGATATCTTCTCTGCTTTAATTGCAAACAATACTGTAAGTAAATAGTTTTTTAAATGTTTGTTTCAAAGGATGAAATTATTTTAAATTGCGGAGAGTTACTGAATGAGTTGAAAATTATGAATGAGAAACAGGAATGGAATTTTTTATGAAAACTATGATATTTAGTAATTTTAATTAATTGATGAAAGTATTTATTTGAATAGAAATGATAAAATTAGAATTTCTACAAAAAAAAAAGTCAAACACTTTAGTGTGAACAACATTTCGAAGTCTGAGTGGCAGATCACCGTATTTCAAAAATATTTTTCAAAAACGGCTTATGACAGAATTTGTTTGAATAATGCACCATAAGAGAATATTTTGAAAGTTATTTTAAGATGGAGCGTTTTTCAAACCAGTTCTAAAACAGCGGGTTTTTCAAAATCATATTTTGAAAAAGTGTGATTTTGAGCAGACAGTTCGAATTACCTTCCGGATTGTTTTCCAATTATTATTTTTAAATTCCACTTGAATGAAAAAAAAATGTTCATTGATAAAAATTAAGTAAATATTGTTTTGATTAATTGAACTCAAATAAAAAATTAAACAAACTATATTACTTTTTTCTAAAAAAACAAGCTTCTGAAAATTTGAGGATATCCTTAAATATATAAGAGGTATAATAAAAAAAATATAAGTCTTATTTATAATTAAATTTTTATTTAAAATTTTAATAATACAAAATTTTTGGAATTAAAAGTAAATTTTTTTTTTCAAAATATTCTAATTTTATAAATATATATATATAAAAATTTAAGCAAATGGATCAATCTTTTGGTAAAATTCTAAAATTAAAGCGCTTCTGGAAATCAGATGTATGTATAATAAAAAAAATTTTATTATAAAATTTAATGGCGTACTTAAATTATTACAAATTTTAATAATTTAAAATTAGATATATTAGAATATAATTTTTTTTTTTAAATATTTTTATTTTATATCTATAAGTATAAAATTCTGAAAGAGCATATTCCACTATCTAACGATTTGACGTGGCAAGACCAAAATATATGAGTAAATCTTACCTAGCATTGCAGAGTCTATCTTATAAAATGAATGACAGCAGCTTTAACTTAACCTTAAAAAAAATGATTGCCTACCAAAGTCAATTGTTGAGTTACAAATCAATAGCCACTGAACCTACAGACATTTCAACGTCCACATTAAATTTAATATCCTTTAATTAGCAACAATTACTTGCAGAGCAATCAATGCTTCAACAAATCCTGTATTCTGCATAAATTACAAATCAAAGCTAAAAATACACTACCACACACTTAAAAAAAAAAGCAAAAACACAGTGAAGCGAACAAGAAAGAAAGCAAGAAAAAACAAAAACACAACCAAAGTACAAATGTGAATGCAAAATAAGCGAAATAACAAATGGTCATTTCCTTTTTTATTTCCACAAAAATGGAAATGACCAAAGCAATTATATTTCATAATCGAAAACATCTGAAGTCAAAACGCAAGTGCATATTAAGCGTTGAATGCAACGCCCACTTAAGCAACTTGCTTACGCATTAAAAACAAAAACAAAAAGAAAGAACACGAGCAATTGTGGGCTAAGCCTACGGAGAGCGCTGGATGTTATGTTGCACTGACAAAGTTGACGTAATGAATGGAGAAACAAAATGCAAATTTGCATTTAAATAAAATGAACGCGCTGATTGTTGGTGGCTCCTAAGAGGAAATTGGGTTGTACGACTACCGGTCGAAGATTATTTATTCTTTCATTAATGAGTTAAATTCATGTGCACACTTGGAAGACTGGTTTTAAGGCACTCAAAAGTGTTGGTTTCAGTTGCATATAGAAATTACAAAGAGCTAATGATGACGGCAAAATTTGTAACTCAAATAATGATAGAGATATGTAGAACACCAACTGCGGTAAAAAACAAAAGATTTTGTGTACTTTGTTAGCTAAGATATTTTCAAAATTAGTGCCTTATTATGTAAAACACAGCCATTTAAATTCATCACATCATAAAAATTTGTGTGGGCCACTTTTTCGAAGTCCGACTCACTTTCTTACACTTATAACAACAAAAAAATAAGTTTGGAAAAGTTTTTCGAAATTCGAATTATTTTCGAAATTTATATTTTTTTCGAAATATAAATTTACTTTCGAATTTCTCATGCTAAAGCAGTTTAACAAGTACCATCAAAATTGTGGGACATATTTTTTTTTTTTTTTAATCAAATCGCCCGTCTTCAGTATTCCCCAACCCACGGACTGTGTTTCTAGGCAAATACTTCTAATATTTTAAAAATATCTAAAGTAAAGTGATGTGTCGACAGTTGTTGGCAACACTTACAGCGCCTATAGGTAGGCAACAAAGTTTTAAAAATGTAATTTCAAAAAATCAAGGGAATTTTTTCGAATAAGACTCTATAATCAACATCAAGCAAGCTTATCATCCCCACATTTTGCAAGAAAACTGTTTATAAGCGAATATCGTTCAATATATTTGTAAGCAGAAGCTTGTTTTGATAGCAATCTCGCAGAAAAAAGTTACCATTAAAATATTAAACATTTAAAAATAAAAATAAAATCAAAAATAAATCACAAAAACTCAAGTTCAACGCACACATACAACATACCACAAGTATTCACCTTCATACTATGTATGTGCGCAGATGTTCAAGTGGAAAATCAAAAGTTACACGATATTATGAACAAAGAAAATAAATAACAAGAACAACAACAAAAAAAAGCACAACAAAGCAATGCAAAACGCAAACGGCGGTGGTTGATCTTATAGAAGAGGACTTTGTATGATGCTCCTGACACCCTGATGCGGCAGCAGCAAGTTGAGTTGTAATACAATATTATTATAATCCATAAATAAATAAAAACTCCACCAACATTAAACATAATACATACATACATATTTACATTTATACATAAATAAAGTTATGAAAAAGATTAATTACCCTCCTAAAATACAAAGCATTTTAATATTGCATACTCGTACAGTTTGAGTGTGAATGTGTGTTTGTATGTGTGTGTATGTGTGTACATTTTTGTATGAGCTTGATGCCAATTTTTTCTTTAATGAAGAAAAGTTCAATTAGTTATGACTGCTGGCGTTGCAGGATAAAGTTTTTTTTTAACGCGCAATTGCCATCAAGCCGCCACCATTCGACAAAAATGAGAAGGATTTTGGGTGTAAGCAAGGGTTTAGATTTTAAAGTAAGTTAAAAAAATTTGTGGATAAATTTAATTAGATACACTCACCATAAACAGCACTTGGCAAAGTCCAAGGTTTTCATTTATGTTTCTGATGAAATTTGACTAAGATCACGGCAGTGGACCCACATTGACCCGTCATTTAAACCCCTTATTCGAACCCATTTTGGACATTAGCTGTTCCAGTACTGGAGCTAGGGGGCCAGCACCGCATCAATCATGAATAAATGTGTAAAAGAGTTATGCTACGAAAAGTTGGTTAAGAGTATTTTCAATAAATTTGTTAAATCGTTAAAAATCGTAAATCGAACAAACTAGAGTTGTCGAAAAATTATCGATTTCTACTTTAGTCGATTATTTGGTTGGTATCGAATTCATTATGTTAAAAATCGATTTTACGTTCAAAAATTGTCAGAATTGCACTTTTAAAATTTTGAAAATTTGTATACATATTGAAAGTTTATTAATGAATAATTCGAACGTGCATTAATAAATTCTCAAAATCACCCATTTGGCTCATTTTTTATTTTTTTTTCTATTAAATGATTTGCACATGAATTATCATAAAAGATTTTCACCAATACATCGACCAGGAATTTTTGTTATTAAAAATCGGTTTATGCGCAAAATTCGATTATATTCGTCAAAAATCGATTTTTTACATATCGATTAATCATGAGACAAAATTAATCGATTATTTGGGAATCTCTAGAAAATGACGCTAAGCCGTGGAAATGATTTTGGGGTTCTTACCCCTTAAAATATGCAATGTAGAGAACAGATTAGGCAGTTAAGGTAACTCCAAGCTTCGACTGGACCATGTAGTGCGCACTGGGACTATCCTCAGAAGGTCATAGCATGCTGAAATACGGTAACACTGCCTTAAACCAAAGGGAAGTATTCTCGCCTCTGCAAAAAACCACAAGAAATACGTCTTCCTTTTCCTTTGTTCTTTAATGCATATTTTATTCACATCTATACATGTCTACATACTAAAAAAAAAAAAAAAAAAAAAACAGTTGTGTGCGTAAAAGTGAAGGTCACATTTACAACTCACACTTACTACTTGCCACAAAATGGGTGCGTGTGTGTCAGTGCTTGCGTATTCGGCTTGGCTCTCATACAACATCGAACGCTGACTTACACGCAGATTTGCTCTAAGAAAACTTTCACTTTATTTCTTATAAAACTTGGCGCTGCCACAGCATTCTCCTCCTTGTTCAAGTCAAATGCAACAAAACTATTGCAACAACTAATACCAAGCACTTGAAATATATAAACTATTGAGTTTCTTAACATTTGTATACAATTTCCTTGTATAACTTGTGTATTTGTGGGCTTTAGTTTTGTTGTTGTTTGGTAGAGAAATTCTTGATGGCTGTAGAAAAGTTTGAGTTTTCTTACGAAAGACGAAGCATTTGGCGAAATAAAGCGAATAGGAGCAGTTTCCTTATTATATGTATGTAGGTGCTGGTAGTATGTATGGTTGAAGCTATGTAGTGTGGGTATTAGGGTGGTGTTTAAATGGAGAATGGAAATGTTTGCTGAAAAAATCGAATATAAGACGTCTAAAGGTTATCAGAGTGCCTTATGAAGCTCCAAAAAATAAAAACCAATTTTTACACAAAATATACTAAATTTTAAGCAAAAATAGCCGTTACAAATTTAGGTCACGATTGAATTTTCAAGTAGGGATGCGAATAAATAATCGATTTTTATTTTAATCGATTTGTTTTACTGTGAATTTTTTTCGACTTGGTGGCTTATTCGTTTCCAATTTTTCTATGGAATTTTTTTCCCAACCACTTAGCTAGATGCGAATAAAATAACAAAATTTAATTTTTTTTTTTCTAAATTTAAATTTTGCTTTTAAAATCCATTGTCTCGTTGCAAGATAGCTCTCATGTTTTTTATTGGATTTTTGTTGTTGTTGTTTTCAGCTCAAAAATTGTTGTAAGCGAGCAGAGAAAAATTATCTATCATCGCTGTAACGAATGAAAAAAGACCAATGTAGCATGCAAGAAAATTTTCAAAACTACCAATTTACAAAAACAAGAAAAAAAGTTTTGAACTCAAAAAAAATTTAATAATTTATCATTAAGAGACCAATAAAATCTGGTATAACTCCAAAAAAAAAATTATTTTAATATTTGTAGTTGTCAAATGCTACGCTAAACTTCGTTTGCTGTGCCGTAAAACTTAGCCAATCAAGGTCAAAGTGGTCAGCATGAAAGTGTTGTTACTGATGGAAGGGGGGTAGATCACCAAAAAATTTTCTTTGAATTGGAAAATACAAGCTTTTTATTTTTAAGATCCACCCTAATGTGTATTTGTGTGCACTTCGTTAGCACAGCAAAGCCAGCAGCTACATCTTCGTTTTGACTGTAAAATTGGTTGTTGGTTTTTTTTTTTTTTGTTTTTATTCTTTGTGCCTTCTCACATCCCACTTGCGAGTGCAGCATAGTTTATTGGGCGCCAATCTACGTCATTTCTTCTTAGCAATGTGCGGCAGCTTCTTAAAGTAACTTTTCTTCTTCGCGTGCATATACGCGTGTATGTATGCATGTGAGTGTGTGTGTGTTCCGGTGCACTAACAAATATAATTGCGCGCTAATGTTGTGGTGCATTTTGGTACCATCTTAAGACTACTGCGCTCCTGGTGACTATGCAACATGTGCATTCAGTTAAATGCATTCTTACGCGTTGCTTGCAACATTCGCTTTATGCAACCAAACAATGCAAGTCCAATCAATGCGTTTGCCGCAAGTGCACTTTATTGTAAGCAAACTGCATGCTGAGTAAGACATTCACTTCAGTTCTTCTAAATGCATTGAAAATTTGAACGAAAACGTTCCTCCCACTGCTCGCCACTCTTTCACTCACTCACCCCCGTTTTTGCTTGCCACACGCATACAAGCGCTTGGGCACGGGTTATACAACAACTCATACAACCTGCACAGCAAATATTTCTAAACTTTCCAAGTCCATTCCAAGTTACCCTTGCGCTACGCTGTTTGCCTTGTATTTTTTCGCAAATTTTGCAAATATATTTTTCATGCAACTGCATCGCCTTGCAATGTTGAAAATGAGCTTTTGCATGTGCTGTGTAATGTTGTTGCAATAAAATGATTGCACTTAGAAACCCCCAGCACTCTTAAGCGCCCCTACCTTTGGCTGAAATAGCACCGCCCTTGCATTGTCTGGCAACTCACCTTGCTTTCGTATGCATTTGGCTAAGGTCCTTGGTGCGTAAGGAAACCGCCAAATCAATTTTTCGCATTTTTGTGCATAGAAATTTGTGTTGGTAGCAGTATTCGCTTACATTTGGCATTGCAACCATTTTTAACGCAATATTTTTGTACCCACTTTCATACAACTTAATTTCTGTATTTTGTTCTAGCTCGTTCGCTCCAAAAATTAAATATGCACCAAGGTCCTTTCAAGCACGTAGAGAAGTACAGTGGATGCAAATAGAACGTTTACGACTTTACAAAAATTAATTTTTTTATCGTTCAATTTCTTTAAAAAATTCGTTTCGTCGTTTAGTCGGTACTAAAGTTACTTAGCGTCAATTTTGTGGACCCATAAATGAGTGGCGCCAAGCCCAATTTCGAAATTTTTTGCAAAGAACAATGAAAAAGTTTATGGAAATTAAAAACTTCACCTTTCTATTCTTATCAGTCAATTTGCAAGCATTTTCCTTAGATTTTTATGAAAAAGTGGGCGTGGTCAAAAAAAGATTTAGCTTATTTTCAATTTCTATATTTTTTATAACTATAGCTTGTCCTCACAAAGTTTCATTTCCTTGCTCAAAAGGTTCTGAACTTAGTAGGTAAAATTTAAAAATTTGTTTGCTCATATGTCTGTATATATGTATGTAGGGGATGCCACGCCCATTTTCGATTATTTATCAAAAATCGCTAATCAAATGATCATTCTATAAAGTTATAAAATTTTTGCTATTGTAGCTGCGTCTGCAAATTTATTATTTCATAGAATACGTTTTTCAAAATTTTCGATATCGAAAAAGGGGCGTGGTTAAAGTCCGATTGAGTCAATTTGAAATAGCTATATACATATCTTGCCTGCAGAATAGCTTTCACCTTGACCACGAACGAGCAAATGGATGAAAATATTTCTTTCATTCTTCGATATTCGATATCGAAAATAGGGGTGCGATTATATAATTGAATTTTGAGAAAAAGAAAGTATTCTGTGTACTAAATTTTAAAAAAATATTAATATTTTACTCAAATTATCTTGCACACGAAAAGACAACCGATTTCTCTATTCATTCTAAGGACTTTGATATATAGAAATCTCAATTATTTTATAAAAAATATATAAACTATATATTAGCACAGCTGAGTATGCAAACTATTGTTCCATTTAAGTGTGGGGCCACTGTAAATACCTTTAAAAGTGTATGTTTCATGATTTCTATCTACGCATTCTCACTGCATTGTTTTGTAGTTTTACCTATTTGCTGCGTTTGACGATTTTTATATACATATGTATGTATGTATGTGTGTAGGATATTTTTGAGTTTTCGCATTTTGTTGCAACTTTCCACAACTTGCATGCTCAAATATTTCATGTCACACCCGCCCCCCTTACGTCACCATTTCCCCCCACCACCAAAACTTTTAAGGTTTCTTGCACTCTAACCATGTTTACTGAAACATACAAGTATATATTAATTTCGTATGCATGTATGAGTGCGTGTGTGTGTGAACATTTTGTACGCTTGTTTACGCAATTTATTGCAATATTTACAATTTTCGGTTGTTAAATGAATTGGTGGTTTTCCAACAAAAATTTTCTATTGCATGGCCAGATAGTACTCGTAGAGCTTCGCAGATAGGACTCTAAAAGTTATTCTTTACAACATGCGGAAGTGTTAAAGTTTGCCTAGTTTACGGCGCGCTGACTGTTATGCGTTACGATAAGAAATTGAATAGAGGTATGTATGGCGGCAGTGATTGGTCAGGAGGCGCTTAGAGGTCACCGACATAAATTATTATTACGAAGTAAGAGAGTACTCATATGTGGGCCCATTTCAAAGGCGTCTAAGTACTGAAAGCAAATTAAGGTAGAGGAAATACATATGTAGGTATATGGTAAGTAATAATATCATTATAATAAAGAGGAAAAAAATATATACCCAGCTGTGCAATTTTTTTGCTGGTATAAAATAAAAATAAATATTTCAAGTTATATACCTTCAAAAAGGGAGAAAGGCCAAACTCAACAACCATAGACACAAACCGTGATTTTAAAAATTTTTCATAAAACTAAATTTTTCTTTAATTTTTTGCTACCAAAATTACCAGCCACCATGCAGCACGTTTCGATTTATTAATGTATTAGCATAATAAGATTCCCTAGTAAAGTTTTTAAACCGCCATTGAACAAACATTCAAGTGTAACATATTTTTAGGTGCATGATTTTTCCGAACACTACCAAAAGTAACAGCGCCAAAAAGTATGCAACGTTGCCGGAATTTTTTTGGTTTTATTAATTATAAAACACCGACTGCTGAGTGGAAGATCACCCTATTTCAAAATAACTCAGAATTTGTTTAAAAGAAAGCCCTGTTTCAAAATTCGTCTGAAGAACACGCTATCTGAACGAAAATCGCATATGTTTTCAGCTGAGATAGGGCGTTTTTGAATCGAATTTTGGAATAGGACGTTATTCAAAAAAAACTCTGAAAAAATGATGTCAAATAGGGTAATCTTCCACTCAGCCAACGGTAGGTATATAAACAACTTTCTTCCATATAGCACAAATTTTCCAAAAAAAAGTCTCAATTCGTAGCACCACAAAACATCAGATTTATATACATACATACATATGTATATAGATATGTATCAGTCTTACTAAGTAAATCAATAAATTCAATATAATTACATATTACAAATTCCAGTTTGTTACGATTACATTTAACTTCTGCTGCTACAAAACCATACACTTTAATGTACCAAAAGACGATAACCAATAACCATTTATTCGAATATAGAAAAATGCAGTGAACGCCCTTCGATGAGTAAGCATTTGTTTTAGCTACTTTCCACCCTGCCCCATGCGACTAGAAAACCTTTTGGGTGTGCCAAAGTCAAACAAATTTATCAAAAATAAGTATATTTATTACACGAATTCAAACTTTTGCTAGAACACCAACTGCCATTACTTCATACTATGTTTGTATGTGTGTACCTACTTCTCTCCTTCCAAAGAATATGTATAAGTTAACATGTGTATGTATGTATGTATGTAGGTGCGTACTCGTATTTATTATAAGAGCAAAATAACAAAAAATAATTAATTCTAGTCTCAAACAATGAATAAACATAAAGACAAATAAAATTATTCCAATTAAAATAAATGGTAGTTCGAAACTAAAATGCTTGACCATGAAGTGAGTTTGTTATTGATAGAATGGGCTGAGTCATAGCTTATAGAAAAATTGGAAAATATTGAAGAAAAGGAAAGTTTTGTGGTATTCAGTTTGTGTATTAAAGAGAGTCCTGTTTTCGAATTGGTGGAGTTCTAGAAAATTATTAATTCAATTCAGTAATTATCAAATAATTGGAAATAATTAAATAATTGAAATTAATCAAATCATTACATTTAATTCTTAGTTGCTTAATTAATTTTGTTTATTTCATCAATTCTAATTCCTTGATTTAGTTACATTCTTTGATTAATTTTAATTCTTTGATTATTTTGACTATTTGATTAATTTTCACTTGATTAATTTTAATTCCTACATTAATTTTAATTCTTTGATTATTCAATTTTTTTATTAATTTTCACTATTTGATTAATTTCAATTCTTTGATTAATTTTAAATATTTGATTAATTGGAACTGTTTAATTTATTTTAGCTCTTTGATTGATTTCAATTGTTTGATTCATTTTAATTAAAAATAATGTGTAAAAGTGTTTCACAAATTTTTGATTATTTTTTTACTGACCATTAATCGTGATTAGTTTCGATTATTTTTTAATTAAATAATAATTTCTGATTTATAATCACAAAAATAATTAATCAATAAATTAATCAATTTAACGTGTCTGCTTCCAGTACGTTCCACTGGGATATCACTCCATAGAACAGCGGAGAAACATCCCATGAACGACGCTTAGCTGTCGTTTGTCTACATTAAAGGAAAACTTGCTTTGTAAATGCTTTTATGTATTCAAATTTCAAATTCCTAGGCCTCTCAGCTAACAATGTATCATTATCAAAGCTGAGCTATTAAATTGGATTACAACAACAATTGCTAAATACTATTTTAATTCCACTTGTATATATCTCCTTTCCTTTAATTTTTATTATCCTTTATATGAGTACTTACGAATGTTTGTTTGTGTACTCCTCACCGCACCCCCCACATCGCATTCTCACAGAATCCACATGACAATATAAAATGTAAAATGTAGAATTTTAATGTTGATCGTGTTGGTGGCATGAATATTTGAAAATGTTGCACAAAAGAAGGAAAAAGTAGAAGATATGTAGAGTGTCGCAATAACTATCAGTTGGTGTAATAGTAATGCTGATGGCAATGCCGAATGGCACAACACACACACACACACAAACAGCAAGGCATACCAACGAACTGCATTTTGGACGAAGCACTCGAGCTTCTCTGTGTGTGTGTGTGTGCGAAGGTGCATTTGCTGCAACTCAACGTTGTTGCTTGCACCATTTCATGCCATTACAATTCCGTCACTTTGAGAGCCTCATAAAAAGTGTTTTTAGTATGTTTAATGTTTATTTTATAGTTTAAGTTCGCATTTTGCTGCTCTTTTAGTTTTATTTGCGCATGTGGTATTGGTGGTCATAGTTGTCATTGTTGTTGCATGCAACATTGCAACACCCTCTCGTTCGACTTGTCATCCATCTATTGTCTACACCTTTCATCACCATTTCTTTGCGGCATTGATAACTTAGCCCAGGCACGCAATATTTTTGTGTGTAATTTGGCTAGAGAATATACTTTTAATGTTTCCATGATTGCTATATACCCAGTTGTATGTTGGTTTGAGTGCATTTGGTATCAATTCAATTCTTTCTTAAGCCTTTTTCAAATTTGTGATTGTTTAACCCAGTGATTTTTTGGGCCTGTGATTTTTTGGACCTGTGATTTTTTCTAAGCACTGCGAACTTTTTAAGCGTGTAGTATATGTTAGGGGCAGTGACTCCTGCTTTCAACAATACATTTTTTTTTTTGGTTATGACTTTTGTTGTTTTTGTAAACTGCGACTTTTGTAAGCTTTTTTGACCTGTGATTTTTGTTATAAGATGTGGCGTGTTTGTCATCATTGAATTTTTGGAATTTGGAAACTTAATCGAAACAGTGCCTATTTTCAAGATCATATTTTTTGCTAATGCTCTAAGGCGCAGATCTTTTTGCAACCTGTGACTATTGTGAACAAATTTTTTTCACCTGCGATTTTTTCATCATAGAATTTTTCTAAACTCGAAAATTTTAGGAACGAAAATTTTCATTGGAAACGTTGTCTTCTTCTTAGGCAAATGCCTTTTACAGCACCCGGTGAAAATTTTAGGGACCGTGGCCAATTTCAGGAGAAGAACATTTTGGAACCCTCGACTTTATTTTGAATCGTTTTTTTTTTACTTACTTACTTAAATTTAGTGATTCTGTTTGAAATTATGACTGTTTCCGAACCAGACATCTTTTTAAATAACTTTTTTTTACCCTGCGACTTTTTTTTAAACCTGTGACTTTCGTGAAACCTGTGGCTTTTGGACCTGTGATTTTTTTTTGACTCTTTAGTCGGATGTGACTTTTTGAAATTGGTTCATTGGAACCGGTGTCTTTTTTAAACTAAACATTTTTATATCGCACCAGTGACTTCCTTAAGCGGTGATTTGTTTGTAACCGGTGACTCTATTTTTAATCATTTTTGTTTTTCTTTGTTTTGAAACATTAGCTTCTTAATACAATTTTTGTTGTGCCTTTTTGGATTTTACCACTTCTTCAAATATTTTTTGAAACTGAAAACTTTTTGAAACCAAATTTTTTTTTTGCAGTTTTTTTTTTTGGAAATTAATAAATTTTTAAGAATAACTATTTGAAGTTTCATACGTTATTCTGAAAATGTCTTTCTTTAAATCAGTGATTTTTTTAGAATCTGTTTTCGTTTGGCGGCATTACGGTAGCCACCATGACCAATTTTACAAATGGCTATATAATGCACATTTCCACGCGAACTTATACTTTCTTACTCGTTTCTTTTTTTATTGCATTTAGTATTGCTATTGTTGTAGCTGGTTTTAATTCCATTTAATTTTATTACCTTTTGTTGCATTTTGTTTGTTTCTTCCTTCTGCATTTGGCATTTGTTTGCTCTACACACACACACACACACACAAACATTCACACACTTTTAAGTATTATTTGTTCTACCGTGCAGCACAGCAAAGTTTACCGTCACGCACATTTTGCAACATTGGCAACATTTCTCACATAGCAACATGACGCAGAGCACGTGTATGTGTGTGTGTTTGAGTTAGCTGGTGCGTGCTTGGGCGGTGGTTTGGCTTATAGAATTGCAACATTTTATTTTTATTACATTAAGAATGCACAACAACAATAATAAAAAGTCATAAAAATAATATAAGCAACAGCAATAAACAATAAAAAATGTTTAAATAAGTAACCAAGAGTGCTGGAGTAAGTGCAAGGTTGAAGCGAGACCGACACCGAGAGAGAGAGAGAGGGAGAGTGAGAGGGAGAGTGGAGTGTAATACTAAAATGTATAAACCTGGCAATAAAATAGATCGTTGCAGTTAAATTGCAACAAATGTTGCATTTGATTTAAATTACAGACTCAAATTGTACCTGCTGGCTACATCTCAGATTATTTGCAACACAAAGAACATTCTCGCTTGAGATAACAACAAATGGATGTGTCATAAAATACTTTCAAATTGTTAGATTTGTTCTATCGCAAGTAGTTGGATTGGTTGGGCGTTGCAGCAGTGTGGCTTGAGTGCAATATGCAGGCGACAGAGATGCACTGTTCGAAACTCGCGTTAGACTTTTCTTCAAGATACATATGTTCGAATACCCTCCTCGGAGATATTTTTCTTCCCATTTTCTTTTGAGAATTTTAAAATATACCATTACAGTTCAGCGGAGAAGCTGTGCCTTATAAACTCTTAAATCAAGTGTGGCGCCTTTTGAGAGTTAGTTGCCTCAGTGGTTGAGTTGTAGTGCCAAATGGCGTACGGTGAGTCTGACTAATATGGCGCAGCAAGAAAACTTTTACTCGCATCAACTTACGCAATCGCTTACCACATTATCAAATGCAGTTTTAATGTGCAGTTTAATGGTTTTAAATACAAAGTTGGAACTAACCAAATAATCAAATTGCAATTTAGAAATTTATTAAATTTTTTTTGTGATCGGCGCTTTCTTTCAGCTGTCGAGGAATATTATTGCTTCCGAGCTCCTGTTTTAAAGAATTTGAAAATTGTTTCGGATGATTGAAGTGCACGTGCAATTTGTCTATATAGATTATATTATTATTATATTTAGCAAAATTAAATTTAAGTTTCCAAGGTGACACTGTGATTCGCGCTTGTCCTCCAAGACTACTTATTCTTATCCCTTATAACAGGCTTTGCCAATATTTTCAACAAAATTTTCACTCATCGTGTCTCATTTTACAGTTGCCCATATGCGCTTGAATTGTGTTTATTAAATGTGACATATTGCCTTTAGAAAATCAAAAAACAAGAATAATAACCCCACTAATTCTGCCTTCCTGTTATAAATATTCTACATCTCATCTGCTTGCTAACCATCCAATGGACAAAAGAAATAATTTTACAATTGCATTAATCCATTTAAATATTTCCACCCTTCAAATGCTAAATTTCTATTTACATTAACGTATGCCTGTCAATATGTTTTGCACTAGATAGATGGACCTATTTACATATGGATGATTGTATATGCTAACCCTGTAGGAAAAACTATTGGTGCGCTTCTACTGCATTCGATGCCACTACTAGTTCGCGATCACCATTTCTAGGTCCCTACTAGGAACTCTTTTAAAATTAATCAACCTGAAAAATTAAGTTTTTATGTGAGGTGCCACGCCCCCTTTCCAATAACTCTCATTTGTTTTCTCGTCCGTATAGTATTGACAACTTATATCTGCCTACCAATTTTCAGGTCTTTACCTTGAACCGTTTTAGAGATATTCAGCCTCAAAATTTAAGTTTTGTATGATATGTGCCACGCCCCTTTTATTTAACTACCATTTGTTTCCTTGTGAGTATGGGATTTATATCGTGTAACTCCATACTAATCTCCAGGTCCCTACTATGCACTATTATGGAGTAATTTAGCTTGAAAACCTAAGTTTTTGATAGGAGGTGCCACGCCTCTTTTAAATAACTCCCATTTGTTTTTTCTTGAATATGGTATTTGTATCGTATATCCCCATACAAGTTTTTAGGTCCCTACCACGAACGCTTTTGCTGATATAACAATTGTAAAATCAAGTTTTTATGGGAGTTGCCACGCCCCCTAAATATTTGTAATTTAGTATTTGTTCCTTTAAAATTGCGCGTATTATTAACAACCAAACTCCACACAGAATTTATAATTTTTAGGTACAATCAATTTCATGTTTTGGAGTGACCACGATTCATGTTTTTAAAGATCACGATGTTCAATTTTTAAATTTTTCAACCTGAAATTTTTTCTGACTCTCCTGCAGGGTATATGTATGTCTCCTTCTACATGGTATATGTAGGTGTGGTGATTTGTACATTTTACATTAGACATTTTACTCACATCAGCGCCTCATTTTATGTCAATTAGTTGTTGTTCTTTATTTTTCTTGCAAACTAATAGAAATGGACAGGAAACATGTCATAAAATCATTCAAATCATTTTGCCTTAATTAAGACTAACGAATAACAACAACAACAACAACAACAAAAAACCAATGCACGAAAAAGGTAAATTTGTGTCTGAATGTAAGCATAAATTGCATGCGACAAGCTAAAATAGTAACAGACAACAACAACAGCAAAAATAATAACAACATCAGCAATAAAAGCATAACTAATTAAATAAAATAACTCAACAGTTACATTAAACACGATTTACCAATACCAACACCACCGCCACCCAACCACCCAGCCACCCACCAACGTTAGTGGGCAACATCGATTAAGAACCAGCTGTCCTTCGACGCGCAAACTAATTCTGTGTACATTTGTTCGTGTTTTCTCTTAGATTTTTGTTTTTGTTGATATTTTATTTTTTATTATTTATATTTATTTTTTTCCTGTATTTATAAATCACACATTTGTATGGCGCATATGTGTGTTTGTATTTTTTTCCAAGGTTTCTTTTACAGCGCATTAGGGGATATTTTGGAGAAACCCGTTTCTGGCGGTGGTGTAAAAAAAACAATTTTTAAAAATTTTGCAAACTGAGTATTTTTATTTTTTTTTAAATCAAATTTTTTTGGTTTCAAAACCAACTAGAAGAGAGTTTGGCGGTTGTTCCTTAATCTTATTTTGTAGCTTTTTTTGTACTTACAATTTGTTGAATGAGCTCAAGGCCACTAATAAGTTTTATAATAAAAAATGCGTATAATAATTTTTATAATTTATTGCTTATTGTTTTATTTCTTATAATAAAAAATATTTTTGTTTTTTTTTGTAACTTATTTCATTACTATTTATTTATCTATTAACTTGGTAAAATTTTTAAAACTGTCTATTGAAAAACGCTTTTTAAAAAAAAAAAATTTTAATTGCTTAACTAACTAGAGAGTTTGGTTGTTTTTCCTAAAACTTTATTTTAACTTTTTTGTAGCTAATAATAATTTTTATACGGAAAAAATGGTTTTTTTTATAATAAAAATTATTCTTGTTTTATAATAATTTATTTAATTACATATGATTTCGAAAATAAATTACAAATTTTGACTAAGTGCTTGCGAAAAAAAAAATTGACATTTCGAAAGTGTTCTTCAATATTCATATTTGAATTGCTTACTGAATAATATTTGCTTATTCAGACTACCTCTAGTTAAGTATCTTTATGATTATGAAAAAATATGTTTCCAAAATATTGCTGTTGTCTCCTCTGCTTCAAATCTAGACTCGATCGACAGAGATCGTCTGCTTGGAACTGGAATGGACTCATATTCCTATTAACTGATTTTCCCAGCCCGATCCCTGGCCACTGATACCATTGACCCGACGCATGCCGTCCCTTTCGAAACTCTGTTCATCTAACTATGCCTCTTATCTTCTCTACCCCACTAGTAAGCGTACACTTCGTACTTACTTACCCACCACAATCGATTGCTCCACAATTTCCTTTCTGTTCTTTTTTTTTACAAATTAAAATAAATAATTAAGCATGTCAATCGTATTTTATTGTACAATATTTACTGAGTCTCTTTATATGTAGCTGGTCTGCTACGTCTGTGCGCTGCTACCAATGTCTGGCACCTGACAGCCGACATACGTCCAATGTCGTTAGTCTGGCAGCGCGCCATGCTTATCCGCCCATTATTTAGTGGCCTGGCTGGCTATCTTTATTCGGCTATAATGCTTGCTTATGAATCGCAACTCATAAATGTATGTTTGTATGCATTATGTATATATATAGCTGCATGAAAATAAAAGGAATAAATATCAATAAAAATAAAAATGCATTCCAACCTAAATGAATAAGTTTATATTTTTTTAATGAAATACATATATATTCATATACGAGTATGTGGATATGTTTGTCGTCATGCACATGTTCGCAAATAAATATTCCGTGTCAAGCTGACATTTGACATCAATTTTATGTTTACATTTTAATATTGTAAACAAAAAATATCGCTTAACCGCCGCCACTACCACCTTTACCGCGTCTCGCCACAATGTCGAACCTTAAGAGCTACCAACCAATGAACCGACCAACATCATTAATGTTAAAAAATATAATTGTAAAAATATGTAATTATTCATTCACATAGCTAAAAACAACTGCAAGTATGTTTTGTATTGTCATTAGGGTGCGCTGAGTTTGTAAGCAAAAAAAAATTTGTTGTTCTAAAATAGAGCTGGTATATTGGGGCAGTACCTAAAAGTAGGCAATCTTCTCGATGCTCAAAACAAGGTGAGGAGTCTCTAACTCAAAAAATTAAAGCAAATATTTTCTGCATAATTGGGTGCCTAAAAATATGCAACGATTTTTTAAAGCCCCAAGCAAATCTAACTATTGTGGGCTCGACAAAGATATAGAAAGTACAGTTCGGAATTAAAGAAAACATGTTAAATAAGATCATGGATTGATTTTCAACTGGAAAACGATATACCATCGTAAGGGTTAAATAGCGCCTAAAAGTAGGCAACGCTTGATCGAATGTGAATGCGAAATAAATTAATTTGCAATCTAAAACTGAACAACTCGCATGTTAATTACCAAAAAACGACTTTCTATTTTTGGTTTATCAAAATAAAAATTTGTTTCTGTAAGTAAATTGAAATTGAAGCAACTGCAAGTGTGAAACATAGCTTCAAATCAAGCGCCTAAAATGCTGCAAGGTTTTTACGAGTATACAAAAAATCCTTAAAGACTCAGCTAAGGCAGAATATACAGATTTTCATCAAAAGCAAATACATAATATATAAAAAATTCTTATTCAAGCTTGTATGGCACGGTTAAACGCCTAAAAGTATACTAAAATTTTATCAAATCAACTAAGATGTATAAATAATAAAAATGAGGTGTGTGAAAAATCTTAAAAAATTAATCGAAAAACGCTTTACGGAAACGTTTATCTCATTTGAGAATTTTAAACTAGCTTTCGCCAAAGTATGTCCCAAATTAAGGCACACTCTAATGTGGTTATTATATTTATTTACCGTTAGTATAAATAATTTTGTCAGAAACTGTTTCGGATTTCTAATGATTTGTTGGATTCGGTGATTTATTTAGTTGGAATTCACATAAGGCGGACCAATTAACCGAAGTGTAGCCAAATCAAACGCGATCTAAACTATCCAATGTATGCGGATCTGAAGTTATTTTGGAACTTAAAAACTTTTCTTTACCGTCGATTATTATATTTTAAAATCGATTTAACTCTTATCAAAAAAATTGTACATTAAGTAATTGATGTTTTCGATCGTGGCCACATACTTTGCAAATAGCTATTCAAGTTGAAAATGTACGAAAATTAATTGATTTAAACTATACCTTTTTGAAATAATATACAACTCAAGAGAGTCCCCTTCGCTTTACTTTGTATCATACATTTTCTAAGAATAAAACTTTGTTGCATTTTTATTGTTTAATAATTTACATTTAATTGTTATAAAAAATGTAAAAATAAATCATGCGCACACTTCAAATGAAATCATCAAAGCTGTCATTTGGTTTATTTTTCGCTTAATTATTATTATTGCAGCAATAAAATGAATTTTATGATTTAAAAAAAGAAAAAAATAATTGAAATTAAAACCATAAAACGTAATAGTATTGATGGCAATGGAATTTAATCACAAATTTTTAAACATATTATACATAGAAATTACGTTATTTTTACTTGTGAGATCATTTAACAAAATTAATTTTTATTTACTTGTTTAACTATTGTTGTTGGAATGGTGTGGGAGCAGTCTTTTCTAGATTTTGTTGTGTCATTTTTAAAATACTACGGAAGCTTGTCAATCATTTAGTAGTCCCGCGATTTCAAACTCTTAATATTTACTCTTTATTGACCAAGAACTGAATTGTCAAAACTGCAAAGTGGTTAAATGAAATGTCAAATTCACCTAGAAGAAGAAACAATCAAATTTTCTTGAATATGAGATCGGCATACCAAGCTTTACACAAGCACATTACAACAAAATTTAGAGAAATATGCCAGTAAATATGTAATTTAAATGCCAACTGACATAAATCTCATAAACGATATGCGAAATTAATAATAAAAATAAGGAATTCGAACAAATTAAATATTGAATATTTGATTGGCTAACTCGCGCGGTGTCAGAAGAATAGCAACAACGGTATGGAAACTAACGGTTGTATTATAAACGAAAGTCGATTAACATACATACCCTGCAGGGAAAATGGTAACTAGTTAGACGATTTGATGGTTCAGAACTAGCTTTAAAGCGCCAAATAGGGATTAACTCCCAAAGTCAGGAAAAATGGATTTAAAAAGCTCTTATAACTGAAAATTTATGTGTTAAAATTTTCTACAATATTTTTTATAGCATGTAGGTAATTTTGTATATAACTAGACTGAAAAGTTCAAAATTTTTTTTTAAATTTGGGCAAAATATAAATTTTCGAAAACTTTAGAATAACTTAAAATACACCAGAGGCATAAACAAAAAAATGTACTCGACAGCTTCAATTTTCTAAAATTAAAAAATTATTATTTTAATGAAATAAATCTAATTATTATTTTTTTTTTCAAAATACTTCCCTTCTCTGCCAAAGCTAAGCTTTCTAACTCCATCAGCTTCTGAGATAAAAAAATTTAATTGACAAGAAAAAAGTGAAATTTTGAGTTGGCATAGTTTTAAAAAAATATAACTAGACTAAGATAAAAAATTTCAATTTTGGCCAAAATTCAAAAATTCCTATTTTTGAAAAACCAAAATAACTCCCTTTTGGAAAATTTCAGGATATTTGAAGATACACCAGAGACATAGCCAAAAAAATTTACTCCAAAATTTATTTGCCATGATCCAATAATACAGGTCGGGTTGATAGGCCAGCTGATTTCTATTTTTTCCTTGAATTTTTTTCAGTACGATTTTGACTATAAACTTACAAATTACAAAAACAAAATACATGTAAAATTTTTGTGTGTCTGTATGTTTGTCGAGCTGCTACAACCTATTATAGTTGGATCATATTACATATTTGCAAAGTTTAATTTTTATTGACTTTGAAAAAATTTTAAAATTTTCTAAAAATAAAAATTTAATTTTTTAGCTAAATTAAAAAAAAAATTTTTTTTAAATACTTCTTTTTTGAGACAGTAATCTCCTTAAAATTATTTAAAATTTTTTGTTTTAATATTCTGTAACTTTAAAAGCACAATTTTCTTAATTTTTTATCAGAAGTTTTACTTTCCATATTTTTAAAGCCATTTTCGAAAAACTCAACTTGCAAATTAGAAAAAAAATTTTATTTAACAACTATAAAAAAAACTAAAAACTAATAAGGTTTTTTTTTTAATTTTAATATTCTATTGTAAAATTATTGTAATTAATCAATGTATTAACAACTGAAAGTAATGTAAAATGATTCTCGACTTGAGTCCGAGTGAATTTTCCTGCTGGGTGCTTCAAAAGATACTTCAAATTGCTGTTGTTGTTGCTTTTGGCTACTTTTTGCATATTTCTTATTTGCCAGTTTTACAGTTGACGATATAAATGCAATAAAAGTTTGTGTTTAGCCCTAAATGCAACAACAACAATATCCAAACGACAACAAATGAACAGCTCTACATACCTTTCGAGCACTTTTCCTTTAACACTTGCATATGCGGTCGTAATATTTCCAACTCCATAACTAGCTAAAATCACTACAACAAAAACACAACAACAAAATTATTGCTCACTAAAAATATATACAAAAGAATAAATGCCAACCAATACAGATAGCCATTGAACTGTTTCATCCAACTGACCCATGCCACCCACCCACCCGCTCACCGACTGCACAGCTCCCTCACACCCCTAAAAGCTATCAACACCTCGACCATTTAAGTGTCAACACACACCAGCTAGTCAGAGGGTCAGTCATTGCCACCATGCCTCTGAAGTAATGATGTTTGTTGTTGTTCGGATTGGAATTTGATTTTGATTTTCTACTAAACTGTTGGACTAATGCTGCTTCTTCTTCCACTTCTTTTGTCTCTTCTTCTTTTTTTTAGCATATACCGTTGTTAATATAAAATTGTTGCCTTGTGTTTTTTTTTTGCAGCGTTGTTGTTGTTATTGTTGTTCTTTAGCTATGGCAAGTTTCAATTGAAAAACTCAACAAAGCTTTAACTTTATTGCTTTCAACTAAATTAATTTACTTTTCCTCGAACCAACAAAACGGCTACTTTGCGCTAGGAGAGCGAGCTTCAGACGCGCTGAATAGCGAAAAGCAAGCAAATGCAACAACAAATATGTATAAATAATAAAAATAAAAATAAAATTGCAACAACAAAGTAACAATACAGCGAAAGGGAAGTGAGGCCATGCGACCGACCGCTGGGCGACGACAATAATGCAACTTTTAAAATATGCTGTAGGGCCATATTTGTATATTCACATATGTGTGTGTGTGTGTGTGTGTGTGTGTGCATAATGCATTATATGGCAGAAATAAATGACGAAAAGTAATAAATGAAATAAACAATTAAATATTTTTGCGCAAACAAAGCAGCAGTGCCACTGTCTCGACGACCACTTGTCGCGCGTCTGCTTACAAAGTTGAGTGCGAAATTGCAAAAAAAAAGAACAAACAAAAAAAACTTGGACTCAATGCGGGCATAGAACTTTCGAATAACTTGGTCACAACAATAAATTAGAAATCGTAATAGAAAAAAAAATTATGTTATGCTTAATATTTACAAATAATCAATTTGTTACAGAGCAATGTGCAGAGGGGTGTATTTATTAGAATAAAAAAAAAATATTTTTTTTAAGTTCTTATGAGTCTGTCTGTCTGTATGTTTGTTTGTGCATCACTCAAAATATGCTGCAATGAATTGTATGCTATATTCACCGTTATATTTCTGGATGTCCAACTTAAGCTATAGGATCCATTTTCCCTCAATAAAAGCTTTTTTATCGCTGTATACAGTGAAGATCATTATAGCTCGCCAGTTGTTTCTTTTTTCTAACACCTGGTTCCAGTTGGAAGCACTACCGGATTGCGAATTAGTATTTATTTTATCCTACTTTAGGGGTGTCTGTCTCCCTCTTTCTCTCTTAAATTGTCTTCTCTTTCCTCCTCGTACCCTCTTTGCCTTCATCCACCGCCCCAACATCGAATTCTTGCCTCTCCTATATACCTTCACTATTTCTTTCTCTCTATTCTATTCGATATTTGTGAAAGAGGATATCGGCTTATACAGCAGAGAACACTCTTTCATGTTCCCATGTTCCATTGCTGACGAGGAAGCGCATATAGATAGAGGAGAGACCCTTCCTTAGATAACTTGATACCTGTCTGCTGAGCAGATTTCTGATTTTTACACAATAGAATCAATTCTGGGAAAAAGGCATTTTAACATTTTCAATATTTCGAGCTCTATACCAACAACTATGAAAGTCTCTAGCAAGTTCGGTACATACCGGCATAGTTAATGCAACTAACGAATAGCTAAATAAATAAATAGAAATAAGTTAGTAAGACTAAGACGAAATCAGCAGCAGCAGTAAAAGCAATATAAACGACAATGTAACAAACGGACCATTAAACCTGGACCGCCATTGCACCCTGCAGAAAACTATAAAATCCATACAAAGTTAATAGAGGACGATTGCCAATGTGTGTGTGCGTTTGTGTAAATGTGCAAGTGTGTGTATGTGTATGCGAGTATTTAAGTAATAACTGGTATTAGAAAACAATGGCGCAGCAAAGAGGAATGCATAGTGACTCATTTTCCACCTTCATACGTGAATAAAAATATTTTCAGTAAGGTTGCCACTTAATATTATTTATATCCCTAATTATAGCTATTTTTTTGTAACTATTCAAACTCCAAGCTGGCTTTCTCGATATTTAAGGAAATTTTAAATTTTTTACCATAGCGTTGCCACTGTGCATAATTTTACAAAGTTGCCACCTATTATAATTTTTTTTTTTCAATTTAGCGAATTATAACTAGTAAGGGTAACAAATAGCATTTATCAAAGTAGTATTAACCTAAAAAATATTTGAAGTCATACAAAAGAGATTTCACTGCTGATCTCAATTAAAAATATTTTTTCAGGGCTGCCATTTGACCTGAGTAAAAGCAAATATTGTAGAATTAGCAGCTGATTTTATATAAAAACTTGAGAAATAGTGTAATTATTTCAAATTTATACTCTTCCGTTGAATAAAAGTCAAAGAAACCATTGCTAAAACAACAGCTTTTAGAGCTTTTGTCTGTCTGTCTGTATGCTTGTACGCTCATCAATTGAAATCCGCTGCATAGAATTGAAGGCAGTTTTCACCAAAGGGTTGTAAACTATCTTCCCTAAAGTTTAGGATCCATTTTTTTGGTATAGGACTAAGGGTAGTTTGTGCCCGCTGTATACAGTGGTGGCAATTGAGTTAGGCTTAATTATATATGCATATCGCAATGCCAAAGTTGTTTCTTTTGCTGTTGCGATCAGGTACTTTAATATATAAAAATTAATATAACCACCGCCGCTTGAATGTGAACTGACTACGCCCTTCCCAGCTACATAGTATATACATACATCTACAGTAAAACAAATAAAACTAATAGAATTCCAATCGAAGTGACTAAGTAGAACAGAAAATGCATAAAGAAATGTTATTAAATTGGCGACTAATAAAAAGCTCCACTACTAAGTAATGCCAAAACGAAAAAAGGAAAAATAAAATTAAAATTACCAAAGGAATGTGGCGGTAAAGCGTGCGCACACATACATACATACAAACAAACACACATACATTCAAACATCAGAGCTTGAGTTTCAGCACAAAGTTGCGCCGAGAATAAAGGCAAAAGTGATTGGATTGTGCGAATTCGGTAAATGTGCGGTATAAAAAAAAATGTATGGCTAAAACCTACAACAACAAAAAATACCTCAAAAAAAAACGAAAATTCACTTAAAATGTAACAGCGCTGCTAATAGAAAGAATTGGCAGGGCAAAAACGTATGATTCAATAAATTTTATGAAATTGTTGTTTGGGACAGTGACCTTTGACCGGTCAATTTGTGCAATTTAAGAAGCGCAAAGTGAATGCTGGGTGTGATATTTAGAAATATTTATGAGAGAAGGAAAAAAATGTGTTCCACTTTCAGTGCTAATTCAATTTCGTTTCACTACAAAGAAATCAAAGTGGCTACCTCACCCCCTGCCCCCGTCCCCCAAAAAGGCAGTGCACTAAGCGTGTCTGCTTTGTTGCGTTGCCGCTAAGCGAATCTAATTATTCAACTTTTTTAATATTTTTCTTATATTTTATTTTATGCTTATTATGCACATTGCCTTAACGGTAGAGCGTTGCCACTAAATATGTATTGACTTTTTAACTTTGTGTGTATGTATGTATGTGTGTGTGTATGGAGCGAAAGTGTAATGAAATGAGAGACTAGTAAAAATTCCTACTGGTGTAGAACTATATTTTATTTGACCACTTAAAATCCATTTTAGGAACCAGGCGCGGATGAGACTTCTCTTTTCTGATGATGGTCTTACCTAAGGACAATCTTTTCCAATCTGCAAATCTTTTTGTAAAAAAAGCGTTATTCTGAGGCTGATTAATATTAATGAAGAAGAGCGCCGTAGATGTACGAGGACCACTCGAAGTACTTCCCGGACTAGTTCTCTTTCGAACTCATACTAATAGTGAGGTAGTAAATTATACTGCATGGTACATGCCTGCACCACATTAAACATTCAGTCCCAGACGCACACACACACACTTCACATACACAAGCCACCATCCCACTCTCACTCGCTTTCTCTCGTTCTAATTGTCTTTGAAACCCTCATACCCGCAAGTCTGCGTATGTTTGTCTCCCCCTCTCGCTCCCGACCACCCCTCTATCAGCACTTGTTCAGCATTTTCCATTGTCTTAACAAATAAAATTAAAGAATAAATAATAAGTAAAAGGTAGATACGAGTATAAGCAAGAAAATATTATACCCTCGTTTGGGTGGCTGTTGAGGAGACGGTGCAGAGGCGTCGCAAGAAATCCTCATTTACGATTACGACAACGCAAAAGTCAATTTGCATAAAATCGATTTTCTCATTTTTCTTCATTTATTTGGTTGTTGTTGTTGTTGTGTTTCTTTTTGTTGGATTTATAATATTTTTTTTGTTTTTCTTCTTTGCTTTTATTGTAATAATAATAATGTTTTTTTTTTTCAGCATTTGCTTTACTTTCTTATTATTATTTTATTTTAATATTAAAATGAGAATGAACAAGTAGCGCTAAGGAGAATAATTACCGTGAAGAGCGGTATGAGAGGAAGAGCGGGGGGGAGAGGAGGAGCAGCAGCAATGCAGGCGCAATAAATGTAATTACACAGCGAGTCAAGCATTTTATTTATATAGAAATATAAGGCAGCAAGGCATCCATGCCATCCATACTTGGCTGCGCAAAAAAAACTTTTGCTTTGCGGGGAAGTGTGAATATTTTATTCGAGTAAAAAACGAGCACGAAAAGTTTTAGTAAGAAATCTTGTTAGCAGATACGCAAGTGGTATGCGGTTTCTTGCCAAGAATAATTAAAACTTTTTTTTTTTTTTGAAAATTTGCGCTGGTTCATAACTGCTAAACCCAACTTGGTTTGCAAGTTAAGGAAGATGTGGGCAAAAGACGGCGCCGCCATTGTCGTCATTACAATCGATCAAAAACTCGAAGTCAGTTTTTTCCAATGCCAGTCGAAACCGGTTCCAGTGTTTGGTTTATTTACTTTTGAAGCTAACATTAAAGAGAGGTAAGTACTCGATTTGGAATTAAAAATGGTTTCAAACTCGAATTTTTTTCCTTTGAAACTCAAACGGCTTAACCAGGACTTTTCCCCCCTAAATAAAAGTCCAAAGAAAAAACTTATTTCTGAAACAATAAAATCTATCTTTGGTCAAATATTTTTTAAGGTCAGAATATAAGTTTGTTTTCTGTCCTTAAAAAATATCTCTAATAAATTTTACTATTGGCGAAAAAAAGTCAAATAAAAAATGTCTAAAACTATAAATGTAAACGTAATTATTTGACCCTGGAAGTGCTGTGGCCCGGGATGACAGAAAATCTAATAATTTTCTTCACAAACACTACCTAATTCCAAACTTTTAGAAAATCAAAAAAAATACTTTTATTTTCGGTCCCTAATTTGTACATTTTTTTTCAAATAAAATGCTTTCAATCGGTTCAACAAAATTTTGGAAAAAATAAATTTTTGAACAAACGAAAATAACCCAGAATTTTATGAAAAATGATTTTTGATTCTTGAATCCGTACAAACCATAACTAATCGTAGTATAAATATTATAAAAAAGCGAAAACCATGTCATTACTCTAATATTCAAATAACTGAATTTCAAATTATAATTGGCCATTTATATGACGAAACCAATTTCCTTTTTAAATTCAATTATTTATAAACTAATTATGGATGCATTTTCCATTTTTTTTTTTTGTATGACTTAACCCCCATGTCCAAGACAATTTTTTCCTTCATTATGTACTCCTACTCATTTAGTACATAATGTATTATGAGCGAAGCCTAAAGAAATTAACGGTTTTGTGTTGTTTTTATAAATTATCAAATTACATAAGAACGTGGCATTCATAGAACAGAGTAAGAGGGTTTAATATGCGAAGTAATAAAATAATAAGCATACTCGTACTGACATATTTGTAGATGTCTACATTAGACCGTTTCAAAAAATAAAACAAAAATTTTTAATTTTCTTTTACTCTTTACTTTTACTTTTAATTTCAATTTCACCTTTACTTTTTCTTTGACTTTTATTTATACATTTTCTTTTACTTCTGTTTTTAATTTCCTTATTATTTAACTTTTATGTAGTTTCGACTATAATTAATTTTTTTTTTTTTTTTAATTTATGGAAATTTCAAATTTCAAGTTTTTCCGTAGTCCTGTTTAGCTAGGTTTATTTTTCAAATTTTCTAGTTTTAAAATTTTTTTTGGCAATTTCAAATTAGGTTCTTAGAGCTTTACAAAAAAATATTTGGAAAAAATTTTTTTTTTATCTTTTTTAATTTTCTGTTCAGCAAAGTAAACCCAAAATTACTCAGTTTCAATCACTTAAAAATTATTTTTGTGCTAGTAGAGTGTAAAAAAAAGTGAAGCAAACGTTTCTGATAAAATTCAAAAATTCACATTTTTAAAAAGCAGGCTTTTGTACATAATATAAAAAAAGTTTTAGTACAAAATGTAATGACGAATCTTAAATTGTTTTTAATTTGGAACAATGCAAAATTTTGTAAAATTAGAAATCTAAAATTTAAAATTTAAAATTTTGTTTTTTTTTAATTATTTTTTTATAACTCTGAGTACCATTTTTGAAATTGTGAATTGCTGAAAAAATTAGCTTTACAAAACAAGAACAAATTTTTAAATTTCGAATTTGTATGAATTCTGTATAGAAAAAATGTTTTCTTTGACAGAACTTTGTTTAATAACAAAACCAAATATATAACCGAGTTTCGCTCAAAACTGTACATGTAGGTCGTTACCAACTATCTAAGGATTTGACATGGAAAGATTCCTTTACTTTTACTTTAACTTAATTCTCGTGTTCCTTTCCTATTTCATTTCTCTCCCATTTACTTTCACTCATAGCTTTTTCTTTCCTCTGCTATAAGAATTCTCCCTTTTTATTGCTTTGATTTGATTTATGTCTACTCACTGGTCTTATTATTTAATCTTATTATTTAATCAGTCTAATGTACATAAACTTAATATTAAATAATTTCGTCCCACATTCTTCAAACATAAATATATCTAGATATATATACATATATATATTTAAGTGTAAATATGTTTAAAAAAAAAGAATCCATTGTCCTTTACGCTCCTTCTTCTCTACACTTTTCCATCATTGTTGAATTTTATTCTTTCCATTTATAATAACTTAACATTTTTTTTTTTTTATTAACATTTAATTAGATTTTATGTGGCTTTTGTCTCTTTCTTCCGCACTCCACTGTTGTCATTTGGGTACGGTGTGGGAAACGACAAGTGTCCTTGTGTATGGCTAAGTAGGTGTAAGCTTTGCGGTGTATACAAGTAGTTAGGCGCTCACGTAAGAAGTAAGCATGTAGGAAATTAGTTACTCAACACAAATTAATATGAAAAAGAGTTAAAGTGTGTTTAGTCGGTATATAAACATAAATCATTTAAACAGATAATGGAAACATCAAACATTCAAAAATAAGGTTGTGGTCTTGTCTATCTGTCGCCTTTCCTACTAGGCGCACTTTTTTTGTATATGGATGGGGCGTAGAGCTATAAATATTCTATGAGCATGTAGATTACAACATTTTAAAAATGCAATATAATGAAATTAACTTAATTGGTAAATATTGTAATTAATTTACTAACCATAATTGACGCACGCAAAGCTTTAGTATTTATGTAAGTGATTAGACATTTACATATTTAACTATAGATGTATACCCAGTTGTGCTTAGAATACATATTTTTGGATTCAAAATATTCCCACACATACACAGATTTGGGCGTTACCTACCCCGATAGCTACCTACAAAGCAAACCTGTTATATAATGATCATTCATCTTAATCATTGATAATCAAATTAAAATTTTTACTATTTTTATAATAATTGATTAATTATGACAATCGAATATTTTTAGAATAATCAATTGATTAGGATTAAATTTTTTGTTCGATTAATGAGGATTAATTGCTTTTTCAAAATTAATCCTAGGATTAATGAAATTAATCAAAATTTCAATTTTATTAAAATTGTTGATTAATTGCGATTAACGAAGTAAATGCTCATCAGCCGAACACAAAATTTAATCGTAATCGATTAATTATTCTAAAAATGTTCGATTATTACAATTAATGAATTCAATTAATAGCCTTTTAGCACTTTGCCAAAAAAGGCGGAAAGAGATCTCTTAAATGTTTGTTGAACAAAGTACCCCCTTACCACCTTTCCGTTCTGCTTAAAGCTATGCGTGGCTATATCTTTGAGACCATCAAGTATGCTCACACTTATTCGCTACACAACCTCGCATGTAAGCTCAACACAGCAAAACTATTTATCAATCTCAATTTCCTTTACATCGCCAACTTTAGCAATGTAGCATACAATGGCGTGCAGGGGGGTATTTGGATATAAAAAAAAATTATATTGCATTTTTGCAATATGCAACGTGCACTTGTATTTCTAACCATAACATCTGCTAATATTCTAAAACAAGTTACTTTGGCTGAAAATATTCGCAAAAATTTCCCAACTCTCGTACACAAGGCGCTAATAAAAATCGCAGCTGTAGAACTGAATTACAAATAAGTAATGAATGCTCTTCGCCCGACCACAAAGCAGTCAAAGTCACACACACACACACCAACACACTAGCAAAAATTCGGTTTATCGCAGGATATTGAAATGCTGAAGCTGCCCACTCATTACACACACCCAACCACACACACACACACACACACACTCACACAAGAAAGTCTATGCGCTATTTGGCCAAGCACCAATACAACCACAAAATTACTTTGTATCTACAACTTAAGTACCACAAAACTATAAAATTTACAACGCAACTACTCAACTCAGTTCGCCAGAAATGTAAGTAATAAAATATTAGTGTCATGGACCTAATAGAGAGTATGAGTTACGGACGAAGGTGGGGTGGGGGTGTTGGGTTGGATGACGTGCGCTGGACGCTAAGTGTTGGATGTCGATTTAATTTTTTTTTTTACGAACCTTAGGAGTGGGGGTGGGGGGGGGCAAAGTGTTTGTGGAGCCTGTGCAGCACACATATTGTTTACGTTTTTATTATTGTTGTAGCAGTACTGACCATTCGCAGGATATTGGTCGCCGCCGGTTTTGTAAAGTGCAGCAAAGCAAGCTTGTGGCTGGGTGTGTTGCGCTGTGTGTGCGAGTTGGTGAGTGCAGTTGCATTCGTAGTCAAATAAAAACTTTTACTTCCTTTCGTATTGCCTTCACTGTTTGCGTCTCATCCTTTGGCGATTTTCTAACCAGAGCACTCTAACTTAGGGAGGCCAATTTATTGAATTTTTAGAATACCGTGATTTTCTGGATCTGATTTTTTAATGCAGTTTTTAGCCCAAGGATTTTGAAATTTTATTATTTTTTTACTATCTAAGCATAAAATATAAATAAAAAAATTAACTTTGAAAATATTATTTTTCTTGGTTTTCCTTTTTATATATGTATAAGCTCAAGGCCAAAAATAATAATTTTTTGTTTTTTAAGAAAATATAACATTTAAAAAAAAAAAATTTTTTTTGGTAATGTTTTTGAGTATTATATATTATTTCATTATTAAAAGTTTTTATTAAATTAGAAAAAGAAGATTTGTAGAAATCCGCATAGCTTTACTTAGAGATCCATGTCGTAAGCTGCTTAATCCTTCATCAGATACATTTTTTGAAAGATGTTTTTGTTTCATAAAGAAAATTTTTAATTTCGTTTTTGATAACTAAAATATTGTCAATTCCCAAAATTTCGAAAAGCAATAAACTAACCTCGGGTTTTCAGGGATTGTAAAAATATATCCCGAAATTGTTTGCTTCCGGGATTAGCATCTCTAGTACATACTTATTTTCGGTATTAGAACTCACGATTACGCGCTCATGAGCGTGTCCGCTGACTGGCCATAATGTTGCAAGTAAAATAGTGTACTCGCTGAGATGCGTCTTAGTGCAACCGAGGCGGGCAGGAGCTATGTTGTCATGAGACGTGATGCATGCTGCATGCCACACGCGCTGCATTACAACAATGTACTTGTGAATATGTATGTGTTAGTGTATTGAGAGCAGCACGACCAAGTATAGCTTGAAAAGGGGGCATTTGATTTCTAGCGACTGTTATATACCCAAATGCGTATATCCCAAACAGTCTTTAGTACCTGGCCACTAACGGGTTAAGCACTCGCTTATATGAGACGGATCTGAGAGTTCTTTTAAAGAATCTTTTTGATTAAAATCCTGTCGTACAATAAATGTAATTGGTTATTTTATCAACTGGCCTTTAATGGGTTAATCACCCGCTTATATGTATGAGGCATCAACATTTTGCGTCTTTACTAAAACTTTTTCTTTTTTTTTCACATTTTACACATTTGGTTATAACAACATTAATATTTTGCGCCTACAGTGTTGCAATCAGTTGTTGCACAAATAATACTTGTATTAGTGCTTAACCCTTGAGTCGACACACACATATGTAGATTACTCATACTTAAACAAATGTTTTAAATGTCTGCATGCAAGTTTGAAGATTTTCTTTTTATTTGTTTAAACTCTAATTCGATTGCATTTGAATGTATTTGTGAATCATTTGGACAACCGCAATAAGAAATGCAAGCAGCAGACGCCCACGCGCAATCGTAGCCAGGATACCAACCAATTTTATGAGCATTCCATTTTCATTACTTTGCTTTTGCGAGAAACAATGCCGACGTGACTAGTCGTAAGTGCGCTTATAAATGTATCAATGTTTGGGTGAGGTGGGGAGTGTGTGTGAGTGAGTTGAGTGGGTGGCATGAGGAGGTGAGTGCGTGTGTGTGTGAGTGTGTGTTTGGGGCGAAGAGATTGCATTACTTTGCTGCAGCTAAAAGTAATAAAAGGAAAATGCTTTTAAATGCAATTGATTGTACTAAAAATGCTTCAAAAGTTGAATGCAATGGAGCAACTAAACGAAATGCCTTTTGCACAAGTCGGTTGATCGTGGGTATTACACCGTAGACCGCAATTGTTGAGCCGAGTGTTAGTGTTAGGCAGACACATAGCTGAAGCGAAATTAACTATTGGAAATATTTAACAATGAAGTTATGTTTGTAATTTGAAATTATTTTGTATATGTATGTTGATATCACTATAAGTAATGAATAAGAGGCTCAAGAGTTTTCAGCGAAATCCAATGGTTCAATTAATTACCACATTTCGCTATATTGTTTTCTATTTTTATGGCGCAAACCTGGAATCTGCTATATTGCCATATCATTTCTTTGCATGAAAATAAATTTGACATTTACGAGTATTAAAAATATCAGTTTCTTATATGAAAAGGGGGCAGTTCGTTAACTAATTCGGCTATATGTTTATTACTTCTAAAGTACTTATTTCTTTCGCTATGCCAAAAGTAGAGCTGTTAAATAATGATTACTAATCGCAATGATTACAGCTTTAATTGATTATTTTCCTGAGAATCCTTTAAATAATTGATTACAATTACTGTAAAATTTAAATGATTACTTTGTAATTAAATAAAAAATATTTTTTTACAAAAATTTGAATTTTTTCTTTTTTGAAATAACGAAAAACAAATCAAAAATAATCAAAAAAAAATAAAAAGTAGTCAAAAACAGGTAAAAGTAATAAAAACGAATTTTTGTTGATTATTTTTGTATTCAAACAAATTTTTTTTATCTTTTTTTTGTGATTGTTTTTGGTTTTCTAGTTTTTTTTTTCAAATATTATAATTTCTAATATTTAAGTTTTTTTATTCATTTTTTGGATCATAATTTTTTCGTTATTTTTTATTTGTTAAATTTTTTTTAGTTATTTTTGATTTTTTAAATTTTATTTTTGGATTTTTTTTATTTTTGGTTTCTTAATTTTTTTGTTGTTCCAGATTATTTAAGAATTTTTTTTTACTATTCCTGATTATTCTATATTATTTTAGATTTTTTCTAATAATCGTAAAGAAACAAATTTTTATTTTTTTTTTTTTGACCGTAATCAATTTATTTTTCTTGAAAACATTTAAAATAATCATTACCAATTAACAAATTCTTCTTTTTTTTTTTTTGTTCAGTCTTGAATTTAGTCCCCACCAGATCAGCGCTATCCTCAAGCATTCATTGATTTCTTTGTATGTGTGTTCAAAATGAAATACTTTAATAAACTCACTCTCCTTATGTATACATATTTAGTATTTAGTATATACGAAGTTGTTGGTGTTGTTGCTGTTAAAAATGGCGTTTGCAAGCAATAAATGCTATTTAAAAAAGTTTTATTGCCAAGTTTTTAATGAAAAATTATGTACGCATACTGCACGCGACGCGACACGCCATCGACTCGACATTGAGCCGCTCTCACATTTCGATTGCTTTTTAAGCAGCCTCGAGTGCCAATTGTTAACTCCAAGACTGTGGTAGACGATATTGATGGTGTCGCATATACAAATATAAATACATGCACAAATAAATATTTACATATGATATTCATGTATTTATGAAATATAGTAGACATGTTCGCATAGACAGCTTACAGTAAGGCCAAGTGACCATTTCTTACCATTTAGTCTGTTGTGGCGTTCGCGTATCCAAAACCTTGGAAAAGTTGGAAACTGCTGTAGTCGTCCTTGATAATTTTTTACTAATAACAATTAGAGCACAAGAAAAAGTATACTTCAGAAAAAACTAGCTAATATTTGTTTGCAAAGCGTTTTCGTACTTGATCAGCTGTTTTTCCGTCTGTGTGAAGAATTTTAGAAAAATTGTGTCTTTAACATTTTTGTGCTGACGTATACGCGAACAGAGCTTTTGCAAAATTTGAATTGTCTGCATTTCGTAGATATATGTATATTTTTTTAATATTTCTTGTTGTTGCTACTGCCACTGGTGACAGCAGTTATTGTTATTGTTGTAGTGGATGGATTTAATGTTCCATTGCGCTAAGTAGTTGGTATGAGAAATGAGCAGCGATTATTATATTTTGCCACTTTCGATTTTCAACTAAGGGCGACTTTTCGGAAAAAAATGCCGCGGAATTAAAAATCGTATAAATATACAGTCGCTCACAAGTAAAATGGTATATTTTTTTCAAATTTTAAAGCACGTCGAACGTGTTTCAAGAATATAATTTTTTTGTCGGTCCAAAAATCCCTGTAATAAAATTCAATTGAAGATGGAATGAATAGATGAAGATGGGATGTGGGTATTTGCATTTCGCCAACAGTGTACCTTGAAAAAAATCAAGAAACAAAAGTTTTAAATTTTTGTAGGAAGTTTGTGAAAGAATTCGGAGATTTTCTATACAATTTTCAAAATTAATAAATTAATTACACACATATTTTACCAAAGAAATATTTCCTATCCCGAAAACTCCTGATTGGGACACATAAATTCAGGATTTCGGTACTGACATCCCTAATATATATTTACATATTTATATACCTCTAGAGAAAAAAATTGCAAAATTAAAAAAAAAAAACTTAAAGTTTTCTTTTGTTTCATTTTGTCTCTATGCCACTGTTTCCATTGCACTACGGAACATTTTTATATTTGCTCTTCTTAATAAATTACCAACATTGGGGGTGCTTGGCCGGACGCATTATTTGTATATCCAGATGATATATTTACTATATATATTTTTTTTTTTATTAATAAATATTTGCTATAAAAATGTGGCAGACAGTGAATTTATAATATTTTTAATATACAAACGTCGTTGGAAGGTGTTGTTGCAGGCCGTCAAATTCATGTCGCACGAAGGGTGTGGGGCATTGCACTGCTCGTAGCTGTGATATAATGAGGGTATTGGTCATTAATTGTGTTGTGGCGTTGGCAAATAATATTTTGTAGATTTGCATTGAGTAAATCAGGGTTGATTTTTGTTATCCCTGCCATTAGAAGTTTTAGCTGTATGTTGCATTTTGTTTTATAAAATAGAAATAAAGGTATTTATCTGATGTTAATGAGTATGGTGATGATTATGATTGGGGTGGTTTTTCTAGCTGCCATCTATGTTGTGTCATATTTCATATAGTTTTTTTTTGTTGCTCTTACCGAAGCTCATATTTTCTATACTCGTCTTAATTAAATCTACTTATAAACCTAAAATAGCACAAGACCTTTGATTATCGCAAAACATAGTGACATTATTGTTACTTGAGACATGTGAAATTTGATAAGCAACTGGGAGGCAAAGGGAAATCAAAAGTGGTCAGTAGGATGGCACTAGTGGTCGCGTATATATACATTGGATTTTCTGATGTAATATACTCTTTCTTAGCACTTCATTTCCATTAAAACTCAAACTTTTCTCTTGCCAGTTGTCTATCTTGATAGTAATTATGTATTCAAGGATATTTTATTGCGTATTTGTTTTATTTGTTTTTTTTTTTTCTTTTTTGCTGCTTTATTGCATATTTAAATATTCTCATTCAAAAACACACCCCTATAGAAATGTGTAACAATGTGATACTCGAATGGCTGTACGGGGGTTAAATTTGTGTTTGAAATCACACATACAGCAGGCAGATAATAAATATTTATAAAAATTGCAAAGAATAATAAAACAAAATACAATTTAAAATATAATAAATATGCATGAGCTTCATACAAACATGCACCTAAAAATAAGCAAAAGTAGACATGAACAGGAACGGATTTACTATGGGACCAAACTTTTTCTCAGCGGCACAAAGTTTTGAAAGTTGAAAATAAACTAAAATAAAATCAAATCAAATAATATAAAGAAAAATAAAATAAAATAAAACCAAATAAAATAAAATAAAGTAAAATAAAATAAAATAAAATGCAATGGAAAAAAAAAAAATAAATAAAAAAAAATTAATTGAAATGTTTGCTTTTAATAATTTTAAGCGAAACTCGTTTTTTCGCAATATTTAATTCAAAAATGCCTCTCAGCAAAACATTCCACTCATCTGTGCTACACGTCCTTGACGTTGTGACATAAACCATCCAATCGCAGCTAGACATACACACATGCTTGCTATTGATTTTCATCGTCAACGTCGCGACATCAACGACACCGCTGCAACTCCACCCCGGACAGTAAGGTAGCTGCTTTGTAAGCAAAAACGCAGAACGCTGAACGCTTCATTTGTTGCACAAGTATAATATTATTAAATTTGATATTTTGCAAAATGTTATAGAAGACACACATACATACATACATAACACACACATACATAACGCATACATGAATAGGACAAGGCACGAATGTGTAAGCGAAAGAAAAAAAATTTGGATTGGAAAAAAAGATTTTATAAATATAATTAAATTTACATTGATTGCAAGTCTTTGATATTTATGCAAAATTACGCAAAGAAGTGAGTATACACACACACACACACATACATACATATTTGCATTGAATTAAATATGAAGTATATATAAATTATTGGTTTTATGTTGTTAAAGTGGAATCCTTTTGAGTTTGATGAATTATTCAATTCCACCCTTGGCGGTCATGGGGTAGAGTCAATTTGTGGCAAAGCAATTTAAAATGAGACTGGTGGATGGAAAGAGGGTATATTTATTTTAAAATTGAACAAGTTATATAATGAAATTAGTTTAGAAAATCTACCAATCTTAGTATGTTGTGTCGCTCTTCAAGCTGAAGAAGGTTGGTTAGTCAATTGAAAATGTCGCGATTTGAAAGAGACGAAATCACATTTATTTGGTTGTAATGATGTATGCAAAGTATGCTGCTTCTTACCCCTTACTCTTATTACTTTTATATACAAAGCGACGTATCCAAGGCGTTTATCAGCGCATGTAGCACACCGGTGATCCTCTTTCAGCAAGAACTTAGAACAGTTGGCGAAACGAAATGAGGCCCAGTCATTATGTCACTGATTTTTCTATCTCAGACGATCCCTCCCCTTTCTCTGCTTTCAATAATGAATTTATTTTTTTTATTTGAATTTAGAGAAAATAAAAATTTGTAAGCACCCACTCATCAGCATCACCGGAAATCCGCAACCCCAACTAGTTTTTCCATATTCAACTAAAGCAGGCCATTAAATGTTGCAAAGCAGAGGTGGCCTGACACTAAAGAAAATTAACATATTAAATGAGTGAAAGAGTGAGCGGTCAACTAAATGTATGATTTAATGAATGAATGAAAAAATGAATGGGTTGAGCTGAAGTAAGTAAAATGCATTGCATTTCGCACACACCCAAATGATGCAAGCAACAATACAATTAGTGGAAGCAACCCACACAGGTACTCACATGCATACATACACATACATACATACAAACACACATTTGTACCGCAGAGTGAGCAACTATAACGATTAGGAAGCATCCTAACATACAACTAGAATATTTCGACTGTACGATAACTAGTCTGAAAGCATCAGACCTGACCAAACTGTGCAATGGAACCTACTCTTCATACGCCAACATCACTCTGGTCCAATTCTCTTCAAGTTTCGCTCTTCCTTGGACTCCGGTTAGAAGAGCATGTTTACGGTTCTCAGAATAATTCTACTCTTACAATGACTACGCTATTTTCAACTAGTGCAAGACTAGTTTAGTGTGATTGATAACAGCTTCACATAATATATAAAAACTATTCCTAAGAAAAATTAAAAAAAAAAAATTTTAATGTACACTAAGTAATAGCAGTTTGCTATTTCCCTCACTGTCTCTCCTGCCCTCTCTCTCTTTCCCACAATACGTTTCCTGTTCTCGCGCACTTTTAGAGGGCATTGCATTTGCAACGGAAATTACTTTGAATTAAAATATTTTCTATTTTTTTTTTAATTGTTGTAATCACATTTGTTGTAATTACTATGACTTTTCGCATTATTATTATTGCAATTCGTTTTGTTGTTTTTATTATTGTTGTTGTTCTTGTCTATTGTTGCCTATGCAAATTTTTCTTACAGCAAATTCTATTGTATTTTAGCTCAGATTAGTTGGCAGAATTTTATTACTTTTGTATGAATAAGTCGCGATAAATGTATGAATGTGCCCACGATAATTAATTTAAACTTTTTTTTTTGTTGCTGTCAAAGCAAATGTGGTGGGTGGAAATTCGCAATTAAATAAGAGCTCACATATGGGATGGAAAGAGTTATAGTATTTGTTGTAGAGTAAAAGTGTGAGGTATGATTCGAACTGGGGGATTTCGATAACAGTTGGCTGTTCGAGTCTCTGAAGAAATACATTTCGGTAAAAGATTTGTTCGAAGAGGCGAGTTTTCAAAAAATGTGTGTTTCGAGATACCAATGGGGAGTTAGCCTTTTGTATAGTTAACTAACACCTCAACCGAATTGGATAGAAAAGAGTTTTGCGATTTTTCCGACCCTATAAGTTCCATATCTCCTCTGTTTACTGAGTTGAATGCGTTTGAGGTTTGACTCGCGAAAGAAGACTTCATCTGCTGGATTTAAATATTTAATTTTAAAGTGGCTTTGTAGTCAACTTTTAGTTCACAGTTCGGTCCCTTTAGCCGATATAAGTTTAGCAAGCTGTCCCAATATTTATAAAATTTTAATAATGAGTCCTCAATGGTGTTGTTGCAACGCTTGACTCAATGCAAAACAAACAAAAAACCAACAAAATCTAATTCCCCACTTACCAATTCATTGCACGCCGTTTCCACAATCATTTTGTTGCATGAATGAATAGCGCTCGCAGCTCGCAGCTCGCATTCCCCATTTGTTCGCATTCATTAATTGTCTCACCTCAGTAACTGTTTAAATATCTTGCGGTGTGTTAAATTTTACTTTCGGTTTGTAAAGCAAAAACAAAAACTGCAAAAAAAAATTTAACTATACACTTAGATAAATCACCAGCTGCTACTAGATGTTTGTAGCAACACAGCTTACGGCATTCAACATTATTTAGTGCATTGCAATGTATTGCATCACATCCTCTTGTTAAGTGGAAATTATACAGTAATAAAAATGTTGCATCTACTTAGTTACTTATTATACTTAGCTTATACATACATACATACATATGTATGTGCTGCAACAAGTATCATTTGTTTTCCACCATCCCTCTGAATCTTAACCCACCTTGCTACTCTGATGAGGTTTGTAGGTGTCTCGATGTACTTAAATTCCTATGTAGATACATATTTACTATCATAATTGTATGTACATATATATAGGAGCATATTTACTTTTCGCATATAATTACGTTGACAGCGTAGGGAATTTATTTTTTATAATTAAAGCTAAATGTAAGCATGAATCATATGTGTTTGAGGCACATGATATACACGTGTGCATACATTAGGCCGACCTGAAATACTCTCTGATTTTCTGCTTTCACATATTTGTATTACATTTTTCTTTTTTTTTTATTTTTTTTAATTTATTTTATTATGTTTTTCTTAGTTTTATTTTATTTTTTTTTTTGTTTTATTTCTTTTATTTTTTTATTTTTTTTTTTATTTTTTTTATTTTTTTTTTTTCTTTCATTTCCTTTTATTTTATTTTATTTTATGTTATTTTATTTCATTTTATTTTATTTTATTTTATTTTATTTTATTTTATTTTATTTTATTTTATTTTATTTAATTTAATTTTATTTTATTTTATTTTATTTTATTTTATTTTATTTTATTTTATTTTATTTTATTTTATTTCATTTTATTTTATTTTATTTTATTTTATTTTATTTTATTTTGTTTTATTTTATTTCATTTTATTTTATTTTATTTTGTTTTATTTTATTTTATATTATTTTATTTTATTTTATTTTATTTTATCTTATTTTATTTTATTTTATTATATTATATTATATTTTATTTTATTTAATTTAATTTTATTTTATTTTATTTTATTTTATTTTATTTTATTTTATTTTATTTTATTTTATTTTATTTCATTTTATTTTATTTTATTTTATTTTATTTTATTTTATTTTATTTTATCTTATTTTATTTTATTTTATTGTATTTTATTTGATTTTATTTTTTCTTATATTACTTTATATACCAAATAAATTACCAAATAAATATCACTAGAGAAATTCTTTTATACCACTCTGCCCTGGGGGGAAATCCAATTGTCTACGCCACACGAGTCACCTTACTTCATTCTGTTATACAAATGTACAACTACAAAACTTTTTCTTATTTTACATGCAACCGTAAAATAGTTATTTGTAAAGCATAGAAAAAATACAATTCCCAATTGTGTAAATTTGCTATTAAAAGTGGCAAATAGTCGTTGGGAAAAGATTAAATTAAATAATGTAAAATTAAAAAATTTGCATATGCAAAATCTACAAATCGTCAAGTTCGTAACTATAATAGACACAATTAAACATCCGCTAAATAATAAAATTTTTAAATTGTTGCCACAACAACAAATAGCTACAACAACGTTTAAGTGCAGTGCATTTGAATGAGAAAAAAATCAAAATAAATAAAAATTAAAATTGCATTATTCAAACATTCAAACAAAATGCCGCAAATCCCCCACAATGCGGCCAGCCACACACTCTCACAATCACACACACACATACACAAACGCATTGATATATGTACCTACTGCAAGTATTTATTTATTTGCTTTTTGTTCATACTACATTACTAATGCATGTGAGGACAGATTGGGGCTTAAGTTGTTTTAGATTTCTTTTATTTACAAACTGCAATTTAATATTTTAATGAGCTACAGGAAATAAAAGTTGTTTATTTTTTACATTTTGTTTAGTTTGAGCCATTGAATTTTAGTGAGAAAGATAAAAAATGTGAATGCAAAATAAATAGTTAATTGATTTTTTTTTTTTTATCTTATTGAAATATATGCGAAAATGCATATTTATTTCTCACTAAAGTGAACAATGCGACTCAACGTTGATTTGTGGATGTTTAAAGTGAGAAGGCCAAAGACTATGAATTTGCAATTGAGGGAGAGGGATATGTAGATGCGTGTGTTCCCTCAATAATTTCATTTTTTAATAGTTTGTTGTGCTGAACTGTGAATTGTCTTACAGCTTTCATTACTTTAAACCCAATTTATGAGTTTTATTTTAATTACTTTCATTGCATACACTCCATATTATTTACCAATAACTTCAAGTGCTCAGAATATTCAACAAATCGCCACTCCCTCCATCCGTATCAAGTTCCTTACCACATTCTTCGTGATCCGTCCAACTTGCAATCCCAACTAACCAACTCATTAAACGTTCATTGTATGCCAGTAACTGTCAAAATGTGGCAAGTCTATACATAGACTCAAACAAAAAAGAGAAACCGGGTACGTTTTAATTAGAGTTGTAAAATATTTTACGAATGCACTAATTACTCCACTCATGCAACAGATGCCGATACAAACGACTAAACGAGAGAACGAACAACCTAAACGAATAAAAAACGCTAACAAAGTAACTAAATAAATACGAAACATAAAGCGTACTACAATAAAAACAACACAAAAGAAATATAAAATAGTAAAAACGTGATATTAGTAATTCATAAAAAAAAAAAGAAAAAAAAATAACAAATAAAGAAATGAAAGAGAACCGACAATGCAAGTTAAAATAATAAAATTAAAACAGATAAATTACTATAGAAAAGAAAAAAAAAAGAAAAATAAAAAAACAAAGAACAATAAATGGTCACAGCAAGTAATAAAAGGATCTACATTGTTGCATTGCTGCAGCGCACGCTACTTCATTTTATATTTGAGTCAGGGATGTGGCGGATGTGTGATGCGAATAGGGATATATAAAAAGAAGGAAGAAAAGAGGATAATATTCTCATACCAATTTCACTTTGGTCCAGCCTTACTGAAACTTTGAGCTTTTTATAACTGCCCTTCAAATAGACCGAAGCTTATTTACGGTAATATATAAAGACATGCGTACCGTAAAGTGGATATATTCTAAACCCCTTAACCATTGAAAATAAACAAAGCTACCTTGTTGAGACCACTAGAACCCTAGAATTAAGTGAGTGAACTCAGCATCAATTTTGAAAAAACTGATTGAAAGAAACAACTAATTCTAAAAAAAGTAGAATGTGGCGCTCTCTTCATTCCGATATTCGTGAAATTTATATGGAGAGTGCCCTGACCTTGCTTGCTTTTAAATAAAATTAAAAAAAAGTTTTTGATTTTCTCTTTTTGGACTATTGTTAAAATTAATGCTCAAATTTCAAGCTATCAAATTTCGAATGCGAATATCCGCTACATCACTTTTACGAACTTCCAGCTACATATATATTTGTTGGTGTAAAATAACATGCAACATTGTTGCAAATGCAAAGCCGCATTAATTTGTTGGTATAATAAAAAGCAAAAGAGTTTACACATATTCATACGAAAAGGCAAACAAAAATGTGCAACATAAAAAATTTTTACAATATTTATACAATAATAATTTGAAAATTTAACGACTTTTGATTTTTATCTGAATGCCATAAAAAACAAATGTGAGTGTTTTGCCAAAGTTGGTGGTATTGTTGTTGTTGTAAGAGCATATAGCATTAATGTCGTTTTATGTATGTATGTGTGTGTGTATAAATATATTTTACTTTTGCAAACTTAATCGACGGTTGAGAAAAAAAAAATTTTATGACACCTCAAAAATGAAGTCTGCAGAAAGACTAGTTCAACAGCGGCATTCTTTGCAATTTCGTTAAACCGAGACCAGTAGTCGATGTGGATTGTAGTTGCATTGAAATTTTGCCAGACAAAAGCTGTGTTCGGTTATAAAACTAGCAAAAAATGTAAGAAAAGTAAAACTGAGGTAAAACTTTTTCAAAACACAAAAAGTAAAAAGTTTCAACCGAGCGGGCGTCAGTAAAAACTTGCAACCTAAACAGCTGTTGCCATTTTTGATTGGATCAAATTTTTCAATTAGTTCAAATTTTTGAATTTTTGTTGTTGTTTTCCCTTCTCACGATCAGCTGTTCTGCACTTAGAAGTTTTACTGAGTGACATTTCCACCAGTAAAAACTTTTACCTCTCTTTTCCAATGAAATATCAAAATGCGCTCTCTCGCTGCAAGTATTTTGTGTAAACGAACACAGCTAATAACCTAATTAAAACAGCTGTTTATGCTTGATATAATTATTGGAGATGCTTCCTGCTTGTCACTACTCTCATAAGAACCACTCTTGCCATCGTATCTTCACAGCTCGTTTTGTTGCGCTCTCACAGCTATCCAACGATCAAACAGAGTTAAAAAATTTTTTGTTTTTGTAGTAAATGCATACATTACAGATGTATGTATGTATATTTGTGTGTGTGTATAAATATATATATTTACATATTTTTTATGCACGTTAGTATGTAGACAAAAATTATATTACTTTTTGTTTTTTACTTTGTTCTCCACTCATTTTTTACGCCTTGAAACAGGAAACTATTTTGCATTTAATTGTCTTTAATGAAGTGCAATATAAAATGTTAAAATGTTGAGAAATTTTGATAAATGGGAAAGCGAGAAGCAAAAAAAAACAAACTACAACAACAATAACAAAAAAATTACTTACAATAAAAGGCAAGTAAATTATGGCATACTTACGCCACACGTTCAGCTTGCAATGCGGAGTTAGACCGTTTTACTTTTTCTGAAGGCTGCTTGGTGCCCATACGAACGAAGTGCTGTCATACTCGCATACTCGTACATACATATATACATAAACACATACAAACAAAGTGAAACGGTATTGTAGGCAAAAGTGTTTCGATATCGTTGAGTCCAACGAATTCCCTGGTATTTTCTGCGGATGGATGAAGATGCTGCGCCACGCAAAGACTACCGTAAAAGTTGATATTATCAGTTCAGCCAAAACACCCGCCTTCGGACTGCAACTCAGGAGTCGCCAAGCCGCGACCTGTTTCCTACTATTCCCCAAAGCACCAATCCTAAGTGAGTCCAAATGCCAACCAGTTGCGAGAAAATATAAATTTCAATATTTAAAATCCTTCAACAAAATTTCAGCCAGTCTGTGTCTGTGTGCTTGTATGTGTCACTGCGTGTTTAAACGTGCCCAAGTTTGGTGTGGACTTGAATTAGCCATGCGGCAAAATTGATGCAAGCAACAGTTGGTTGCCACCTACGACCACTAAACGTGTGCTGCAGCAGCGGTGAGCAAACGATGTGAAGAGGCAAAGCGACACCCAAAACAAATAAACACACATACATGAATCTATGTGTGTTTGTGTGTGTGTGTGGGGTAAGTTGAGATAGCATCCTACGTTCACCCAAACAAATTCAAGAGAAAAAACAAAAAAAAATCAACAAACCGGAAACCACAAAAATTTGCCACATAATAAATGCGACAATAACAGCAACAACAAAGACAATGCGCTGTTAAAAGACACAGCTGTACTTAGCCAGCAGTAAAACACCAAAATTGCACGAATAAGACTAGTTTACAACTAGTACCAAACCAGTCCGAAAAATACCAAATTTTTCGCAACAAAAGTTAATATTTTTTTTTTTTGGAAAATACTGGAGTGGCTAGACCAATGGAGTACCCATAGGGGCGAACCGGCTTCATATCCACCGAGAGACTGACACTTTCGACAAATTTTTGTGAAGTATTTTAGTGCATAAAAACAACAACAAGTATTTTGGCTTGGTATTCTTATTAATTTGATAGTTCATTGTCACTACTCGGTTTGCCTGCTGGGCACAACCACTTCCTAAACTACTTATTTTATCAACAGTGCTTGTTTCAAAAATAAATATATTTATCTTCATTACTGTTATTGGCTTATTGAACAAATGCACGCATAGGCTTTCTCAGTTGCACGCACACAATAGTACGCATCAAACAATATGAACGCAAACAGATTTGACTGGGAAACCATAAAAGTGAAGCAACTTACCCAATCAGTTTAGCCATGGCATGGCAATGGTAGTGGTGGCATTGTGTCTTCAAAGAAGACATTTCAAAGCTAACCAAGCAGCATTCATTTGGCGCCATTTCAATCCACACACACTTACACACCAGCACACACTGCAAGGTGTCACATACTTAGCATGAGCTGTTCGATCCTTCATACCTAACTACAACATCCATTTATATTAACATGTTCAGCTGCTTTGTATATTTTATTCATGAGGAAGGATATTTAAGAGCATTTGCTTCCAAGAAAGTTAACTCTCCGGATAGCAGTCAGCTGGCTTACAAATATAACATGGCGTACAGTATCGAGTGGAAGCATCCTTGAAATACATATGTATAAGATATACTGTGAGAAAGCATTGAACACGCTAAGGAAAAATTAGGGAATTGCATGCAACCTCCAATGACCCTTTACTTATTGTCAAACATATAATTTATTGGCGGGTTGCATTTATTTTCTAAAAAAAATGACGTTGGCTGTGCTAAATAACTTTTAAGTATTGTTCACCAAAAATTATCACTTCAAAGTAACAATAACTTTGTGATAGTAACGGCAACTGGCAGTATGGAACTTTGAAGTAAAATTTACTAAAAATTTCATCTTTCATGCTAAGCTCAGTTTTTCAACTGTTGTGTGTGTAGCCTTAAATTCTTTTTGTTTTTTTTTTTACTCTAAAAGAAAAATAAAGAATACTACAAAGTCGCTGAAACTTACAAAACCTCTTTAAAGGCGTGACAACTTTAAAGTGGCATATCGATAATTTGATTCAGTCACCTTTAACGGTATTCAAAACTTAAAAGTCAGCTGGAGGAGTTAAGCTAGTAAAGTGTTCTCTAACACCGATAATACTACTTGATAGACACAAAACTTTGATGTGGCCATGGATAGTAGTCGTTACGTCGCAGCTACCAATGAACAAAGTTACTTAGAGTTAAAGCTCTAAATCTTGACAAATTTTATTTTGAAAATTAGAAGCAGCACAACCCAAGCAAGTCGAGAAGAAGTTCGTTCTTAATCTACTCGAGGGCTCTGAACATTGAGATTAAGATAGTTGGCTAGACAAAAGCATTAAACAATAGACTTTCTTTCCTTTTTTTTCAGTGTATAAGAAAAACATGCTTCCATATTTAGATATAAAAGCAAAATTCCGCTTTTATGTACATACATATATGTTCGAGTAAGTTCGTATTTATGCAATGAGATTTGTACGTCTCAAGAGCAACGTCATTGAAGCAACAAGCTAACAGGAATATTCAAGTCAACTTGTCGCAAACTAAACAAAAATCCTTTAAGTAGATACTTATTCACACACATGCATACATATATGTATATAACTACAACAATAACAATAAAGCTACGATATTAGCAATATACTCACAGTTATTGCCAAAAGAGGTATGCTCTTTACAACAACAACAAACGAAAAACTTTTCTTTCCCACAACAAAAAACCAAAACGAAATCAACATCTCAACCATCTGTTAATACTTGGCGTACAGAGAAGCGACGAAGCTGGTTACCCCTTCCTGAGTCTATATCTCCTCGAATAAGTAATGGAAACAACAATTTCACTTATACCTTACTTCGCTGCATCCTTAAGTGTGCGTTAGAGCAAGTTTGCGAAATAGAGAGACAAACATTTTGGTGATACTTTTGAGTGTTTCTTAGGATGCTGGATTGTTGTACCACGTAGCGGAAGAATTTTAAGATATATGTATATGTATGTCCACAAACATATCTATAGTAAGATTTTAGTCTGTTTTTCCCTTAGAAAATTTGTGTTTGTCAGCTTTTGGTTTTGCCTGCTTAAGATCATTGCTTGGACAATCTGGCGAGGAAGCAAGATGGGTTCAATTCCCAGAGAGTTTCTAGGGTTTAAGCTGGCCTGATTACTAATCGTAATGTTTACCAGTTTGATTGATTATTTTCTTGAGAATCCATTTAATGATTGGTTCCCATTACTTTAAATTTTTAGTGATTATTTTCCAATTAATTAAAAAAGAGAAAAAAAATTAATGATTTTTCGCACTCAAAATTAATGAAAAATAATCAAAAAAAAAAGTTTTTTTTTAGACTACATTTTGAAATTTGTTTATTATATATATATTTTTTTTTTTATTATCTCCAATTTTTTTATTAGTAATATCTAATCAAAAATTAGCAAAAGTGATAAAAAAAATTTTTTTTATTATTTTTTTTTAGTAAGTGTAAATTTTTTTTTCGATTATTTTCAAAAATCATAATTTTTTTTTATCGCAATAAATTTATAATTTTGCCTTTAAGACCATATATCTAAATTAAAGAATTAAGAAATTCACTTTGAACGAAAGGATCATTTCGGCGGTTCTCAATCAAACTAAGATTTTTGGGGCAACCGTTTTATTTTTACTCCCCAAATGATCTAAAAACTGCTCTTAGTTACCTCAAGCAACTTAACAGGCGTATTTGAGCTTTTAAAAAATAAACTACACAGCAACAACAACAACATCATACGCTTCCATTTGTTAAAACAAGCAACAACCAAACCAATAAAAGAACAAAATTATTAAAAGAACTGTAACAACATTTACCACAAAATAGACCAAAGCAAAACATAAAGAGCAATCAAAACAATTGTGGCAACAAGCGAAAAGACAACAGCAATCTCCACTTCCGTACCACTTTGCACAAAAATATTCTAAATTTAACTGAGAAATCCCATTGTGGAGGGTTTGCCAACAAAAACGACAATCCAATGCTCAGTGGCATGATTTGTTGTTGTTTTTTTTTTTCTTCTGATTATATTTCTTTTTTTGCTTTCACTTTTCTTTGTTGTTTGTTTCTTTTTTGTGGTTGTTGTTCGTGTTTACATCATTGAAGTGTAATTTTTAGCACTCCTACTGAGTGGATCCACTTGCCTCGTGGTGGTTGTGTGTGTGTGTGTGTGATAGCGTGATTCCCCCAAAAATAACTTAACCATTGTCTGCTATAACCACCGACCTGTCATGCTGTCTGCCTGGTTGATTTCGTTTGTTGCTCTCTTCATGAACAAAATTTATAAGAGCGTTTATCAAAACAAAATTTGTATGAGTAAGAATAAGTATCTTGCAGGAAAAGCAATAAGTAGTGAATGAAATGTGTGGTTCACTACGAGTGCCACATTGTGAAAGAAGAGTTAGTTCAAACCCCTGAAATTAAGTTAACAGTAAAAAGAAATTTAAATTTATTTTTTTAGCACTATTTTTTAGACGATCGTAGTCCCGCAATTAAAATGAAGAATTTGAATATGGTCCGAAAAAAAGTTTCGAAATTTTATTTTTCAGAATAACTCAACTACAAATATTCCCTACAGGGTAGCCACGTATTATATTTTTGCATTAGACTTGCTCCTGTTGCTTGACTTCTCAAAGTTTTGCTTGAAGCAAATTACACCGCCTTTGCTGTCATCATTAGTATCATCGTCGTTTTTCGTAGCCGACGTCGACGCCGACATCGCGCTTGTCATGTCAATTTGAAAATGGTTGGCTTTTGGGTGTCGACATGATTTCATATTAGCTTTTTATTGCTTTGACATGACTTCTCTCGCTGTCTGCTTTCTACATATATTCTGCTCTTCCTTTGACTTGTTGAATGTAAAGTTGCGAGATTTGGGAGCACTTTTTTTAGCTGCAATATGATAGGGGCGAAATCTTGAAGTCGGATGATGAGAGGATGGCATTTATTTAAAAATTTAGTAAAATAATATTTTGTAAAACAATAACAAAAGCTTTTGATACATAGTATATGTACAACAGAACAAAAGCTTATTATGTACCTCAAAAAACTCCATTTGTTAGATTTTCAGATACTCAATTCAAATATGGAAAAAATTTTAAAATTTCCACCAAAAAAAATTTTAAAGAAAAATTAAAAAAAAAAATAATGAAGCGGCACTTTGATGAGTAAAAGCTTTTGATTGAGTAAAAGCTTTGAAATAAGCTTTTTCGTCCCGATTTTCATGTTCTAATTTATCACCCTCTGCTTGGCGTGATTTAATGTTTACAAGAAAAAGTTAAGAAAATCTGGAAAACATTAGTCACCCTCTACGCCAAGTCAAGTACTCTCAAGTACTTTCAATGCTAGATGAAATCTTTTCTGATCGCCAAAAAAAATTTTAATTTGGTTATTTTTCAAGCGATAAATGCACATTGGACGAAAATTTTGGACTTTTCAGTTTTTTTCTATGCTTTCAAGGGCAGCTTTTTCCATTGCGAAACGAACGTTCAAATCGCTTTAGAGACGAATCCTAGACATCAGTGTTATTTACCATGTAATAATCTGCTAACATAATTCAATGACAACAAGTCTGTAAATTCGATTCAAAATCTTCCCCTACTCAATGTAGAAAGATTTAGTAGAAACGTTAAAAGTTCCTAAATACCCGTTCATCTCGTTCGAAACACTTTCCTTGACCCCATTTTTCATACCATCTCGCAACTTTTTGCAATTTTTATAAATCTTCAAAACGCAGCAGGTGCCATCATGAATGTCACCGCAATTACTTCAAACCACAAAAAGACGAAAAGGCAACAACAAATTCGATAAATGTACAAACATTCCAAGAAAGCTCAGAACATGTACATACATATGTATGACGCACCAACAAAGGCAAACAAATTTTACTCATAAAAATTCTCCCCCAAATTTACAAAATTGGCAAGACTTAGCAAATAACCTTGAAAAATACTTACAAACACATACACATATCTACATAGCTGCTCACATGTAAAAACGGAAGTGAAGTATCTCCAGGCAAAAAAGCACCCTTCATATATTTACATAGAAATCTTGATGATTGTGTTATAAGCTTATAAGAAGACGAGCCTGCTTGCAGACTGATAAATATTTAAATACTACGTAGGTATATTGCACAATATTATTGACTTAAATGTGTTTTATCATCCCAGCAAGATATCAGTAAATAACTAAAGTTTCCAGACTAGTTTTGAAATAGTCCGAGAAGGACTAAACTTGTAACAATAAAAAGTGTTGTATTAATTCGACTACTAAAATGTCCAGAATTGGAAAATATGAGCTGAGTTTTCTTTTACATAAGTCTGCTGTTTCAAGTGTGAGTCGAACACTTATCCACTGTACCCGACTGTACTCGAATTGTTTTCGCTTAACGTAATTGAACCTAAATTTGTTGGTATATTTTGGACTAGTTTAAGACTGGTATATTTTTTGATGTGAAGTGAGAATTGAAAAATGTTAAAATTTAAAGTTTTTTTTTCAAATATTTAGAACTCACCTATAGGAGCATTCAAATTTTGAAGAGTCAAGCAAACACATTTTATATTTGAACTTTAATAAAATAAAGAAAATTGAAAATTTGAATTTATTGAGAAATTTCATCAAGAGGCTCGTAACATCTGTGGCCTAGTGGAAATACAGGGTTTCTTTTTCAATTTAGTTCGTCGAATCGATTTCACCGCCCTCTTCGGAGAATCTTCTTATATCTATGTATATATCAATTTATCGATATCTTTGAGTGATTTAATTTTCTTATATAATACGAATTGGGTTTCACTCAGGTGGAAGTGAAGTGAGTGGAATGACATGATCTTTAATACATTTCTACAAGTTTGCCCCTAACTTTCAGCCTCATATCTATTCACCAATGCTATATTTTCTTAAATATTTTCCATGTTGCATATTCTTCATGTTGTTTGTTTTTTTTTTTTCAAATATTTCTCGCATTATTAATTCCTTAATGTCACATTGTTTATTATCATGTGCTTTGTTGCTGTTAATTTTTTTTTTGTTTTTGTTTTTTTTTTCATTTATGTTTCTCAACATCATATTTTAATCAGCAAATGCGTTCATGCATTTTTTTTTCGCTTTGATTTCTTTTGTCTTATTGGAAATAATAATAATTTTTATCTTACAAACATTCCTCGTCAAAGCATTGAAAATATTCTTTTGTTTTGTTTTTCCTGCGACTGCACTTTGCAATGCATCTAAACTAACATTAATTTGCAACATGCACCACTACACATGCCAACTAACATGTCTACAAAACGTATGTATGTGTGTAACGTTATGAGAAACCCATGTGTTTGTGTAGATTTACATGTTTCGCATTTTGCAAAATCTTAATAAACAAGAAATTCATTACTTTCTAGAAAATTTCGCGATTTTATTTTGAATATTCTTTTTTGCGTAAAATTGAAAACGAAAGCAGCGGAAAATGTTTGTCATAAAAAGATATTACAACAAAAAGAATGTAAAAAGCAACATAGTCTAAATTAGGGTGGCACTGAATATTAGATAAAAAAAATATTGTTCTCAAAAAACTTATAAAAACCGATTCCGGTCACCGCAATTTGTCTATCAGAAAGACTTTTAATACATCAAAAATGGGTTTTATTTTATTTTATTTTATTTTATTTTATTTTATTTTATTTTATTTTATTTTTTTTTTTTTTTTTTTTTATTTTATTTTATTTTATTTTTTTTTATTTTATTTTATTTTATTTTATTTTATTTTATTTTATTTTATTTTATTTTATTTTATTTTATTTTATTTTATTTTATTTTATTTTATTTTATTTTATTTTATTTTATTTTATTTTATTTTATTTTATTTTATGAACTTTTCCTTCCTCATGAATATATTTTTATATACGTCGCACCCTGAAGTCGTTGCAATATTACTCATACGCCCCACCCCACAAATAGAAATATTCTTAGAGTTTGTTTGATAAAAGATGTAACATTTTTTCAAGAAGTTTTCCCTCAATGAACTCAGGATTATATGTATGTATACATATATGTATATAAGGACATGCTATTAGCTAAAATATACTTAAGCATGTTTTGAGACCATATATGGACTGGTGACGAAAGAAACCAATTTTTTTATACTAAATCTTTGAGAGAATTAAAAATAAATGGGGGCTATGTAACTCCAGACCAGACTATTAGCACCATACCAACTAAAGCAAGAAAAATTGTCTTCTCTGCTTGTTTGGAAAGAGAATAAAATACATGAAAGTATAATAATTAATAACTGTAAGCAATTACAAAAGCACAAGCACACATACCTACACAACTAAAGTTTGATCTACATACACATTTATACATACATATGAATACATTAAAAACAATAACACAAGCCAAGTATGTTATTCTTTGAAAAAAGCTATTCATTCGTATTTGAAACAATGCAGACAAGATTTTTAATAACACCTGTGCTCTACCGCATTTGCTGGCTTTTCTCTTCCTCCTCCTCATGCAACGAAATCCTGCGACCTCACTTCATACATAATTATTCTCTGTTTTTTCAGTCAATCCGTTGTTTATATATATTTTTTTTTTTTTTTTTTTGTCACAGCTTAGCTATTGTTCACCCATTATTATTCTACTTTTACAAGCAGGTAACATAGCAAACAGACTGAATGAATATCTGTCACGGAAATGCGCCTTTGTTCGTGCTGCTGATAATAGATTATGAAGGAGAAGAAACTTTTTGATATGTCAGCTTTAAAACAAATAATCGTAATAATCATTATAATACAGATGTGTGAAATAAATATCAGTAGAATAGAGGTAGGTGGTGGGTGGTGGGTGGTGGGGTGGAGTAAAAGGAAATTAATGGATGGAAGAATTGAGGTCGTCGGAGGGAATAGTGTAGTTTGGTTTCATATACTTGTGCAGGATAAAGTGTACACATAGTTGTTTCCTGAGATTTTCTTTCGCACATTTAAAAAAAAAAATTTACATAAAAATTTAAAAGAAATAAAAAAATTTGTTAAGGTCATTCTGTAAATTCTATAAAAAAATGTAAAATTTTGAGAATTTTTTTTCGAATTTTTGCCAATTTGTTGTTAATTTTTTAGAACAAAATTTTCCAAAAAAAAATTTTAGAAAACATAAAAAATTTTCTTAAGGTTAATCTAAAAGTTGTTTAAAAACAATTTAAATTTTGATACATTTTCTTTGAATTATTGATATTTTTTATACAAAAAAAAATTATTTTTTAAATAACTAATTTATCCCAAAAATTCTATGAATAATAGCATACAAAAATTTCTTGTAGCTGATTCTGAAAATTCTATGTCATAAATTTTAAATTTTGATGAATCTTCATTGAATTTTTGTGAGTTTATCGCACATTTTTTAAAACATAATTCTCCAAAAAAACTTTAAATAAATTTTCTTCGAATTTTTTATAAATTATTTTAAACAAAATTTCAATTAAAAAAAATTTTATTTAAAAATTCTTTGGGAATGCTTTCGAAATTTTTAAAACAAAATTTTACAAACAACAAATTTTAAAAGGTTAATTCTAAAAAATATACAAAAAATTTAAGTTTTATGCACTTCTTTCGAAAAAAAAAATTTTATTAAATAAAAAAATTTGGTTATGGCTAAAATTTGTGAAAATCGCAAAAACGGCTGTATGTTTTTGATTTTTGTCCGCCACTGTATCTCTCCATATTTATTTTAATTGCCACATAATTTACATGCTCAATTTCAGCTATTCACAATTAAAACAAAACTTTTTCAGCAACTGCAACTATTTGGATAAACAAACTAATAAATTGATTGAGAACATGTAATTAGTTTAATAAGTTGAAAAGCGTCGTATGTTAGACATCCGATAAAAACTGTTAAATATAAATTTATGTTAAATTTATTGTAGAAAAGTTGTATACGAAAAATAATCACACACAACAATTAACATTTGTAAGCTGTCACATTATCAGCTACGTTTAAACGCACTCACACATGAACATTTAGCTACACTCACACCCACACTAAAAATCACAAATCACTCATCTAAGCGTCAGCTACAATGCTGCTAGTTTCCATATTTTATATTATTTGTTCTAACACTCACTCATAACTCCCTTAGGTATTATACTATGTAGCTACGGTGTGCATACAAACAAAATTTATTCCGTTTAAACATCAATAAAAATAATCCAATACAATGAGGATATCACAATCAAAGTTACCCGCGTGTCCGGTAGGTTATCAATGACGTGCCTCTGGTTATTTCATTAAAGTTTCAGCAATCAAAATAATACGAATTACATTATTTAACCCCCTTCACGAATATTTCGTATGCAATTCACAATAATAAATAGTATTAGTTTTGTTGAAAAAAATATCAACGCATGGCAGTGCATACAGTAGTAATCTATGGTTGTGTGTGTGTGTGTGTGTGCTCACGTGATACGCAGAGTATGTTAGAACTGATAAATGATTGGTCGTTAGTTGATTTATTTGCATTATTTAGATTTACATACGTCAAATAATTGTTGTTGCACATTGTTGGTATCGTTAATAGAATTATTATTGCATGATTTTATAGTATAAGCTTCGGAAAGTTTGAGAATTTTAAAATTTTTCACGAACATACATATATGTATGTATGTATGTTAGTGTGTCTCTTTCTGACCGAAGATTCCAAATATAGTTTGCAGCCACTTCTCTTTTAAGTCCAAATAAAAAATTGTTAGACATTTTATTTCAGAATTTTTTGCCAACAATGAACTATGCTAGCTGAAAATGTATTTCATTTTCTTCTTCTTTTCATAGATTTATAACGATTAAAAACCAAATAAAAAAACATCAACAAAAATTTAAAAAAAAAAATTTAAAAAAAAAAAATTTAAGAAAGTCATCATTATTTATTACGTTTATTAAATAAAAATATAAAAAAAATGTTCAAAAATAATCGAAAAAAGGAAAAATAATGAAGCACAATCAATCATTTTGTACGATTATTAAAACAAATAAAAAATATTAAAAAGAAATTAAAAATAATTGAAAAAAAATCAAAACGAAATCAACAATTAAAAAAAATTGGTTTAAACCAAAAAAAATCAGAAATAATCGAAACAATAAAAAAAACACAATGTTTACGATTATCAAGAGAAAGTCAAAAAATAATCGAAACAATTCAAAAAAATCAAAACTAATTAAATATATTAAAAAAAATCAAAAACTAATCAAAAATAAAATTTTTTTTGAAAAAATCTAAAATATTTAAATTAAAAATTAAAAATAATCCCTTTTTTTTGCTTTTTTTTTTTACTTTTTTTAATAATCGAGAAGAATCATGATTTTTTTTTATATTTTGATTATAATCATTAAAAATTTAAAGTAATATTATTCAATTCTTCTAAAAATACATCCACGCACATCTTCGTATATGAAAATCTGTATAAACCTATTTATGGGTATGTAACTCATTAAATACTGCGTCCCTTAGGTGAAGTAAAAAAATTTAACGCAAAAAAATTATTAATGATAATTGTGTTTAAAATTGCCATAATTTTTCTGTGCGTCATACATATGTATGTACATATGTATGTGTGTGCATACTTTTTTTATTGTCACCACATTTTTTTAAGATGAGAAACAGAAATTATTAGACTTCTCAATAAATGTGTTGATATGAATATACATACATACATGAGCGGCTAGGTACACAGTTACATACAACTGCTTGACCATAATCAGATACATTTACATATGTACATATATGGGCAAATAATTTGAAACACATATGTTCTATAGGGATGTATGTATAGGGATGTACTCATAGGAAATGTATTCACTTGTTACATATGAAGATGCAAAATACGAGGGTGGATGGATAACTAATTCATTTTTAATTTAACGACGAGTAATTTTAAAGTCAACCCCCCACGTCAACTATCATCTGAAAACAAGTAGGAGTAGGATGTATCAATGGAAAACATAAATATTTTTAGAGCTTTGAAACTTTAGTGAACATAAACCAAGCCGCACTAAATTAACTTATCTAAAAGGAGTTAATTTGAAAAATAAAATGCAACCCTGTCCAAAATGTACATATTTTCTTTTTTTTTATGAATTCTCAAACCGCCCTCGTTGGTAGCGTTCTCTACTAGTTGTATGCAAGTCTATAACTCTATATATGTAAATACGTTAGTAATACATACATATATTTACTTGGTCATGCAACAAACATACATACATACATATCTACGCACAAATATAGCATTGAAACATCAAAGATAGTGTCAATTATTAACGCAATTAATTCAATCATTATTGAATCATAGAAATGGCAAACTGACAATCAGGCGTTACGGTAGTCAGGCGGCTATCAAGCATCAGAAATTATACGACAGTTGGCTGCCATCGATCATAACCTTTTGTCGCCAACGGAGCATGAATTTACTTATTATTGTTGTTGTTGTTGGCATTGCAATTGTTTGTGTGTTGTCGTTGTTGGTGTTGTTGTTGTTGGCGTTGATGCTACTTACGATGCTCTCAATAAGCGTTGTCGTTGTATATCTCAATGCTATTCTACGCAGCTCAACCGATAGATAGTAATTATTATTATATGATGTGTTGTTTGTTGTTGTGTATGTACGTACATATGTGTAGGTGCGTATATGAGACGCGGTTGCGTATACGCAACGTACCCACCTTAGCGTATGATGAACACTAAGGTATTAAATACGCATTGATGAGTTACATTAAATATGGGCTGGCGAGCAAGTGCATTTGTACGTATGTACATACATATGTGTGTATGTATGTTTGTATTTTGACTATGAATCGTGTTTCGCAAATCCTGTTACATGCGAGAAGTTGTATGACTTTATATACATTAGGGTGGGTAAGAAAATTTACAAAGCTACAAAGTGCGTTTAAAGCTACAGAAAATTTTAAAAGAGATAAATTTAATTTTTTTTTGAAACGATTAAAAAGTTGAGCTGAGATTTGAAGCTTTTTTCTCTCTATATATACATATATATATATTTATATATAACCAAACCGGATATGTTGTAAAGTTTAAAATACGCCACCTTTCAAAAAAATTTACTTTCCTATCCATTAAGCTGCGACGCTTAAAAATATTATTTCAAATAAATTTAAATACCAAATGACTCAACAAGTTAACAATTATTATTATTTCTATCAATTGACACACCCTAATGTAAATTTATATATGTCAATATTGGTCAGTTAATGCTTGCCGGTGTTTTGTCAACTTGTCTGACTGACAAGTTCAGTTTTGACCACCTCTGGCACCGTCAATCACGCATGCAGGTTAACTTAACATTCACACATATTTTCACCTACATAGATACAATACATAACATATGGGTACAGTATCGTGGAAAATATAAGCACCAGCACAGCTAAGCATCAAAAGAATCTTCGGCAATGAGTTTTGCAAGCTCCAAACAGAGCAGTTCGTGCGAAGATATTTTAAACGGTGTTGCCATCTATTTTATTCTATATTTAAATTGTTGTATAGTCTGTAAGTTTTGTAACACCATAAACTGAATTAAAAATAAATAAATTTTGTTTAATCATGAATCAAAAAAATCTTTTTTGCGGGCTATTTCAACAAAAATTAATGTAAGGTTGCCACCTAGTTCGATTATACATACATATTTACTGCTTAATATATAAACCATTATTTCGAAAACAATAGCCTGAAAACTGTGAAGTTCAGGTACTGATGTTGTTATATGAAGTAAGTAGAAAAACCAAATGAACTCCGTATTATATTTTCAAAATAAAGAAAGTGTAATACATATATACCTTACGAGTAATACATACCTTACATATGTATGTAAGTACGAGTACATATTCATCTGTGTCGATGTTTGCTGTTGTTCGGTGACCATTTAGGTTGACACTCCATCCGGAGCTTAAATATTTGTTTTGCCGCATCTATTTGGATATGTAATCGCGTGACATGCACTTCGCATACCTCACACACACACTCTCATATACATACATACATAGATGTAAAGTACATACTAAATACTTGCAGTTATATATAAATGACTTACATGTGTTAATTACGAAATCGGCGCAAGAGCTTCAGAGTGTTGTATCCCTGTACGATAATGATTCCATTAAATATGCTCAAGTGAAGTTGAATATGAATTTGCGAGACGTCTCTGTACAAACTCTGCTAAGTACGAGTAGTACATAGGGCTACGCTTTTGAAAATTTGATAGAACAGTTAGCGGTTATGGATTAGTAGAAGGTAGCATGAAATAAAATTGGTAGTGTTTTGCTTAGTAAACCTTTTCGACACTCGGAGACTACAGAAAAAACACATCCCTGTGAGGTCACTCTTCTAGATTCTAGGCGCAAACTCCTCCTCTGATCTTGTGTTAACAATTTGCCTTGTGCAGGGTCCGCTCGCTCATCATATTTATCAATATTTCATATCATAACCTTTCATATCCTTGCATGTTTATTTTTATTTGCCACACACACACAAACACACTCAGTTTACCACTGACACTTGCAAATTAAAATTCAATATTAACGAAAATGGAATAATTTAATTCCTTTCACATTTCCATAATCGTACAAATGCTGACTTCATAAAAATTAAACTTCGATTTAATAATAATGACCAATATGACAGCAAATTGGTTGGGTTGAAACGGCAGCTGGAGGCTAACGCGCTGGCTGATTTTTACATAATTGGTAATGTTGTTGTTGGTGGTGTAATTTTTTGTAGTTGCTGTTGCTGTAATTGTTGTTGTGATTGCTGGCGTTTGTGTGTGTGTGTGTGTTTTCCATTTCGATATTGACATAAAGTGGCTGTAAAAATGCCACTCAGCTGACCAATAAAAACAACAAGCGTAATAAGAAGGAAAACGGCAAAATATCCTAGTAAAGCAATGACAGAAGGGGCAGCAACAGCAGTAGGGGCAGCAGCATCACGCTTGATATCCTTGCGACGTAAAATATTTTTTAATTTGTCCAATAGCATTGAAAATAATAATAAAATATCAGTAACCACAACAAAAACAACAAACAACTCCTATAGTTAACAACAACAACAATTACAAAAAACAACAACAACAACAACACCAACAATATGCCCATCGTTGACAAAGTGAAAACAAGTGTGGTAACTAGCAGCAACAAAAACAACATTAACAACAACAACAACAACAATATTGGCGGCTACCAGACAATTCAACCGCAATACAAGGCAATTAAACATTTTAACTTCTTCCCTCTGTTGGCCTTTGAATCCCTGCAGCATATGTATGTACCTAGGTTTCAAAATAGCGGCACTTTACGGTGTCGCTGCTCAGGCTCACACGCGTATATACCTATGTATGTACATATCTTTTGATGACCTTGACAAAGTGGAGAGCACTCAAAGGGAGTTTGCAAAGAGTACTCCATAAGGGTCAGAGAGCACTGCAACAATTATTGATTTAAATGGTTCTAGAAAAGACACTCAATCTCGACATATTCAATCTACGGGCCTCCAAGGCCATATTCAAATAAATGAAGCTGACCCACTTTTAAACCTCCAAAAATATCATGCGACTGTTCTCTCGAGAGAGTCATTTGCGAGCAATATATTTCGTCTACTGCGGGCTATAATTGATTCCACCTCTCCTACTCATCTCTAAGTTCGCCTTCATCTTCCTCTCAATGTTTATACTACTTTTCTTTTTCAACCAATTCCACACTCTACCCATACCACTTTCAATTGAACTAAATCACCCCAAATTTGTCCATTACTATCTTAAAAGAAGCACTTCAATATAGCACGACTCGATCACTGGGTCTAAACGATTTTGCTGAAGCCGAGCATATGTCTTTACATACAAACGCACTTGCTAACAATTATATTCATATTCAGCTTGTCAGTGGAAAAAATAGCAATGACCACTTGTACCACAAGTTAAGCGATTTCATAGTAAAGATGTCGTATGCATCAGCCAGCGCCAATGGCAGTTCGAACGAATGTACGTTGTGGGCGTAGTTGGCTTTTTTTTTTTTTTTCTCGGTTGTTTGTGTTTACAACTTTTTTATACATCACGCATTTTTGTTGTTGTTATTAATAAAATACAAATAAAAAAGGACACTTAAGTCACGCAATACGAATGCCTACAAACGGCTGTACAAACACAAATTCCCATGTGCGAAACAGGCTTCGTCATAAGTATTGGATGAGTTCGCTGAAGTCATTGGTGATTGCCTTTTTTACCTTGACAGGATAACCTGATGGATGTGACCTACTTAAATGAAATCTCTCATATGATAGGACTGGTGATATCTGAAGGAGCAGAATTCATATCAGCCACTTCACGAATCTTCGAAATGAGTTAAGGTCAGACCTGTTAAATTCCCATTAATAATAATACCCATTATTATTAATATTTTTGGCTTTTTTAATTTTAATGACTAATTAGTTCTGTGAATATTAACCAGAAATTATTAATCTATTATTAAAAAAAAATCTAAAATAATTTAAAAACTATAATTAATCAAAAATAATCATTCAGATACTTTAATCAAGTTAATCATGTAATTAAAATCTATCCAAAATAATCTGTTAAATGGTTACGTTAATCACATAATAAAAAATAATCAAAATTAATTGACATTACCAAAGTAATCATATCAAAAATGCAATTAAACGATATTAAAAATACTTCAAAAAATGTAATTAAACAAAAATAGTCATTCAGTTAGATTAATCAAATTAAAACTAAACAAAGTTAATTGACAATAATCAAATAATCATATCAAAAATGTAATTAAACGAAATTTAAAAAAAAATCAAAAATAATCAGAAATTTTAATTTAATCATGCAATTAAAATTAACTGATTAATAATATTTTTTTTTTGATTAACAAAATATTAATAATTAAAATGGTGCAACTACTGGCAATTAATCATAAAAAATGTTTCTGAGGATGCTACAATGTAATTCACAATCATTAAAATGTTTAATCATTAGCAAGTTTGTTTAGCTCGAGATCTTTGCTATAAAAGAGGTAAAGAGCAAGACCGAATTTTCCTACTGTCCCCTCATCTCAGAGTAACTATCATTTCTCACAACTCAAAGAAGAGTACATCGACCGAAATTATCTTCCCCAGAGCTAGTACTAATGGCTCACACTGTACTTAAGTGAATGAATATTTTACAACAAAAATGCGTATAATACAAACATTCAGAGGAGACAACGACGTTATGTGACTTAAAGCATTTTGCTGCAATTTGTTGCTATTTTGTTGTCATTGTTGGCTACTCGATCCACAGCAACAGCAGCAACATTACGCGTTACTGATTGCCGCAATAATAATCAAATAATATGTTTACTGAAAACATTTTTTACAATTATTCACGGCAAATTGATTTTCGAGTGTGAAATACTTTAGTATGTAAATATTTATATATTCATATGGCTGCAACTACCTATCGAGTACATATTTGCATATACATATATATACATATATATTTTATACATTTAAGCTTTAGTCAAAGCAACTAGTTGGAAACCAGTCCGATACTTGTATGAACACAAACATCTCTTTTTCAGAAAGGGTCTAATGTAAAATCTTAAGAGAGTTGGAATCGACCTGTTCCGATTTGAGTGAATTTGGGTGAGGAGTTTCCTTTTTCTTATAAAATAAAGTTTTGCCAAAGAAAAAAAAAGATTTTTAATTTTATATTAAAAAAAATGTCGGCAAAATTTAAAACCAATACTCAAACTGTATAAAAACAAAAACCAATTTTTCTGAAAATTACTTCGGAGATTGCATACACAAACAAATTATTTAAAAATTTTAATAACCAACTTAAATTTTTAATATATTTTTTTTAACCCTCAAGTGACTCCTGAAGTAAACAAAAAAATACCAATTTTAGAAAAATTTAATTTTTTTTGTATAAAATCTCTGATGTATTTAGACACATATTTAAATTTTCTAAAAAGGATTTTTTTTGTTTTTTCAAAAGTAGATTTGAATTTTGTTAAAAAAAAATTTCTTTTGAACTCTCTAATCGAGTTCAATGACTTTAGCAAAAAACTACTTTATTTTAACTGAAAACTATTCTTTATTCCAGAGCACTGTTAAAAACAATAATTTGAGTCCAAAATTTGAATGGCGAGCGCTAATTTTTCTGATTTTTAAAAACTAATATTTTATAAAATAAGATTTTTAAATTCTTTTACCTCTGGTCCTCACTTTCTAACTGTTAATTTTTTTTTATTTATTTTTTTTTGTTTTATTTTTCAAAATATTGGAAAGAAAACTTTGATAAAACTCATATCATTTGAGCATTTTCGCGATAGATGATAGAACAGTATCGGTCTGGCACCACCAAAAGGATTTTCAAAAAACTTTCAAGGCCTTTGGTAGAAAACTAAAGGACATTTTGAGATTGAAGTTTTTTAAAAAAAAAAAAGATTTTATTTCAATAAAAATTAAAAAAAAAATTGCTTGTGTCGATGAATGAATTCATTTTCAAACCCGAATTTTCAACAGTGTAACGATTACATGAATAACCGTTAATTGAGCACTGAACACATATGTACATACATATGTACATATTTACCACTATTAGTCCATATCCACTCGTACATTATTGCTTTTATTTTGATCGACATTGCACAGCGTCAGAGGAATGTGTTAAGCAAATTTAATTGAAATTATTAAATTATTCAAATAATGTAAATAATATGTAATGCTATGTACATATGTATGTATGTATGTACATATAAGCGCATTCATCGATGAAATATGTATGTATTTTTCGAACTGTAACAGATATGCAACGGCCGACGGTGTATCATTTTTAATGCAATTAAAGTACGTCTGCATAAACGACTGCATAGCTGCATATCCTACTGTTTATATATACACATGTACATATATGTAAATACATATGTACAACGGTATTTATTTGAGCGCTTAATATGGCCAATTTTGCAATTACTTGCATAAAAAAATTAACAGCTTATATGAAGCTTAATAAAGTTGATCGAATGTCTTATGAGGAATTACGAGACGCCAGGAGGGTCGGGAAGGCTCATCTAGACGACACAAAACTCAAAACAGTTTTTTTCTAATTCCTTTAGTTATATAAAATTTTCGTAATTTTTTTTTTCAATAAATAACACTGTGTAACAAATTTAAAAAAAAAATTTTAAATCTTTCGAAGATTAAAAACACACATTATAACCTATAAATCACAAAAAAATCTAAATTTCGAATACTCAATCAAAATATGCAGTTTGGGGGCTAGAAACCCCTTTATAATAGATTCAGAATCGCTTAGAGAAGACAAACCTCAACCTTTTCCAAAAATTTAAACATCATTTTGTTACCTAAAATCAATATTACGTTTCGTTAAAGAGGTTTTTTTTTAAATTAATTCACTAAAAAAATTAGACCGTGTAACAAAGCAAAAAAGAAAACTTAAACACTTTTTTCGAGAACTACATATCTTGCAGGTTTTATCAAGCAACTGAAAATTCCATCCTCAAAATTTTGACTTCCTCTTCAAAGGGTTCATTGATTAATATCCCTTTCGGTATTAAGGGATGATCAGAGCTACGAATTTACGCCATTTTGTGCTGTGTATTTGCATGTATGTATGTATGAGTTCAGATATAAAGTGTTAAATATAATACGTTATGGTGCGAAAAATCACACTTTGTTAATTATAGGTTTGTATCGAAATGGCCACAGAAATATATATAGAAACAAAATATAGCCTGTGATGAAAATACATATATATTTATATACATATATGTTTGTACTATATTAATTATTGGCAAAATAACAAACGTGTACATACTTATGTATGCAAAGATATGTCTGGGCTAGATACATATACAGCGCTTGATTCCTTTCTGATGATAATCTTAGGGCCTCGCTACTGTGAGTGAAGCTAAGTTTGGCAGTTAATTTTTGGTTTTCTATTTTCTCAAAGACTTAAAAGTGAGGTTTATGGTGATATAACCATAACCATAAAAAACAACTGATTCCATCAAACTTAACAAGATTAATTTAATCGGTTAATGATGTCATATCATAAGGCCGTAGCGATAGCATTAAAAGAGCAAACCGATTGAATTTTGGGTTTTCGTCATATCCACTTGTCAGTTAGGAAGTTTATTAACTTTTTGGAACTTTAATTTTTCAATTTAGAGGTAACCTATTACTTTTAAATGAATCTCTGTCTTCTTATCGAATTAAAAGTAAGGTTAATGGTGACATAACCATAACCATAAAAAGCTGCTTATTCGATTATCCTTATTGAAATAAATTTAATCGATTAATGATGTCATACCAAAACGCCGTTGGCATAACACTAAAACAGTAAACCAATAGGATTTTGATTTCGCTATGATTATGTTATGGTATGGCTATGACTATGTCATTATGCCTATGGCTATGCAACAGCTTATCTTAAGTTAAACCACACTATAGAAAATTAACTTCCATTTTATGTAAATATATACCTGCAGCCGTACATACATACATACATATGTACCTCCGTCTAGCTTGGTTACTTCCATTTTGTAAACTTAACTTGCTACGGTAGACACTTTCACGCTTATGCGCTTAATTTATGCGCAAAAATTTTAAATTAAATTTATAACGCTTCAATATCTTGTAAGACATTTTGCCATAGTCACCCAGTCAAGTTAAGCTAACGGTGGTTGATATATTTAAATTAAATATTTATGTATGTATGTAAGCCGTAAATTACACGTGCTACTAATACAAGTACATATATAAAAGGATATTGAAGACCTCCTTACAAATGGGTGTTTGCTTGCAAAGAAGCGGCTTAGGCAGTGAAGAATTTTTTTTTTGTAGCGTTGCGATTATATGTATAAGTAAGTATATGAAAAGAAAAATTTTAAACTTATTGATTTGATGAGAAAATATGATTAAAAAATTGCATAAGACTACCGTGGAAATTTCAAAAAACGAGATATGAATTTTAGCCAAAAATTTCAAAATAATTTCTGAGTATGCAGTTTTGTAGCCTTTTGAATTCTAGTCACACAAATTATAGGTCTAAATGCTCTAAAAATTTTGTTAATTTTTGACAATTTTTTTCTACGTACTGTTTGATATTTTCATCCATAAATGGCCAGACAAGCTCATACGGAGAACAATTGTCAAAAATCAATAAAAATTTTAAGAGTCTCGAAACTTGCACATTTTTAAGAGAATTTATAGACTACTAAGCTGCACACTCAGAAATCATTTTAAAAATTATTTTTATTGAATTCGATTTTTGTAAAATTTGATTAATCTCACCACGTTTTTCGAACATTTTCCCATTTTACGCAGAAACTTTAAAAGAAATTCCTAAATTTTTTCTATGAAAGCAATAAAAAAGTTTTTTTATGAAATTAACAAACGAATTTGGCTGAAGAAGTTTTTAAAATCAAAGTATCAAAAGAACCAACTGGACAATTTTCCCCATAAGCCACTATTAACCAGAGTCAACGGTGATTACTTACAACATATGTACATTCCCTATACCTTTATAAGCGTTATTATTTCAAAAGTATGTATATACCTCCATTTTTACATATGTAATAAACTCTTATAAATAACTAACTGTGTGCACTATGGCCCTCTACAAACAATAAAGAAAAACAGTAGCACTGTTGCACATCCATCACAGCTACCAACCGCCATATTTTGTCGACTTTTTCAATGGACGGGAATATCAGCCGCCCTTTCCTCTACCCCCTCTGCCTGCTTTGATGTGCTGCTTGGCACTGTTGCACACTGCCAATCTTCACCAACGATTTTTGCATATGAAAAACGTCTTTTGTGGCTAGCTGTCATACACTCTCCTCGATGAACCCCACTCTTTTCGGCCACCCGCCTTTTGTTTTTGTTGTTTTTTTTTTTTTGGATTTTTGTTTTTGCTTAAATTGGCAGCATTTCTTATGCAACTTATAGACCAGGTCAATGAATAATTCATATAAACTACAAAATACAATTTGGTTTTATTTTATTGCATTAGCAGAGGAGTGGCAGTGATGTGCATTTGTAGGTATTTACATTAGAGTGGATCGATTTCAATAAGAAAAAATAATATGTATATCAATTTCAATAAGAAAAAAACTTAAAAACTTAAAAATCGCAAAAAAACATTTGAATTCAAAAAAAAATTGTATGAAACAAAATGACAATTTTTAAAAAAAAAAATTAATAAATTTTTGTGTCAAAAAAGTCCAAACAACAATCAATAAAGTAGTTAAAATTTTGTTTTGCAACAGTTTTATTTAAAACCATCGAAAAAATTTATTGAAATAATTAGTGTTTGACTTATTATTCCTTTTGAAAAAAAATATAAAATTAATTTTTGGGTAAGTTTCAAATAAAAAAAAAATGATTTGAACTTTTCCAAGAAATTTAAAAAATTCATTAAACGTGAAACCTTAATACATACATATGTATGTATGTACATACGTATCAACCAAAAAACAATTTACAATTCAATTTCTTAGATTTTTAACTTGCTTTGTGTTATAAAAAAATTTACGTAAAAAACTACTATTGAAAACAGTATTTAAATTTTAATTGAAATTCAATGTGTATACATACATAAATGTTTAGTTTTCAATTTTTTTATGAAAAAATTTTAAAGTTTGAAAAAAATTTAGAATTTTTTTAAAGATAAACGCAGTAATAATTTTCACTAAAATACGTATTTTCATAGAAATACTTAAAAAAAAATATTTAATTTTCAATATTTTTATAAAAAAAAATTTATAAATTTCAAGTTTTAAAAAAAATTTATAATTTTTTAGAACTACTCAAAATAAAACAAAATTTTAACCAAAAAAAATTGGTCATAAAAGTATTTTTCAAAATGTTTTAAAAAAAAATTTTACTTTTTTAAAATAACTACTAAAAAAAAACAATAATTATTTTAATAAAAATTTGCATTTTCATCTATAGCATAAAAAATTAAATATTCAAATTTGTGTGCAGACATTACACAAATGCATGAAACGAAACATTCAAAATTTTAATAAATGCAATATACGAGCCACTCTAATGTGTTCCATACATTTTCCTTTAACTGTGTATACACCAAAACCACCTTTTACTCTCCGTTATCAAGCATTTCGCGGTTTTTTGAATTTTCACAAATCTTTTACATAAAGTTACGGTTGTTTTTGTTGTTGCACCCAACGTCTTTTGTTGCAAGTGTAGCTCAATACTCGTATGTACTCCTTCGCCTACTTTGCATTGTTCTATTTTTTGTGCCATTTTCCGCCCTTTTTACCAGTTGTTGTGCTGGCATTATTTTACAGTTAGTTAGTGAGTTGCATTTATGTTTTAAAAATAAAATTTATTTATGAGGATTATTCACATTTGTTTGTATGTGTGTGAGTGTGTATGAGACGAATGCTTTGATATTGTTGCAACAATTGTTACAACTCTTCATCATTTTTATTTATTTTTTTTTTTTTGTTATTGTTGTGAAGTTTGTTGTGCTTCAAATTTATTATTTTGTATTGTTTGCTTTGTAATGAAGCAAGTTGCGAGTTTTACTTGCCACACTTGCTGCCTATTTAATTTACACTTATGTTGCACTTGTTATTCTTGCAACAGTCAAGTAGTTGTTGTTGCTACTATGATTGTACTCATTGTTTTGTATGTTTTTTTTTTGATATACTTAAGTATGCTAATTTCGAGGCTAATGTAGTTCCTATTAAATTAGTTAAATAAATAAAATTGTCGCTTAAGAAAGACTGGAAGAGCGTAAAACATTTACTGGCTGGGCGCTATTATTATTGTCTATATAATAAGGCAACATTCCTAGTAGTCCAATAGCCTACCAAATTTCTAGAATGTATGTGAGTTTTCTTTGTATATGAATTAGTATAATAAGTAATAAAAGTATATACAACCTTTAAATTTATTTAAACATTTTGCAAGCTCTTTGGCAGCTTGTCAGCTTATTTTCGTTTTCTACAAAGGATTGGCATTTGATTGGCATGCATTTCCTGTTAAATATTTTAAGCTCAAATATTTTTATGTTCACGTCAAGGTGCAGCTTTCACTTAGAAAATATTCTAGACATTGAATTATTTATGCAGGTACAACAAGTAAGAAAATTTAAGTTTGCGTTGAACAAATAAAAAATACCGAACTGCAACTGTGAGGCACAGAACGGGCCGAAAAGTACTGAAAAAATAGAATCGTAAAACGATAACTGGGCGGGCTGATTTCCCTTCTTTCTGTTCCGTGCATTCTTCACAAACCACCTCGCACTAAGCAAGAAATGCAAGAAAAAACGATAACGTAAACATTATTTTGATCTGAAAAAGAATGGACCCGGTAGACTTACAAAGCGAACCTGGTTCCAAACGCGCTTGACTCATTTTAAATAAATGTTGAGGAACGCTTCCGGGACCGAAGCCTGTTACAAAATTGAAACCGAAATAATAGTTGAATTAAGTGTTAAAGCCCCAAAGTTTGAAACTATCGATGCAAGAGTTTCGGGATTTTTTTATCCTTACAAACAAATTTTTGATTTTATTTTAACTTTGCTCTTTTGACATTCGATTTTTAAATTTGATTAGTAAAAATTTTAAGCTTTTTTAATAAAAATAAAAAAAAACCTCCGAAGTCGGTTTCCCATAGTTTTGTCGTGCTGGTATTCGTAGAATAACACACTCATTCCGGTAAAGGACTGCCTTTGCCCGTAACACTCACCCAACCCATTCTAAAAGTGTTTTACGTTTACAATAACAACACCACAACGCTGTAGAAAAATATGAAAACCAACTTTTGTATGCGGCTTTTTATTTCAAAAAAAAATGTGTCCTTCAGTAATCGGAATTGTTAATTAAGTTCTCGGTTCATACTGTCGACAAGTGAAATAAATAAATGCAATCATAAACGAGTGACAATTAAATTGAGAGCAATTGAGTTACACGTTCATTTAATTACATTCAGACATACATAGCTACTTATGTGTATGTAAATATATATTTGAATTGAATTTATACATAGTTACATACATACTCATATATGCGCATATGTAGGAGTTTATTGGCAGTGTATGTTTATGTCCGGCTATGTAAATTTTTTTTTTTTTTTGTTTCAATTATTATGTGACATTTCATCTGTCACTTAATTTTCAATTTTCCACAACTTCTCTTCTTTCACTTATAAATTACTACATCCTTATTGCATATTTGATTTTTAACCATTATTATTGTTTTTGTTTAAATTTTGTTTTTCATTTATACACAATCAAGCAATTTCAGGTTAAAAGGACAGTACGTGGTTCATATTGGAGGTTTAAGAGTTAATCGGAAAATAATTTTAAAAGTAATATACACTCGTCGATGAATTTCATATCAGAATCGATTTGCGTTGAACCCGAACCTCTCAGATTTTTATGAAATTGGCAAGGTATCGAAATATTTGTAAAATGGCTCTAATATTTACATAGGTACCTTTAGGCTGATTTTACAAGGGAGTGATTTTTGAGTTTTTTGTTCCAAAGGTATTCAAATCAGCCTTCGAAAGCATACCCTGTAAAAATGTTATATAACTTTTTAAAAATCTAAATACCATCAGAAAGTTCTTTAATTCTGCTTTTGAAAGAATACACTGGAAAAATAAATAAATAAAATTTTAAAGGACAAGTGTTTTTTTTTTTAATATTTTATACATATTAAACAGACTTTAAATAAAAAAAAAATCATATGAAATATACCAACACGAGTAGCAAACTGAAAACATTTATACGCAGTGTTGCCACATAATTTTGTTATATTTCTTCCATATTCACCTATTACATCTAAAACACTTTAACTATTTCCTTAAAACTGTTTATGTAGGTTATCTACTAAAAGTCTTAGTTTTCTTACTTAAAAGTTGCCACTCAGTCGTTTTTTACGAGTTGCTACTTAGCTGATATTAGAAAAAATCATACGACAATTGCTTATATGGATAACAAATTGCAGTTGGTTTATATCGTGTATCAATAAAAATATTTGTATTTTTATTTATAGGGCTGCCACTTATATTTTTTTCTCATACACGCTTTTATCGCGAATAAAACTTGACACATTTTGTATAATCGTTATCTCGATACTGAGGTGCCTTCCTTATTGAAGTATTATCACTAAGAAAGTTTTTACGGAGTTGCCACCTAAATAAAATTGCAAAAAAAAATGAAAAATTCAAATCAAACGTAAGAAATTTATGTTCTATTGCAACAAAAAATATTTCTAAGTAGTTTTACATCCTAGGGTTGCCAATTAATTTTGTAAATTAGTCCAAAAATATTACTATTAACTGAAATTTTGAATATGGATGATTCAATTTTAATTCCCTCAAAGATTTTTTCTGCATTAATATTTTCTGTTATCAATTAATAACTTTGTTGTTGTTATTCTGAAACTTTGTAATGCACATTTTGCATGTGAGCACAGCAACCCCTTTTTCACCATTTTTAACCTTTGCGCTACCCTACATTTTGTTGCAATTCCGCTTGTTGCTGCATACACCTACTGCAGCTAACTAAATCACAGGAGTAGTGAGAGACCTTTTTTTATACGCCAGCGCTATTGTAAAGGTCAGTTGCATTCCATGAGGTTTTGCGGTTTTATGTTGTATTCTCGTAAACAACACGTGACTAAAGCTCACAAAAAAAATCATCAAAAATCACAGTTACAATGAAGTTGCAGTTGCATTGATGCAGTGGCAAGTGATAAAAAATCGGCATGCTGGCGAATCCTAAAAAGTTTAGTAAAAAATGAGTGCATAGTCCAGTGCTCGATTGATGTAACCGAAGTGCGACTGTTTATTTACGTTTGAATTTGTTGTTTTGTTAATTTTTTTGTTGTTGTTTTCCATCAATGAAGTTTAGTTATTGTGAATTGCGTGAAAATATGAATGAGTATTTGACTAACCACATTTACATGTGTATATATTTAATTTGAATCATGACTACACAACAAAAAAAATTCGCACCTTATGTAAGGCTTAGCACGTTTAAGCGAAGAGCTTCTCACATGTGATTTGAAATTTGTAAGTTATGTCAGCTGCATGCAACACATTTTTATACTCCGCTGCAAAACTGAGACTACAGATCTTCCTTTCTATAACAAAACCCAAAGCAACGCTTAAATAAAATAATTATTTATTTATTTATTTTTGATTGCTACCTTACAATTAAAATTATAAGCTAGCATATTTGGTTGGAGCAATGGCTACTAAGGCCTATAAAATAATTAATTAGACATTTTTCTGTTCATTTCCTAACTTTTTTGTTTCAATACATTGACCCATAGCACTGCAGAAGCGCAACATAAATAAAATATAAAAAAACACCGCATCTGCACAATATTGACCTTTAGCCATAAAAACATATGTAAATAAAAGCTCATACACTCACACCTACACATACACATCTACATATATTTGCTCTTGCATATGTTTTTGTTTGGATTTGCTCTTGCACTTGTTTCCGTTCGATTTATTGTTTAACGGTCCATACAAATCCTGTTTCCTCATCGTCGCCCAATTGTGGAATGTTGTTGCGGTTATGACGTTTAATGCAATGCGCAGAGTATCCTTTTGCAGCTTTGGAGTCCTTTTTTAACACAGAACATGCAGCTTTTTATTATATGTGTATGTATGCATGCAAATATTTAGTAGGGAGTGGTGCATGCATTCATACGTTCATTCATGTTAATAACGAGGGTCGTAGGTCGAATGTTGAATTTATTTGAAATAAACTTCTTTATTTGCGCTTAATGATTTAGAATCTAAAGGACACCTGAAGTGTTTTTTATGTTCGAACAAACGTATTTGCATCTATTGATACAAATTAAATGTATGTTGGAGTTAATTTAGATTGGTTTAGAAGTCATTGAATTTTCACTAATAGATTCTTCTACTGTGGAGATTATTAAATAAAGAATCTCAATAGGAAACTTAGAGGCAACAAAACAAATGTGCGCAGATCTATAGTCCTTAACTCACTCTGCTGGTGTCCCTATCTAATTCCACTAAACTTAAAGACCAGAAGAGAGTCAGCATATGTCCATGATAGGCGTGGATCTCATAGCAGCTGCCTGAAATCGGACCTGTGAAATAATGATTATTAGTCTTAATCATTGATAATCAAAATAAATTTTTTATTATTTTTGTAATAACTGATTAATTATGATAATCGACAATTTTTAGAAAAATTAATCGATTAGGATTAAATTGTGTGCCCGACTAATGAGGATTTATTGCATTTTCAATTTTAATTCTAGGATTAATCAATTAATCAAAATTTCAATTTGATTAATTGCGATTTTTTGATTTTAATTAAAATTGTAATAATCGCAATTAATAAAAAATTTTAATCCAACTGAAATTTTTATTAATTTAATTAATCCTAGGATTTAAGTTGAAAACGAAATAAATCCTCATTAATCGAACTCAATATTTAATCCTAATCGTTTCTATTTTAAATATTCAATACATTCACCAATATTACAAAAAAACCCTCTCCACCTCTTCCTTCTTTTTTGTTGTATTAAAAAGTTTACGCAATTTACGCCTGTTACAATTTATGCGAGAATGCAATTTGATTTCAAATTGGCGCAAAATTGCAATTATTTAGTTTTTTCGTTGGCGCAAAAGTTCTTTGTTTTTCCTCGTTTATGATATTTTGTTGTACCTCTTTTTTGTTTTTGTATCATATAACTAGTTTGTTGATAACATTTTTTTTTTGTTTTTGTTCTTTTTTTTTGTATTCAACTAAACGCATTGCGCAAAAGTTTAATCGATGCTTAGATAAATTTTTAAGGAAATACAATAACAACAACAAAAACAAGCATGGAAAATCCATTTTAATACAATTTCCAACAAATTAGTACATTTGTATAACGCATTCCTCGATAAAAGCCTAGTAGCAAGTAGAATGCTTGTTTCCATGTAACCGCAAATGTGTGAGCGCACGCTAAATGCCTTTTGTTGTTTGTTTGTTTTATTGGTAGAAAACTTTTTGCACGCAGATAAACGCATGAGCTGGTACCACGTCTCCCATGCACCCAAACACACACACACGCAGACTTTTGAAAACAATTTACGTAATTTATTTTCGCTAATAAGCCGAGAAAAGTTTGCTTAGTTTTAGGTCGTGGTGGTGCTGTGTTGGGAGCTTTTTTTACTGTAAGCTCAATAGTTTTATAAGCAAAATTATAGCCTTCTTCTTTAATGCGACTCATTTTAGTTTTTAGTTATAAACTTAAGCTATCTCTTATTAAAAGTCAGCAAAGCTCAAAATCGTCCGAAAAGTACAAAGCTCGACAAACACGACTGTCGTATTTTCTAAGCCGATTGCATTAATTACCGACTCGAGGCCTCTTAATTTAAAAGCTTGGTTGACGTTGGTATTAGCGCTGTAAAGCTATCAATATTACTATTGAATTCTTATTAATAACGTTTTCATCCTTAAAAATATACCTGAGTGCTTCGGAAGGGTAGGCCAAACATTATCATCTATTTCTATTTCAAATTTCGAAAGTAAATAAAAATAATCTATTGCTTACAAATACGATACGAGTATAATCGATTCTCTATGGCGAGATTGGTTTTCAGTGATTAATGACTTTTTGCTTTTCAAATTTTTTATCGCAGCTTACTTCGATCTATTTATCTTAACTCTGCCTGCTGTTTGAAATTCTTCTTCTTCTTATCCTCTAACTTGTGTTTGCTCTCTTTTATAATTTTGTTGATTCCGATTGGTACGTCCAAGTGTAGTGTGAACGAGTCCTCTTCTGCTATATCTTTAACCTAAATTTTTATTTTTATTTTAATAACTGTCTTCTTGCTCTTTCCGTTCCGGTCTCTTTTGTAATTGCTTCGTGTTGTTAGTACACGTCTAATCTACCCTTCCTTATCTCCTCGGAACATGTTGCCCTTCCTCGCTTTTTTCAGTAGACGATACCTTCAAATTCTTCGAACATTTTTTTTTCAGTGTCTAAAATCAACTCATCTTCAACTTCAAATTTCCTAAACGTCGAGTATTTCAACTTACTGCGTCATAGCCATCTTGTGATACCAAATTTTCTTGCTTTAAAATTCCTTTAAAGACCCAAGTTAGATGTTCCAATTTTTCCATCAGGTATGAGTGATGTTTCGCATACCCCACTAACACAACTCGTTATGTGTACCTACTAATACTTTGAGTTCGAGTGTGCTTATAAGTATGGTTGTTTTGAAAGGACTTGATTCCAATCCAACAAACAGTCTATGAACATTTATTAAATATAAAGATCGGAATATGTAAAAACAATTTTATGCAGCATAATACACCATGCGAACCTACATTGACAGCAGCTCATATCTAACTAGATGCCTATACCCTGTAGTCAAATCAACTAGTTTTAAACTAGTTCAGAAGTAGTCAAATATTAAAGCCCAACTGGACAACCAAGTGTTTCCTTCCTTCATCTAAGCAACTGGTTTTTTAACAGAGCAATGTCCCATGAGATAACAAATTTTCAGATTTCACTTAGGCATAACCCAGTCTAAGGGAAAATGGACCAAAACAATCATAGTTCAACTTTTGTTAAAGATAAATAATAACAACGCCTCGGCGCTCATGAGATAAGCCAAAGTATGAGCTCTGCCTTTGGAAACATCAAATTTAAGAAATAAGTTTCGCTGGAATTGTTTTTTTGAAACCTGGGCGTTTCCCGAAAAGTTTTAATTTTTTTTTTTGATAGCTTCGGTATTTTTCGGACTAGTTTGATATGAGTTAAACCAGTGTCTTGTTCAGGGACTACAGTGCTCAAGCCAATATCAATAAAGGTTACACATGTACATCAGTTAGTTTTGTTGTAATTTTTATTGCAATATTTGTTGTTGTAATTTACTTTTCAAGTGTGCAGATTTTGCAAAAGTTGAGAATTTTATTTATTTTATTGTAGGTGCGCCGCGTCGCTATAGCACGATGACGATGATGTTGATGCCTTCGGTATGCTGCGCTTTGCCGACGTTGGCAAGCGCTGATTAGAAAATACAAATACACGGCAAAAGGTTGACTTTTCGTGTAAATGTATGTATGTACATATGTCTGTAATTTACACAGTGTAACAGCGATTTTAGTGACTCGAAAAGAAACTAGTACCAATAGCTATAGCAAAAGCTTCGCAAAGAGAAGTAATGCTCAAGAAAATCTTGCTGACTCGAAGGGTATTTTAAGGAGACATCCATATACAAACTTACAAAAAAAAAATAGCACCTCAAATTTGGCTTCCATATCAAAAATAAATAAAAATTTTAGAGCAGTTTATGTTTATCTCTCTGTTTGTTCGCGCATCAAACAAAAACTGCTTCATAGAAGTGAATGTTATATATGCCGTTGTATTTATAGATGTCTAACTTAGAGTTTGTCATTTTTTTGGGACAAGGAGATTTTTTTTTACTTCAACTGTTAACAGTGGTGGCAAAAAAAGTGGCTCAACATATTTTTTTACATATAGAGACTTTTTAACACTGCTCAAACATGAATATTTAAGAGCTGCAGACGATAAAAAAACAATTCTTTGATCTCTGCCTAACTTTTTGTATGTAAATATGTTTGTACGCGCATCACGTAATAACTACTACATAGAATTGAATGTTTACTTCACTATTGTAATATTTAAGGCGCATCTCAAAACATAGATTATATTTTTCCGCTGTTGCTAGATATATTGTTTCTATTTATGTGCTTGCCGAAGTCTTGCAACACCGCGGTCATCTAGCTGTTACATTAGTAGTTGAATTCGTGTATGTCAATGAATGTTATGCTTATGTGCATGTGTGTGTGTGTGTGTGCGCTCTCCGAGAGGGGCTCTACAAGTTGCTTCAGTTATTGTTGTATTTGCTTCTGTTGATTATTATTCTGCTTCTTCTTTTTTCAATGTAGAAAATCAAATTTAATCACTGTACTAGTAGTGTTACTGGCACATTCGTCTATGGCTTTTATATTTGTATAACGTTATGTGCATTAGTAGTTATGTACACTTACATACATACATACATACAGAGAAGGGTATTCATGGCACACCCACACCCGCACCGCCAGCAGCAGCAAACAGCAAAAGTCTAACGCAAACCAAACGAGGATTTTAAATTTGGAGTATGAATGCATTTGTGGGTGTATGAATGTACTGCGCATGTGTGTATGTGTGTGTGT